>OU015491.1:56689395-56771895 GCA_907164885.2 Dolomedes plantarius
TGATTCAATAATTCACTGCGTACAAAAATCAGTTCAAATTGGGTTTTTTTTTTTAAAACATAACTGTTTTTATTTTAAAATGTAGATTAATCCAGGTAATAAGAGTTAAAGCATGAGAAAAAAGAATTAAAATTCTTGAGTGTTCTTAAAAGACGGTAAGCAAATCAAAATATTGTAACCAGTACTAATTTAACAAATCCACAGAAGTTACTTCGGAAATAATGATGAATACCTTATTCCGACTTTTGTATTATGAGTTACCTTTTTTGAACTTAGTTGTAGTCCTAAGTTTTGTAATACCAGTGTCAAATCTAAGACTACAAAGGAAATAAACTTGTGTCTTTGTAATCTGGAGTCGTCATTCACAAATATGGGAGAACAAAACGCAGCAATATTGATTCAATAATTCACTGCGTACAAAAATCAGTTCAAATTGGGTTTTTTTTTTAAACAAATCTGTTTTTATTTTAAAATGTAGATTAATCCAGGTAATAAGAGTTAAAGCATAAGAAAAAAGAATTAAAATTCTTGAGTGTTCTTAAAAGACGGTAAACAAATCAATATATTGTAACCAGTACCAATTTAACAAATCCAGAGAAGTTACTTCGCAAATAATGATGAATAACTTATTACTACTTTTATATTATAAGTAAGCTTTTCTGAACTTAGTTGTAGTCCTAAGTGTTGTAGTCCTAAGTTTTGTAATATCAGTGTCAAATCTAAGACTATAAAGGAAAGAAACTTGTGTCTTTGTAACCTGGAGTCGTCATTCATATATATATGGGAGAACAACACGCAACAATATTGATTCAATAATTCATTGCTGAAAAAATCAGTTCAACATGGGAATCTTTTTCTTTAAACAAAATTATTTTTATCTTAAAATATAGTTTAATCCATGTAATGAGAGTCGAAGCATAAGAAAAAAATTCTTGAATGTTCTTGATAGACGGTAAACAAATCAAAATATTGTAACCAGTACCAATTTAACAAATGCAGATAAGTTACTTTACAAATAATCATGAATAACTTAATCCGACTTTTTTATTATAAGTAACACAAAGGAATCCACATACGTCATTAAATTTTCTCTAAATAAACCTTCATTCAAATGCATTATTGATATAATTTCAGTTATATATAAACTATGAATAGCTGATGACCCAGTAGATTATGGACGTTTAAATAAATGATCTATTTTTAATTCATTTCAGAATGATATATAGAGTATAATATATACCAGAACCTTTATTAATTCACCTTTTATATAAACTCCCCTCCATTAGCTTAATTAGTTATTTTTGCTTTATATAATTTATATTACTATAAATAACCAAACAAAATGTATTCTAGTAATGACTAATTCTTTTTTTCCCTTTAATGAGACGATATAATCTGCATGAAGATATTTTCTCCTTGTAATTTAATTATAATATGAATAATAGCTTCCAAAAGCATAATTTAATCCAAATATAAGATTAAAAGAAAGATGAATATGAATAACGAAACTCGAAAATACATGGCGAAAATATACTCCATTCTATAGATCTAATTACTAGGCTTCCTGCTGATTAATAGAGAGATATATTATTTAAAGTAATTGTCTTGGTATATTTCCTCTGTAAGTTATAGATTAATATTTTTTTTAAATATTTCAAAACGTCCTAATTCACATTAGAATAAACCGAAAAAACTGAAAAAAATCCAAATAGAGGATGTTATAGGAGCTTAGTTTACATTTACATTGTGAATACAATATAACTTTTCCCCAGATCCTAAGAAAAATGCAGCCTGTAAATATGACTTTGCTTATAATGTGTGCACTGACTAATTAGATATTCGTGGAATAATTTAAGTAAACTCACGTGCCTAGTGAGATCCATCTGAAACAACAGAATTTTAAGCGAGTTTGGTTAAAATGCTATTGTTTTCGATTATTAAATATTGTGGATGATTAGTAATGTTGTATAATTAAATATTTTGATGGCATTCTTAACATTATAATGCCCATTTGTTTTTGTCTGAACTTCTCTACTAAGTAGAAGAGAGTTTTAAAATAAAATGGGTGTTTCAAAGTCATATCCTGAATTTAGGCTTCTAATGATTTGTTTTTCTCGTGTTTATCTCATTATTTATATTGTTTACACAGATAGCTAAATATTAATTACAGTTCCCCTCATGTGTTTTTATAGACACATGGTTAAAAAAAATCAGATAGTCTCATCTAACATAACTACCACGCGTTATTAACGTAGGATTACTTATCGTTTCTTGCCTCTTTTGTGTGTATATATGTATGTATGTGCTATGTATATATATATATATATATATATATATATATATATATGTCACGTCCCTATCGCCGTGCACCCATCTAAATACACTAATTACTCTAAATGCAGTCATCAAACAGTAGGCCGGTGGAAGAACTAATTCTTAATTAACTTTAAACACCTCTTTATTAATTAACATTAATCAAATACCCAATTAATCCAGCTAAATCGCCATTTTCAATCATCTCACAGAGCTCCCGACAGACGCACGTCTTGATTCTATCAACGATTTCCCCGAACTACGCAATTTCTTTCTGTTCCGTTATATAAGTCACATAGGCGTAGGGTCTCTTCTAGAGCCCCTTTTTGCTTGAACATCCGATGTTTATGTCAGATACGCGCGTGTGCGAGCGAATGACCCTGAACTTCTCGCTGCGAAAGACAGTTTACTTCCTGAATTGGAGACCACACTGGGACTTTAATAGAATTTACTGTTTAGCGCTCATTAATATAATTTACTATAGCCTATGCTTTAATCATCACAATTTCCCCCTCTTCCCCCTGAAGGCGCCCACACAAGGAGTAGCTAATTCCAGCAGCACGTCCCCAGAAGAGAAAAACTAATCAGCCATTTCTAAAACATGCTGAGTAGGGACGTCTACCCACACAACATTATTCCTAAATTTTCTCTAGCCAAAACTTTAACCCTAACCTAAAATTAATTCCTACATGCGATTAGCTGGACCAAAATGAGGTGTGGTTTCTGGTTACATAGGTCTCCATTTGAGACAGAACTTCACATAAAAGAACACTAAACATTACTTTTTATCTGTGCACAAAACCAAAAAGAGGTACTAAATCACTAGAATATAACAGTTCTGAATATCACAATAACACTAAAAGCTAAAAATGAAAAAGGTTAAAAATCACTCAATAGAATTAAGAATACACAATTAATAAGATTATTAAAATATCAGAAAAACAGTAAGTTGTATCTTAAAAAGTATGGAATCAAAATTAATCCTTCAAATTTCTTTACAATCTTCCAAACAACTTCTTTTCTTTCTCTTTATTACTCATGTACTTTTCATAATCAATCAATAATCAACTAAAAACTCTAACCAATATGTGAATTGAGGGAAACATGTAAAATTGCTCATGCTTGTTCAAAACTTAAATCCTTCACCTAAATCGTAAAATATGTTATAGACTCACATTTTAAACGATATTGCTTATACAATCTTACTATTACAAAATTAAAACATATCAAAATCCCTCACTCTATATCTATAAAAACAATAATACTATGATTTCCATACCTTATTTTTAAAAAAATCACATTTATCAATATAAATTTTATCACTACATAAAAACACTCAAAATATTTTATTAAAACGTAAATCAAAATAAAACACTTCAAAAATCACATAATAAAAAAAAGAATGGACCATCACCAGCTCTGAAGAATCTGCAGAATTTTTCTTTTTCTTTTACAAATGCTTAAAACCTGATAGTCTACTTTGTTTCCCCCCCCCCCCGCTCAAAACAACAAAAAGCTTGATTACATATTTTAGTTTCGAAGAATACAATATTAACTTTTTCTAGTGTCAAGTATTAATTAATCGAAAACATGAAATAAGTCTATCAACTCTCAATATTCCAATCAAAATCCTATACATAAAGAGCAAAATTTTAATTCAGTAGTCTAAAACTCCACTGAAAATTATAATGTTCAATGCAAGCCAATTGGGAAGTGCCGTCAGAAAAAGTTAAGTGCCCAAATCCATAGTTGTACCAAAGTGTTTCCTGCTCTTCAGTGAAACCTGGGTGGGGATCATCAGTATAAAGTATAGGTATATTGCTCCCGAAATTTAACTGAATTTAGTTTAGACTCTGACACCACCTCCAAATAACATTCTATTTTTACATCAAAACAAGCTAGCTATTAAGAACTTCAAAAATCATAGACCCATCTCAGTTACAATAGTTAAATCATAAATTTTTGGCTTACCTTAAGAAACTTTAATTTACAGTAATCATCATTTTTTAAAAATCATTAATTCTTATTTGATAGAAAACAACATTTTTAGTAATTTAATTAACTTCTTTCGGTTCTCTAGGTTAAATTTTGATTAACAGTAGTATCCATTTGTGATGGCACATATTCTTCAATGTAGCTGTGATTCGTTAAAATTTCATCAAGGGTCTTTAATCCGTTGTTAGTTTTAAGATCGGCAAAAACAATGGTGAGTAATTCTAATTTACAAATCATTAAATACCGATGATTCACAATTCGATTAACACACATTCGCCTAAAGGTGTGACGGACGTCGCTCATTCTGTTAACTATATGCACACATAAATTACGTTTTGTCTAGCCGAAATCTCAGGGAAAATATTATACACATATATGAAGATCGGCATCTCACGGCACTGTATTGAAGAATCTTGTTGAACCAGGAGCAGAAACACAATCCCGAATAATAAAAATGCACACGATGTTGACGGCTAAACGTAGAAAACCCAGTGGGCACACTGCAACAGCTCGAATCAAGCACCTCACAAGTGGCTGAACTCCTTTGAAGACGACGGAGATTTTTCAACGAAAAAGAACTCATAATGTGAAGACGGCGAATGCAGCAATGGCTCTGGAACACGACACAGCAAATGTATAACCATGACGATCTTTGCAATTCGAAAAATCACTTTTCGGTGATATTTATCTTACAAACTGATATGGCGCTGTCGCGGATATGAGAGATGACGAAAAATGGGAAACATTAAATTTAAATTTTATTCCTATACCTAATTTAAAAAAGCAAGGGGTTTCGAGAACGCGATTCGATATCCTGCTCGGCTCTTGTCACGTCCCTATCGCCGTGCACCCATCTAAATACACTAATTACTCTAAATGCAGTCATCAAACAGTAGGTCGGTGGAAGAACTAATACTTAATTAACTTTAAACACCTCTTTATTAATTTACATTAATCAAATACCCAATTAATCCAGCTAAATCGCCATTTTCAATCATCTCACAGAGCTCCCGACAGACGCACGTCTTGATTCTATCAACGATTTCCCCGAACTGCGTAATTTCTTTCTGTTCCGTTATATAAGTCACATAGGCGTAGGGTCTCTTCTAGAGCCCCTTTTTGCTTGAACATCCGATGCTTATGTCAGATACGCGCGTGTGCGAGCGAATGACCCTGAACTTCTCGCTGCGAAAGACAGTCTACTTCCTGAATTGGAGACCACACTAGGACTTTAATAGAATTTACTGTTTAGCGCTCATTACTATAATTAACTATAGCTTATGCTTTAATCATCACACACATATATATATATATATATATATATATATATATATATATATATATATATATATATATATATATATATATATATATATATATATATATATATATTTAGATGTGTGTGTGAAAATTTTGACGCACTGTGGTACGTTTCTGTTTAACTGTTTACTGCTTTCCCAAGCGATACAGACTGGGTTTGGAGCACTGCCAAAATTATAATTCGCGATGCAGGACATCTAAACTTTTGCTTTCCGGGTGACCGTTATGAAGGAACGTAATCCTACATTAAAATAAAAAAGTGGGCATTTTACTCTATTTTAAGCAGGATTTTCGCCAATTGGTTCATAGAAACATAAAAATTCAAACGGGATAAAGTTTATAATAGGAGCATATCTTACTGGTAAGATTTTCTTTATTTCTACAATTTATTTTTCGAAATGGAAATTAGTTTTCATGTAGAAGATGGAAATTTTATAAAAGTCAATGTTGGTTCATTTAGAGTTGTCATGAAGATTTAATATGTTTGATAAATTTTAAATATATTTATAACACACGGGAGCAAATTTACAAAGGAATAGAATTTAAAATGTACTATTAGTGTCGGTTTTTTGTCTCATTTCCCATTGGAGTTCTTTCGAAAAGAATTTTTACGTATGACATATTTCAAATATAATTTATATTTTTGTTGTAATGCTCTGAAACAAAGAAATAATTTCTACTGAATATCATTTGTTTTTCACCGATGAGGAATTTGACCCCGTCTTAGTGACAGAAACTTAGTGACCTTTGGAACAAGCTTAATATATCCAAGAGTAAATTCATGGCTTAAATACATATTTATGGTTTCTAAACACATTCATTGGATTTTTAGGAACAGTTGTGTACGCAGTGAGTTATATCTGGAAAGATTATAAGCGAGGCTAAAGGTAGCTTTGTGGTAGCGCTCTGGCTTAAGGTGCTGAGGGGGCTCGGATTGGATCCCGTAACGCGCCAAAAAATACCTCCGTGTCTAGGCCGGATATGGACATGCTAAATACGTAGACCGGAAAGTCCCTCTATGAGATCAGAGAGTGTGGGAGAGGGTGCGATTCCCCCCCCCCCCAGATGTCGCCCCTGAGGGGTGCTTGGTCAAAATTGAGGTGGCAACTAGCTAAGACGGCTTCTTACACTTGTGGTGCTATATAACCCGGAGCCGCTGACTTTTGTTTGAATCCTATATAGACCTGGACTGAAACTTCCGGCTAGGGTGCATTACAAACAACAACAACAAAAGATCATAAGTACTGTGCGATGAAGCTTTCAGTGTTTAAGATAAATCTTATTTATTTTATCTAATAAATCTTATTTATTAAAAATTTTATTATTTTATTTAAGTTTACAATTTTATTATAGTGATAAATTATTATTTTTTATTACTAATTTATTATTGTATTATTATTATTAAGATAATTTTTATTAATTTTATTTATCTTTGTGTTTAAGATATATGTATTATTTATTAAAAATATTGAACAGTAAAAATTTAAAATATTAAAGAGAGATATTAATTATTTTCATTGTACTAAAGCGTTTCAGTAAACACGTCGCACGTGAGTTATTACTATCTGCTTCAATCAGTCCGTAATTCAGTCATGTGTCTGACTTAGAATTACTATGGATTTAAGTTACAGGGTGTGGTAGATTGATTTACCACGTGTCTAAAGGTCACTAGTAAGGGTAGGGTTGTTCGGGATTCTCTACTTGTTAGTAGACACCCTGTGCTGGTCAGGTGAACATCGCGGTTTCGTTATCGAGGCGTCCTTTAAAAACAACGATTTTGTCACCTTGACACATAGACAAATTTAGGACGCGCTTCGAGCAACTGATGCCGTTCCTCACCGAAAAGCCGGACGATGGCCGAATGGCCAGGGCGCTGGTATTCGGT
This sequence comes from Dolomedes plantarius, assembly GCA_907164885.2. Taxonomy (NCBI): domain Eukaryota; kingdom Metazoa; phylum Arthropoda; class Arachnida; order Araneae; family Dolomedidae; genus Dolomedes; species Dolomedes plantarius. Next base: position 56,696,909 of record OU015491.1, read on the forward strand.
ACCGGAGTCTGTGGGTTCGAGTCCCACTCTTGGCATGGATGTTTGTAGTCGTTCGAAATCGGCTTTAAACTGAAGGTTCCGGTCTAATTAGCTCTCGTGTAGCAAAAAATGACCGTAGCGCTCCAAACCAAACCAATCCTCACCGAAGAACAAATCCTGCGATGGGTTTCAACCGTGAGAGCAAGTGGGTTTTCCATTATCAAGGAAACCAAGTTATCGTCCTCGGAATACTGGAACACCTGAAAATGTACACTGAGTCCGTAAGTTCATTAGTCCATAAGTCCGTAAGTCCAGTAAGTCTTTAAATCCATTATTCGCGAGTGTTGCCAAAATTCCCCCAGCGATGACCAACAGAGCATTTCTTGTCATCTATGGGTTGTTCATTTGTTTCTTATGCCCCCTGGTTGAAACGATGTTTCAGACCAGATCCATATATAGACTTTGGGCTGAATTGTGCGGATCCGGCGTGATTAGTACCACTAGGTCCGGAGTCCGACTTAGCTAGTTGCCACCTCAATTTTGACCGAGCAAACCAGAGGGGTGGCATCTGGAGGATCATACCTTTTCCCACCATCACTGACCTTCATAGAGTGTCTTTCCGGTCTACGGATTTAACGTGCTAATATCTGGAATAGACACGGAGGTCTTTTAACCTCTAGCTTACGGGTGAAAATTTTCCGATTCCCTGTTTAGAACGGACATTTTCATACCCCCTTTGTAAGTACAGCCATTAAAGGGGTTATATATATATAATATATATATATATATATATAATATATATATATATATATATATATATGTATGTATATATACATATATATATATATGTGTATATATATATATATATATATATATATATATATATATATATATATATATATATATATATATATATATATATATATATATATGTATATATGTATATATATATATATGTATGTATATATATATATATATATATATATATGTATGTATATATATATATATATATATATATATATATATATATATATATATATATATATATATATATATATATATATATATATATATATATATATATATATATATATATATATATATACATGTATGTATGTATGTATATATATATATTCATTCATTCTTGGGATACTTGATAAACCACACCGTAAGGTAAAAGTTTTAACGGCACGTGAAGGGATTTGATAAGAGCACCCTCAGCAACGGGAGCCAGCAGGTTATCGGAAGGCCTCCTCGAGCCCACAGAGGATTTAGTACTTGACATACGGCATTTGACATAAGGCATTGCTTGGACTTAAGGCATTTGATTTTTAAACATAATGTGTCTCAGGAAGAATCTAAGATAGTCTCAGATGGATTTACGATAAAAAAATTCTTGCATGAATATAAATATTTACTCGGACTTATGTTTAGTCTATTGTGCAATTTTTAAATTATATGTTTAAATTGTTTAAATCTAAATGGGCAAGTGTATGAAAAATCAATAATATCTGTAATAAACATGAATTTTCAAATGATTTGTGTTAACTATTGGAAAGAAATATTATCATTATCAGTGAAAGTAAAAGCATCAAAAACAAAATTAATTCTTTCCATTCTAGAGCGTTTCAACGAAAGTGTAGCGGACAAATCTTTATACTATGCATACATTCCTCGTTTTCTATAAAGATCTTAAATCTTTAAATTACGATGTATTAAATTATATTTTGTAATAAAATTTGTCTAATGAAGTATTCTCATAAATTAAAACCATCACGATATGATATGCTGAAGATTTCGAATATATCTTTTTGTCTTATTATTATTAGGACCATTTATAATCTGATTTTTAAGACATATATGTTCAACATTTCTTTGCATGAATAAATTATAAACAGGCATTTCTTATTAAGCTCCCGAGAAATCAGATTCCATCACTTCATTTCAATGAGCCCAAATTATCTGGATATATATATTCATTTCATTTAGAGATGTTCACTGAATATTTTATGAAATTCATATTAATTTATTCATGATTTATGAAAGATTAACTAGGAATCTGTCTAGAGTGATCAGATTTGAAATTTGCGCATTTGTTTTCTCCAAGATCAATTTTTTTTAGATCTTACATCTGAATAAATAAAGTTGATGTTATAGAAAATGTTTTTTAAAAAGGATTTGCATGAAATTAATGCGGAATTTTACATCTCGTGCGAAGTATAAAGAAGTTTCTTTCATTGCGCGAATCCAGTGACTAGACAAATATTTCTTTATCAAACTGAACGACCGTAAAAACAAGTAAGAAATTATTTTTATTCAGTGATGTATTTTGATAAATAACAGTCTAAAAAGGTAATTTAGAAGTATAAAATTTTTTGGTAATCTTGAGAAAGCTTTTATAATATGCTTAGTAGAAAGGGCTGTTTTAAGAGAGAAGATTTATATCTTTAGGGAGTCTGTTAAAACTCCATTTATCTTATTATGAAGTACAAATGCTTGCGTAAACTTTTATGCATACTTAAATAGACCTATTTTGATCTTATATATGTATATATATATATATATGTGTGTGTGTGTGTGTGTGTTTGTGTGTGTGTGTCTGTGTGTTTGTGTGTGTGTATATATAATATTTCCACAAGAATAAAAACATTTATTAATGGTTTTGAAATACCAGGTTTATATAATAAGGTATGAGAATATTAACTATATATTTTTCTAAATGTTTTTGTTTTATTGTTATAATGCTAACTACACTCAAAAACATTGAGGAAAGTTTAGTGTTGTAACCTTCGTTATTCATCGCTATTGAATTGACACAATATGGAGGGAATTATTATGTTAAACCAATCTTTTCTTCAATACTTTTACTTAATCTCATTTCATATGCTCTAAATCGAATCTTAGCAAATTTTTTTGTCGTATGGTAACCAACAGCAGAACCCAAATTTATCAGTATCCATTTTCTTAATTAACTCCTTTTTTAAAAAGCTGAAGACCAATGCTAAGTGCTATATCGGAAATGTTATATACGTATTATATGAATACCACATTATCACATTATAGGTGTAGTCTAGGTCTGTTCTAGTCTAGGTGTAGTCTAGTTATAAGTCTAGAAACATTCTAGTCTAAATTATGCCAGAGCTACGAAATTCATTTGGTAAAATCCTACCACTCTGCATATAAATCAGTGATATTTGATTGTCATTGACTAAATAAATGAGGGCTATGGTTCAATGAACTCCTGAATATCTGAATATGACTAAGGAGCGTTGATCATTCGAATAATTTTGGAAAACAACCTCGATAGTTAGTTAACAGACGATGCCAATACCATGAGTGCCATTCCAGTGACCATAGAAAAACTAAGCGTGAAGTTCGAAAGAGGCCTTAATTTCGCAAAGTTAGCAATTTCTGCTAGAGGGCTTAGAGCTATTTGTATGAAGTGTCTATGACTGGTTTCTCATAGACACTTCGTAGCAAATACGGTCCTTTGAAATTATTGGAGGAGGACTGATATCGACAAGGGGTGCGGGCGTCACAGTCGTTATAATATTTAAAAAGCCAGTGTTTATTAGCGAAACCAATTATGTGGTGACCTGTCTTACCAACTTAGATGGAAATGAGAATGTATTATTTTGTTCCTCCACAACAAAGAATCAGAGTTTGATCGTACTTCAGTTAAGAGTGAGAAAATGGGTATTAAAAAGTCATTTATCTAAAATGTGTGGGGAGCAAATCTCTATGTCTGTCGGAGACACAATGACCGTCTATCAAGGTAATTTACGTAGATACTACCATTGGATATCCCCGAAATTTTTAATTACAGGAAATTACCATGAAACTCATACAGCATGAATTTTTCTGTATATCTCATACCAAAGAAATCGTATTTACTCTATCCCACACTATTTTCCTGACGCATACCTTTTATCATTGCCATCATCTAATTCCGTTCGTGTGAAAGGAATTTCACTGATCTCAAGGCGAACAAAGATTTAAGTTGAGTAACAATATAACGTAGTTATTAGCAAATGACGAAATGTTTTGGCATATCCAGTTCAGTACTCCCCAAGTATGACCTTCATTTGGACTCGCAAAGCACGCGTCCAAATATTCACCCGTTATGGGATTTCCAAACTTAAAAAAAAAAGCTCAGTTTGGGAAAACCTTCAGAAACATGCGATGAATAGGGGCCGGAGAAATTCGAGGTCAGTCATACCGGAGGCTTCGTTCGACAAAAGGCATGTTTTTGTTTTTGAAAAATCCAGGTCTTTTCATCAAATGATTTCAAAGACACATACAACTCTGATAAATAAAATTCTTCAGTAAACGTATGTTTATGTTTAAACCTAATTTTTAATACATAGTTTCACAAGAAAAAAAAGGTTTTATTTATTCAGTTGAGACGAACGCGAGAAATTCATTTCGAGTATGTCGTGTTTTGTTTCCGCTAGCTGTGCATAAATATTGTTTATGCATTATATGAAGGCTTTATTTGAATAATGGTCCAACTCCACTTTTTAAAAAATGGAGTTAAACTCACTTTCATGTTCATACAAGTCACTTCTATATTATTTTTAAACTGGTACATGCCCAACATATTTCTGCTGCCAGCAGAGGGCATTACAAATCAGACTTCAGCTGTCATTTCTCAGCATTCATTAGACTTTAAGCCTCTGTATCTCAAAATGAACTTGAATGGAGTTGGACCACTATTCAAATAAGGTCTTCATATAATAAAAGCCTTTTATCTCAAGCCATGTCAAACTTTCGAACGTGCAACACTTATGTCATCTTCACTCATACACATTAAATCTCCTGGGGAATACAAAACTACGACGCCATCGTCTATTATACTTTTATCTCCGTACGAATTTATTGTGTTCTACAGATATACGTCTGTTGAAAATGACTCTAAAGAGACCTTATCGAATGGCAATTTTTTTAAAAATCCTCGAGACCAAGATGCCTATTAATATTCACATTAATAATATTTATATCCACCAATAATCCGCATCTTAATAGGAAAATTAGTAATATCGAGGCATTTTATATAAGAATTTTCAGTATCTATTAAAAATTCTCTCCATTCCCTTATAGCAAAGCCCAAGTTTGTTCAAAAGATGCTTCTTCCGGGAATTGCTGACTATTTTATATAAGTTCGAACAGTCTGATATAAACTATTTCTAATTCGTTGACGTCAGTGAGAGAGTAATAAAGCAGTTTAGTCCCAATATGTCATGGAGTCTCATTTCCAACAAATAGACTTCTGACTGATTATTTCTGTGACTTTGTAGGGACATATTTCTCATCAATTTCTGGGTAGAGCTCCGTCGTTTAAATATGATAAATAGATTTTCTCTGAAAATTATTGATGCTTGAATGATGTCGTAGATAGCGAACATCAGTTGTGTAACACATAAACGTCCTCATTTAGTTCTAAATGACAACATGCCTGGAAAATATAGGACAAAAAAAGAAACATAACGCAACAAATTTTGATCAGCTCGTTATTTCTGCCACAATATATGTATATATATATATATATATATATATATATATATATACACACACATATATATATATATATATATATATATATATATATATATATGTGTGTGTGTGTGTGTGTGTGTGTGTGTGTGTATGTGTCTGTCTGTCTTATGGAAAAAGAAAGATTTCACAATCCAAACTTGATAAACACATTCCCTAACTTAATTTCTCCGAAAAATTACTTATTAAACCCTTTTGAACTTTTCGTAATTTTTATATTTACCATCAGATTATCTCTGAACTAATATTGCCCCTTAATAAAATAGACAGCATCGCAGTTTTTACATTTGGAAGTGATTACCATACAAGGCCACACAAAGTTCACCCATTCCATGCCAACATCGTCTAATAGTGGCATCGCTCCTATCTAAATGTGGAACGATTCGCAGATTAGACCAACCGGCTTCTTTGAGCCCAAATACATGCCCTCTCTCAAATGCTGATATCTTCGCATATTTTTCACGCAACTGTATGCGAGGCATAGTTACTGTCTACCTGTACACGGAACGAAATTCGAAAAGAATTTATGACCTGGAATCGAAATTTCTCCGCCTTAATATCCTGTCAGTTGCGCAGTTAAGATGCGTTGCAGCGTTCCATGTTCATTCATTGGCCGCCAAACTTTAAAACTTTTCATTTTCCTTCGAAACCTGTATGCGTATCAATTTGTGTCCAATTTGTATTACCCTGTCTTGGTGCGTTTTTTTTCTAAGAGTATATATATATATATATACCAGTATTGTCAATAACTTCGGGGACTACCCTCCGCCCTTATCCCCGGTGTGTGGGGAAACCGAAATAATGATGTGGTTTGCAAATCTAGTTATCTGCGTACGCGTGAGACGTCACATGACGCTTTGCACAACTGCTAAGGCGCGCAGCTCACCATTTCGCTGCAGACTGTCAGCCTATGATGTAGATGTAGCAAAATGTCCTTTTTGGAGCAACGTTCCAATATTAAATTCTGCTACAAATTAGGAAAAACCACTGCAGAAACGTTACGGTTACTACAAAAAGCGTATCGAGACGCAGCTATGTGCAGATCGAAAGTTTTCAAATGGTACAGCTTGTTTAAAAATGGGAGAGACGCTGTTGCAGATGATCCGCGAAGTGGGTGGCCAGTCACCCCACAAACGGAGGCGAACATCCAACGGGTAGGAGCAGTGGTTGTTTGGTTGGTTGAAGTTTATTGGCGCAAGGTCCAGCAAGGACAAGCTGCGCCAAACACAAGGTAACATCGTCAACAAATGGTATGTACAGGTTCTTCGTCATCTCCGGGAGGCAATCCGTGGTAAACTTCCACACGTTTGGAAATCCAACATGTGGATGTTGTTGCATGACAATGTCTCGGCACACCGATCCCTGATGGTGCAACAAGCCGTTGCTAAACACGGCACCACAGTTCTGCCACATCCCCCGTGTTCCCCAAACCTCGCTCCTTGCGATTTCTACCTGTTCCCGAAAATGAAAGATCGCATCAAAGGCAAGCGATTTGCAAATGCCGAAGAATTGATGGCAACAGCGACAACCGCTTTACGACAGGTCTCACGGAACGGTTTCCAGGACTGTTTCCAGAAGATGTATCAACACTGGCAGAAGTGTATAGTTGCGGAAGGACATTATTTTGAAGGTGATTGTGTTCAGAAGACTTTGTAAGTGTATTCGTTGTTGTAGTAAATAAAGTCCCCGAATTTATTGACTGTATGAGTATATATATATATATATATATATATATATATATATATATATATATATATGCGTGTTTCTGTACGAACGTCCTAATTTTTTTCAATTTTCAATATTTTTCTTTCTTTTTCTGTTCCTATAAAACAAAGAACTTCTTTTTATGCCTTGCAAATTTATTTTGAGCATGCACAATTTAGATTATTATCTGCCTCAGCCCATAAAAATCTAAAACTGGTTCCACTTAGCAGTAACTGAATTACACAAGAAACGGAATAATATATATCTTGAAAGAACAGTTCTCTTCTACTTTCACAGTCGAGATCTTTTATTCATAAAAGTTTCAAAATGTCGCCGCATATATTTCTTGTGACAAGCTTCTGACATTCAGAAAGCTGCTGAACTTTCCAGAGTCGCTCAGAATGATAAATTATTTGGTATTTTTCTTCATCCTGGCAAGCGAATCTTCGTAACTTTGTATGAAAATATTATTTAATACATATTAAAAGGAAAAAGTAACTTATGTAAGGATAATTTATTTTGCTAAATATAATGTTTTAATTTTAATCATATATAGAATGTATTAATGAATTAACATTGATTTTTACCAGTATTGAAAGTCTTTTTTTTCTTATCACTTTCGGTATTACATTCATGAAATATCTATTGATAAGTTAATCTTTCTGCATAATTTTAGAAAGTTTCATAAGTCTTTTTCCTTCTTGTGAAACTTTAAGAAAGAGATAAGAAACAACTCGTTTCAACTTTAAATTCCGAGATACTATGGTTAATTATTTTTGATATAATGAATAAACATATATCTCGAAGAAATGATCAACAACTATGTGTTTGAAATGAATGGATTATACAATTATTCAATTATCTCTCAATTGCAGAGTTTTACTGACACAATATCTTAAGTTGGAACAAATCATTTTTCAGAAACTGACATTCTACTTTACATGGTATGCAATGTAAAATTACACTAACAATTATTTCAATATCTGTTTGAAATCTCTATATTTGTGCATTTCTCTGTGTTATGAACCATCTCTCACGGAATATATCAGAATATATGAAACCTTATAATGAACTTTTGAAGAAGGAAGGGTATATTTTCTAAAGGCTTATGAGCCTTGGAAATATTGCACAACCAAGACATAGGAAATTTGATATTTGAATACTGCTGGTAAAAATGTTATGGCACTTAATTATTATGGCTCAATAAATTTCTTAGAGAAACTGTATACTAGTATAAAGTGTTTTTTTATTGCTTGAAAATTTTTTTGCAAGTCACTGTCAAGACTTGAGGAGTCATGCAAATTTATAGCAGTATAAAAACGAGACTACTTGCGAGGACGAAGCGAAAGTTTTAAACACCGGTGTTGATGGGCGGGATAGAAAGAGAAATGAAGCTTACGGTCGACATTAGTAATTAGTGTGAATTTCAAATATTTGAGTATAACCTTCTAATGGGCTGGGTAAAGCGTATATCCAACATTTAAAATGTAATAAAGAATTTTAAATGCAAGGTGTGCCCATAAAGTAACCGGGCAATTTTTTTATAAATAAGAAAAATATCACTCACCTTCAAATAAATTTATCTCCTTCAAGATAATCGCCAAAGGAGTCTATACAATTTTTCCAACGTTTCTCCAAGTCATCGAAACACTGTTTATAGGCGTTGGAACTAACCGTTCACAAAATATGCGTAACATTTCATTTAATATCCGAGACGTTTTCAAATCGCTGTCCTTTCATGGATTTTGTATTTTTTGATTACAAAGGGTTTATTCACCACGAATTTGTTCCTGAAAACCAAACAATTAATCAGTATTTTTACGAGGAGGGGCTTTTTCGATTAAGAAACATGATAAGATAAGTTAGGAAGGAATTGTTTGATTCTGGGAAATGGTTTCCTTTACCCCATACAGCAATTTCTGTACAACAATATCTTGCTAAGCATTCAATTTCTGTGATAAATCACCCACCCTATTCCCCCGACTTATCGCCAGCTGATTTTTTCCTTATTCCGAAGCTTAAGATGACCACGAAAGGACAGAGATTCGAAAACGTCTCGGATATTAAATCAAATGTTACGCGTATTTTGCGAACGGTTAGTTCCAACGCCTATAAACAGTGTTTCGATGACTTGGAGAAACGTTGGAAAAATTGTATAGACTCCTTTGGCGATTATTTTGAAGAAGATAAATTTATTTGAAGGTTAGTCATATTTTTCTTATTTATAAAAAAATTGACCGGTTACTTTATGGGCGCACCTTGTATTTTCTAATCACAATGTAGGATTATATAAAATTTTACAGATGGTGCTTAAATGCCACAGGAAGAGGTAAAATTATAATCTGATCATTCCCTCCAACCAACTCAACGCAACCAAATAAATACTTCATTAAATTTCTTACATTTTAAGCGGTCTCTTTAGCCGTCATATAGCTAAAGATGGTTGCAGTGCTAAAATTAACCAGCCAACCATTCAACCAATCAATTAACCAACCCAGATGTTCACTCAATTACTTTTGTTTACTCCGCATTTAACTAAAACTATGTATTAACTATTTTCTCTTTTTATTTACTTTCTTCATCCGCCTGAGTTAATTTATATAAGCTTTACAATAATATTGAATGATATACTATTAACGCAATATATGTTTTTATGACTTTTAAATTTAGAGAATCTCTACGAAATGTATTTATTTTATAAAATACTTATACAACATGCAATAACGCAAGATATTTTTATTTTTGTTCCATTCTTAAAATTTGAAATAGCATTCAAATATCACCCTAGTATAGTTATACATATATATATATATATATATATATATATATATATATATATATATATATATACTAATACATATATTATTAAATTCATGTGAAAGAGGCTGACCATAACTCTTCTCACTATATCAGTATAGGAGAGTAAATTTATTACGAGTAACTAAGGCTCTTACATCATAGAATCTCATTATTTTAAATTAACTTTAGGAGAAGATGTAGTTTTTCTCTTATCAATATTAACTTTTCAATATCCATTATTAATATATTTTGCTAACAGAAATAAGAATGACTGATTGTTTGTATGAGATATTTCCGACAAAAATATATATTAAAAAAATATATTAGTGTAGATTTTAAACTTAGTATTTTGAATAGCATTTTTTATAACTAATCTTACTTCTCATCTTTTAGATTAAACAAACGATAAATGATCAAAATATCTCGCTGAGGATCGAAGAAGTGCAAATAACATCTGTAAAACATAGGTAAATGGTTGTAAACCAAATAGGACAGAACAACCTAGTATCAAACTTTTTATTTAGTGGGGAAATGAATTTATGAAAGCTAAAAACAAACTGTACATGGAAAGCAATAAACTATTTATGAATATCATTTTCATACCTCAAATTTTTGTATTATCATACCAGTCTGACAAATAATGTATGACGAGCTATTCCTGCCGCTTACAAATCCAATATACGATTGTTAAAAATGCAATACACAGAGGCAGTGTACAAATGCAATATCTGCCTCTATCATATCTGCCTCTGTAAATTCTATTCACATCGCATTCATTTCTAAAGTATGCATAAACAAGGTCTAAAAGGGGTTTCCTATTTCTATGTGGACATGCAAGGAATGCCCCTCTCCATTGAATTTATAATGGTATATTTGAAAACAATAATTTAATTTCACCCGAGTTTGATATCCCATTTATAAGCAAGATTTATGAAACAACCGGAGACATATAATCATAAATTCAAAGATTAAAACCAATAAGTATTTGAACTTACATGACAAAACACTCAAAGTTATATGTAACTTATTAAATGTCCTATATTTTAGAATAAACCTTCGGGAAATGCATATTTATGAATTTAAAGGGAATTTGCTAAAAATTCCAAACCTCGGGATAAAAAAAAACTATCATTACCTTGAAGAACATCTTTAACTAAGAAAACTAATAAACTAAGTTATGTTTTATAAAAATTGAGACGAGTGCTCTTAATGATCGTAAAATTGATAAATGGAAATTTAGTTTTAAAACTCTCTTTGAGTAACTTAGCAGTATATTACAAAAACTTCAAAATGGATTTTTCTCATCAAGGAAAACTAGCAACAACATTTATGCAAACAATGGTTACGAGATATGAAAATATATATTGTTGTTAGTTCACACTGACAGCAAGACGCGTAGAGAGGCAAATAACAACTGAAATAGTAGAAAACTGAAGATAAAAGTTTGGGAAAGAAAACAGCAGCGAGGTAAAGAAGCGGAAAGAGAAACAGAAGAAAATCTTTAAAATGGTTGAAGATTCAGAGAAAAGAAATAAATATGAGTTAAACATAACACAATTAAAGACGCAAACAATTTAAAAGACAAATGCTTGGTAAAATAATGAGGCTTTAAAATAGGAAAAGTATGGTTATAATTGTAGGAGTTTATATTTAAATTAAATACATAAAATAAAAGCTTAGTAAAGAAAAATATAGATGCAAGTAACTGACACTTCGTTTAGTGAAATTTGAATGAATAATTTGATAAAAATTGCTCAAAAGCTGTATAATTTTGCGAAATGAGAGAAGTTAGTTATACAATTAAAACTCATAATTCAGTCTTCTGGAAACAATGAAAATTTTCATTTTTGGTAAATTCATGTGTACTTTTATTTGACCTCGTTTTCGTCAAGCTGCCGAAATTATTTTTCAAAAGATGAACTGAATTGCAAGCTATTACAGCAAAATGGAAACCCCATGGACATTCAACTTAGATTTTTTATGCTTAATTTAGCAATATATGTCGACAGTGCTCCAAATTTTGAGACTCCAAATGGTGGAAAAATATGTTTATCATTTAGGATCAATCGTCCCATATTCTCTTTGAACGGTGTCACAGCCGATTTGAATACACTGCGTCAGAAGCTTTCTGACAACTCTCCAATACATGACGCAAGACATTTTCATAATGTTTCTCAGAGCATCCTTCGTCCATTTTATGTCAGCAATGGAATCTTCAAATCTGGGATCAAAAATACGTTAAAAGCTATTTTTTTATTATGGCCTTCAGAAATGCCTTTAGCCTCTTTGTAACAGCAATGGAATTTTCCAATGTGTAAGGGATCGCAACTTAAAACTCAGATTGTAAGATAGGAAGAAATTACATTCTGCAACTCCTCGGGTGTAAGGAAAACGGGGTATTGTAGATATTTCTCAAAGATGTTTATAACACCGATGGAATCGAAAATCACATGCAGTCAACCTATTTAAAATGCGTTGTGGTAGTAATATGGGTGTTTCCTCCTTCCAGTTATAAAATTTGGCAAGTATTCTACTCTTTAAGTCTGCTGTGTATTAACCCTATTGTTTCCGCTCACCTCAATGAAAACCTATGGAGAAAATTTGTCTACTATTTACATCAGGGGTGGGCATTAAGTCCGTCGCGATCGACCGGTGGACCACCAAGACATTTAGGGGTGACCATCTTTACTAAGACCTGAGACGCGCTTGATATTATTATATTTGTGGCTATTATTATTATGTTTGTATCTTGCGTTTTGCTTTAAACGCGGTTTTGAAAGATCAAGTTTTTTTTATTGCAGTTATGTAGGTAAGTACATATTCCGTATTTATTATTAAGTTATAATAAATATTGTAGACTTTTTTTTAACTCATCACGCCTACGCCCCTGGGTGGACCACAACACCTTGAAAAAATTAGAAGTAGCCCGTACCCTGGAAAAGTCTGACCACCCCTGATTTACATCTACATAACTGCTGATAATTCAATAAAAAGTGTATTTTTAGATAGCTTGAACTATTCTGCACCGTGCAACAGGATTCATTTTATAAATTTCGTCCACCAAAGGAATTTATGAGCGTTTTAAACACACTATATCAGAATTTTCTCCCGAATAATTTCAATTTTAAAATATTATTTGCATATTTAAAATAAAACGATAAATGCTCCAAGGTGTAATTTTTTTTTCTATTACGGAGTACAACTTTTTTTAAATCTTTAAATCCAAGTCGGCAATCCTTGGACACATTTTCCCCATAGGTTAAATTTGAGGTGAGCGAATCCAATAGGGTTCACACAGCAGCCTTAAGCATTAGTGTTGAATTTATCTTCATGCTGGTCCACCCTTCACAGAACTCGAATATGCACCAAAGTTGGCCCCCCGCCTCCCTTCTATGTACAACAAGGTTTCACCTCTTTTATGCATTGTAAACCCCATTAAAAACTACATAATGAAGCAATGAATTATTATTGTATACTTATTGCTATATTATCATATTACAGTTATTTCTGATTATTTTCCCCTCAAATTAAAACAAAATATTTTTGACGTATATTGCTATCTCGTATATCCTCTGGCACAAAAATCCAGTGATCTTAGCTTCAATGATGTAACTCACCAGAAAGTAACTTCTATCACTAAACTGTAAGTTTACATACGTGTACCAATAGGTAAAGTTGATAAAGAATATATATTCTATTCAAAAATACAATCACCACAGTAGTGATCCAAAAAGTTTGTTTTATACAAGAAAATAGTCAGATTTATTATTGAATAACCATCATGTACACAAGTTCTTTATATTATTGTACTCTGAAGAGCCCAAACTACCTTACATTTCTGCGGATTTCAATGTTGGGGCATCAGCAAGTGTCAGAGGGCGAACTGTTCAACAACCGTCATTGATATGAGCTTTCAGAGCCGCAGGCCCACTCGCGTACCGTTGTTGACTGCACGGCACAAAGCTTTTGCCCCTCACCTCGACCCTCCAACACCTCCATTAGGCTGATGATGACTGGAAACATTTCGCCTGGTCTTAATAGTCTCGTTTACAATTGTATTGGGCGGATGGACATGCACGGGTATGGAGAAAACCTCTTGAATCCATGGACCGTACGTGTCAACCAGGAACTGTTCACGCTGGTGGAACCTCTGTGATGGTATGATGCGAGTGCAGTTGGCGTGATATGGGACCCCTGGTACGTCTAGAGACGACTCTGATAGTGACAGGTACATAAGCATCCTGCCCTGCCATCTGTACACCCATTCATGTCCATTGTGCATTCCGACGGACTTGGACAACTCCAGCAGGACAATGTGACACCCACCCCACGTCGAGTTGCTACCGAGTGGCTCCATGATCCCTCTTATGACTTTAGACACTTCCATTGTCCACCTAAATCCCAAGACATTAACATTATTGAACATATATGGGATGCCTTGCAACGTTCTCTTCAGAAGAGATCTCCACCCCCTCGCTATCTTATGGATTTGTTGATTGCCCTGCACGATTCATGGTGTGAATTGCCTCCAGGATACCTTCAGGCATTAGTCGAGTCCATGCCACGTCGTGTTGAGGGACTTTTGCTTGCTCGTGGGGGCCCTACATGATATAGGCAGACGTACCAGTTTCTTTGACTCTTCATTGTATGACTACCGTTTAAAATGTTTGTTCTCTTACATAGGAATAGTTGTTATCTTTTTTACTAAAGCATACTGTTATTTTTCTAAATGGAATGTGAAATATTTAATAAGGGAAACGTTGAAATCTAAGAGAATACAAACTGACATAAGAGTTTTTAAATTTAGAAAAGTTTTACTATGCTTTTACATACGTTTTTAATTAAGTATCTCATAAGTTATAAAAATAACTATTACTAAGCAAAAAAATCATACTCAAGTGCAAATTACGTTTTTTGATTCTGTATGACCAACCTGTTATTCAGTTTTAGTATAAGAATGATTTTTTTTTTCATCGATCTCTTTTCTGGAAGTTTGTTATATATAAATTAATTCGTTAAACTAGAGTTTATGCGGTATTCAACAGACGAAAACGATTCTTTAGAAGAACATTTCAGTTCGCTAAAATGATTAAAATTTTCTTTTAAGGAAGACTTGAAGGAAGTATAGAATAATATTGCAGTTGAAAGAATTAACGACAGCCTTTTCAGATAAAAATCCTTACATCTAGAAGAAATATATTCCTTTTGGAATGTTTCTTTTTTCCTTTTCAGAAAGGAATCAATTAAAGGCTAGCTTTATTGGAGGGTTAGAAAGGAATTTATGTTTCACAACACTTTTATGTATTCAACGATTTTCATCTTTACTAATCTCCGTACATGCATACATTTTAATAGAAAAAGCTTTTTATAAAATTAAACAGCTGAAAGAGATGTCACTTGAATTTACTATTTGGATAATGTTACTGCTAAGCTGTTAGTATCAATGATGCTAAGAAGATTTACGTGGTTTTTATGTAAAGTGCTGCAAATTGGATGTTGGAAAATAGAGTGTGCTGTAGGAATGGTTTCATAAGTATGCTTTTTGATTTTATTTGTTTAAAGCTAAAAATATTGTACAGATTATCTTATATACACAGAGAGGGCAATTTATCAGGACCTCGTGGCAATTTTATACAAATCACGCTGTTGCTGCTAGAGGGTAAGATTGGTATAAAATGTATTGCTAGATCATTGTAAAGACAGTTGAAGTGTATCACTTGTGAAGGAATGGATAAAAAATGCGATTTTGAGGAGAGCGAGGAATTATTGTATGTGGTTGAATAAGTGGAGTGTTCAGTCAGTAAGTGTTCTCGAACACTTAACCCAGCTAAGCAGTTTCACTCTATGTTGCTCATGTTTACATAAAATGTCATAACAATAAAAAAACCTGGACGTAAGGCGTGTGATCGTCACTGGATGCTCGTAATGAAAGGAAAGTTTTCCAGACTTCCCCACCCGAACATAAAAACAACGCTACGTCAAATTATAGCTAATGTTGATTAGGGTTAAACTCTAATGGTTTCTCAGCGTAATGCTCGCCACATATTACATCATGTCGGATTCGGCTTTAAACTAGACGTCTTTTTCAAAAGGACGTACCGCGATACTCCAAAGCATCCTACGATCGAGATAATAAGCTGTTGAGAATTTTCTATGCTAAGTATTGGAAATAATTCCTTTGAAAAACTGTCACAAGAATGAACTGAACTTTGCATATTAAAAATCTACTCATTTAATGCAAAAATGTAAAGCATTCGGTCTTAGAATTTATAAATTTCGTTATCATGAGTTAAATATTCAGTTCGAGAGACACATTTACTAATAACTCAGAAAATAGGGTTAATTTAATGGATGAGTAAACGTGTGTCATAAACAATTTGGTTGTGGTACTTTTGGTAAAGAATGGCCTTTCAATTGTTTCTAAAAAGTAACCACTGGAGATTAGATACAAGATCCTGACTGCGGTTGTAATCCTTGAAAAATTACCGATTCAGCCTGTAAGTGACGGATTTAGATTGGATTTCTGACAAAGGAAAGTGCATTGCCAGAACGCCTCTCATGCACATACCGTGCTATTTTCGAGGAGTTTAATTGTGGTTATATGAAAGGAAGAGCAATCCGGTTATCAGTTCTTACAGAAAGAATTGGAAATTATTGCATTACAAACGCTCTGAAAAGACGATGTCATGGTTCTTGGAACAATAAACATCATACAAGTAAATATCTATGGTGCCCGGTGTAAAGGACTTAAGTAAAAAAAAGTGATTTTTAGATATTTGTTAGCATTGATATAAAAATCTTTTGACTTGTATAAAAAGCTTAAGTCTATCAATTTTGTACATAAAAGTACATTTCTTTGTACAAAAGACTCAAGTCGAAATTGTTGTTCTGCGATTGGTAAAAAAGCCAATAATTTGGCATATTTAAATCATTGTTTTTAACTTAAGTCCTTTATCCAGGACAACATAGATATTTTTGTAGCAATGTACGTTAAACAAACAGTTATGAAATAACCACATTTACTGTGTTATTATTACTATTATTATTATCATTATCATCATCATTATTATTATTATTATATTAATTATTTTTATTCTCTAGGATAATTAAAAAATAGTTCTAAAAATAATTAGCAATAACAAATAATTCTGACAATAAAATATTTCCTCATTTTCATGTGACTCTCATATATGTATGAATTATGTGTAGTTACCAGCTTCATCTCACAAAAAGTTTTGAATAAAATTTCCCTAAACAATATCACTCTATCTTCCTCAGTTTTTTTTTGTATGATTTTAATTTTGAAAAATGTATTTTTATATTACCCTGTCTTTTCTAAGAGCATGAATTAACTAATGGATTTGGAAAGGAGACAAAACAAAAGAAAGTTTACAAGCGAGAGTAGTAGTTTATTTCATTCGGGTTTGTACTTATATTTTACGTCTGGTATCGTTCCTTAATAAAGATAAAAGCATTTTCTGTCATACGGGTATTTGTTATCATTAGGAAAACATTTTTCTGTTTACCTGCTATGATATGTTTGATAAAACTCGCTTCTCCTTTAGTTACTTAGCAGAATTTTTGTATACCACTCACAGAAATATTTTTATCATAATAACGTGTGGTATTCTTCAAGTAAAAATGCATGTAGGAGTTAATGCTAGACATTTGTTAATAATTAATTATAGCAGTTTACCTGAGTTTTTTTTTTGTATATATTGATTTTTTTACTTATATTATACAGGCTTGTTCTCATAATATATATATATATATATATATATATATACTGTAGAAGTGGAATGATATAATTCCCCACGGTGTGTGGCAATAACGAATGTATTATAAAGGATGCAGAGGCATGGGTAAATACAGGCTTGTAAACCAATAAAAAATAGAAGAATAGCTGTCGGTGTGGCCAGTGATAGCGATCTAAAGCCTACATTTTACAAGATGGATGGTCGTTATTTTATGGCCCACAGTAAAAACGTCAGATGAGAAGGGTCAAAGTTGTTTTGCAAAATAAAATTATGGTGGGGGGAGGTACTTCATAGACTGTGAACAGAGGCGACAGAGGCTGTTTATAGTGGTTAGTACATTGCGTTGTGTCCGCAATAACCTAGGTTCGAATCCTGGTCACGGCACCACAGATGTAGGGTTTTAATTACCTTAAAACAATGGATGCATGCATAGGTTGGAACAAGCAAGGAAGACAAAGCATTGACCTTAAACATACATTTATTTGATAATGCACAAATTTAAATTAAATTGTCATAGCTATAAATATAACAATCTGTTTCATATTAACAATTTTAACATTGAGAACCCAGTAGCAGAGGCAAACTATATTGTCAACGATGATTTTTAGAGTCTATTGGAGAGGCACTTACTATAGCTGATGTATGCAGCGATGATGGTAGCATCGACGGCAGGGACCCAGAATCATCTCCAGTATTGGAACGTCTTAGCGGGATATTCGCACTTCTCCAAGACTCTGGGGCAGGCGAGAGTCTCTATCATCTAACTCTGAGGAACCAAGTCTGAGATCGATCTCCTCCTTCTCCAATTCCTTCCGTCCTTAGCGGAGCTGTTGTCCGTTTACAGTGGGGCCATTCTGGCCCACCCCTCTATTTCATTGGGCGGTGGGCTGGTTTTCTTTCAGTGGTCCCTGCCCCAATTGGTTCTTTATTAAACAGCCTCTGTCGCCTCTGCCCACAGTCTATGAAGTACCTCCCCCACCATAATTTTATTTTGAAAAACAACTTTGACCCTTCTCATCTGACGTTTTTACTGTGGGCCATAAAATAACGACCATCGATCTTGTAAAATTTAGACTTTAGATCACTATCACTGGCCACACCGACAGCTATTCTTCTATTTTTTATTGGTTTAAAAGCCTGTATTTACCCCTGCCTCTGCATCCTTTGTAATACATTTGTTATTGGCCACACACCGTGGGGTTTATACCATTCCACTTCTACACACACACACACACATATATATATATATATATATATATATATATATACACTCATGGACAAAAAAATTAGTTCACCAAGAAATAATTGCGGGATCGTAACGAAACTTGCAATGAACGTACATGTCGGGGAGATATGCAAATGATTAGAAAGGCAGCGTGCTTGCGCATTACGTATAGCCGGTAGAGGGCGTTGAACATCGTACTCTGTGGAGTATAAAACGGGTAACCAAAGCTTGTTTGAGTCTGCTGAATCATTTACAAAGGAAGAGCTGAGATAGAAATGCCATTACGCCGTGTTCGAAGACAATATAAGCAGTTGTCGCAGTTTGAGAGGGGGAGAATCGTCGGGATGATGGAAGCTGGGTGGTCAGCTAGGCGAGTAGCTCGTCAATTAGGCCGCTCTGATTGTGTTGTGAGGAGGTGTTGGGACCAGTGGACCCGAGAGATGTCATGTACACGAAGACCAGGCTCAGGACGCCCTCGACAGACCAGTCGTCGAGAAAACCGCCACATCATAAGAAATGCACGTGTACAGCCAACTGCTTCATCGGCCGCCATCCAGGCACAGGTAGCACCTTCACTAGGGGCCACTGTGTCCTCTCGAACCATACGAAGGCGCCTGGCTGAAGGACAGTTGGTATCGCGCCGCCCATTACGTGTGCTGCCCTTGACGCCCACCCATCGACGCCTGCGTTTGGAGTTTTGCCGCGCACGAGGAAACTGGACTGCAGCGGAATGGAACCAGGTCGTCTTTAGCGACGAATCCAGATTCAATCTCGGCAGTGATGACAATCGTGTTCGTGTGTGGAGAGCCCGTGGTGAACGCTTCAATCCTACCTTTGCTGTACAGCGACACATCGCTCCCACAGCTGGTGTGATGGTATGGGGTGCCATTGCCTACAATACACGGTCACCCCTAGTATTGTTCCGTGGAACCATGACAGCCCAGCGGTATGTTCATGAAATCCTGCAACCACATGTGTTGCCACTCATGCAACGGCTCCCAGGAGCCATTTTTCAACAAGACAATGCTCGGCCTCATACGGCAAGGGTGTCACAAGACTGTCTCCGCACTGTTACTACCCTTCCTTTGCCTGCCCGATCCCCAGATTTGTCTCCAATCGAGCATATCTGGGATCATTTGGGACGACGAGTTGGGCATCCCACGAGTTTGAACGAACTAGAGGCAAGGTTGCAGCAAATATGGATCGAAATGTCTCAAGACATCATACAGAACTTGTGTGACTCAATGCCCGATCGTATCGCATCGTTCATTCGCGCTAGAGGGGGTCCAACGGAGTATTAACTCCTCCGTTCTTTTGCCTTTTTCTCTGAAATAAATTATCCTTTTTCTTTGATTTTCTTATCATTTAGTTATATCAAAGTAGTCATTACGTATGTAAAATTTCGTTTAATTTTGACGACTCCTTCTTGGTGCGCTAATTTTTTTGTCCATGAGTGTATATATATATATATATATATATATATATATATATATATATATATATATATATATATATATATATATATATATATATATATATTATAAAGTAAAACACTGAAATCTATTGATTGAAAATTTTTGAAGGTTCAAAAAAAGGAAATGTTTTTAATCATTCACCCTCTTTCAGTCGTGGAAACAAACAAAATATTAAATGCGCGTTCCTAAAAAATGTCTGCTTTTAAAGATACACACTATCTGGTTTTCGAGGATAGAAAATTAACTTTGAAAAAAGGAAATCCCCAAATTAACTTAAAATGCAATTAGGAGCTAATAAACTACTATAGAAAAGCAGAATCACGTAGGACAGAATGAACAATAAGCAATTTAGGGATATGTTAAATCATAGTATTTTTAATATTGGGAGGAGTAAATGGAAACTTGGCCAGCAGTTCGAATAATATCAATGCGTTTTTCCAAATTTCAATGCGTTTTTCCAACTTTTATACCTGAGCGAAAATGAATGAAGATACAAGTGTCATCAAAAGATTAGTAGTCATTATTAAAAAACAGCTGATCAGCATTATTTTCTAATCACTAGAATAGGATTGCATCTCGAAATCTGACAAAACAATCAAGGGAGGGCAATTGGATGACTATTGAGTATCTTATCCAAAAATCGATTTGAAAAAAAAATATGACCCTTATTGTGGTCTCCCGTTTACAGTGGAGAGCGACTGTTTGAAGTAAGTGAATGGAGCATCATACACTGCTATGCAGGGTGCGACAAAATGGACTATCGCATTTCTGAAGGTCACTGGTAAGATAGTGGCGGGGATAGGGCGGAACGGGAGAAGGCAACAGTTCGGGTGGATTTTCTAGTTGTCAGTAGACACCACGAGTTGGTCCGGTGAATATCGTGGTTTCGTTATCGATGCGTTCTTTAAAAACAACGATTCTGTAACCGCTGCACAGAGGGCAATTAGTACGCTCTTCGGACCGTATTTGACTGATGCCGTTCCTGATCGAAAGACAATCTAGCGATGGGTTTCAAACTTGAGAGCAAATGTGTATGCATTACCAAGGGAACCAAGTGGTCGTCCTCAGAACATTAGAACCCGTGAAAATGGGCAACGAGTCCGTTATTCGCTATTCGTGAGGAAATTGCTGCCATCACCCCCAGGGATGACGAACAGAATGACGGAAAGCTTTAACCCTTTCAAGGGCAACAACCTCGACCGTTTGCTCGAAGCAGATTCTTTTAACCTAAAAATCTTGAAAATTTTTTCAATGAAAGCTTACAAAAGGTTTTTGCTTCTTTAAACCGATAACAGATGGCAGCACTAGCCATTTTTCTTCTCATTTAAAGGGAATACATTGAATGCAAGTGAAAAGAACACTAGATTTAGGCGATCGCAGCGTGCGGCTTCGAAATGCTTTGCAAATAGCGGGTACCATCTGAGTGAAAATCTAGTGGAAAAAAGATATATTGTTAGTCAATTTTGAAAATATGAAGCTTTTTCCTGTAAATTGTTTTATTTCTTTTTAATTATTTTTTTTGAAATCTGAGAGTCTGCCGCACCCTGTATATAAAAAAAATTCACGATGGAAAAAAAATTCAAGGCCGTCGCATAAATGCATATATTAATAGTACTTATTAAATAAATACATGAACTATTACTACTGAATATCCAGTGTTTCCCCACCATAAAATATAGGGTAAAAAAACGATGAATGTCATTGAAAGTGAGATTGATTTCACACTGCGAGGGTATGATGTCTGGATGCTGTCCGGATTTTGATCGGAACATTCGTTATTCCAGATCCGTCTGTAGTCGTCCATTGCTACAATTACTTAAATGTTAGTAGATGGAAATGTTAAGTTATGTACTCATTTGAGATTTAAACTAACTCAGCAGCCACGGCAGATTTTCATATTTATCTCCATAAAATCGCGGGTGAAGTTTATATCTCGATGAGTTTTATCGTAAGTAGATTGTAGCACAGATAACAAAATAATAAAAAAAGAAAGTGGACAAGAAAAGTTTTTATTTTATTGTTCACCTACAACTTACGTGAAAAACGAATGTCACGTTTAGCAAAAGTACTAAAACAATTTAGAAAATAAAATGTTTCCTGGAAGCAATGTTTTTATAATCATCTGCCTTTTATGGAAGCAGTATTTCTTAGATGCATAGTGGGCGAAATAACGTCTCCCTAGATTCAAATACAGGTGCAACAGAATGAATTCTCCCATTTGTGGAGGTTACTGATAAGGAAGTAGGGGGGTAGGGCAGTTCCGGAGGTTGCAACAGTATTGGCGGATATTCTAGTTGTCAGTAGACACCATGAGTTGGTCCAGTGAACATCGTGGTTCCGTTACTGAGGTGCTCTTCAGAATCACCGATTATGTAGCCTCGACACATCGGGCAGTTTGGACGCACTTCGGGCTCTATTTAACTTCTGTCGTTCCGTATCGAAAAGCGATCATGCGATGGGTTTCAAATTTGAGAGCAAGTTGGTCTGCATTACCAAGGAAACCAAGTGGTCATCATCGGAACGTTAGAACATCTGAAATCGTGATAAGATTCCATGAGCCCGTTATCAGAGAAAGTGTCCGACATTCCCCTAGAGATGACCAACACAGTGATGGTAAAATTTAGAGAAGCGCTTCGGCAGTGAATCGTATATAACGGGCACCAACCGAGTGATGTTATTTTCAAAACCGTCAGTGCAAAAAACTAGTTTGTAAATACTTTTCGAAAATATAAAACGTTTCTCTGTAAATTGTTTCGTTTGTTTTTATTACCCTTTGAAATGTGAGAGTCTGTTCTGCCGCAACCTATACTCAATAAAATTCATTGGACGAGAATACGACGTTTCCCGTTGTTCAAATACCTAAAATATTCAATGTAATGCGTTTGTAGTGTGGCGTACCGACATGAATAGACTGCCTAGAACGCTATTCGCTAGCTGCTGGGGGGTCAAAATACCAAGTTTTGAATACGCAACGCTTTTTTTTTAAACTGATGCATGACAAATTAAAATAACAGTTTTCCCTTCTGAAATAATCTGGTGCTGTGACCCACACATCTCTCTGTTAGTTGTCCAGGGAATTAAGTATAACATGTTTATAGAACATAAGAGTCCTTTCCATCAATGTGTGTGTGCATTTTACCTAACTGTGGTCATCATGAAGATAATGGTTGTCCAGGCATCTATGTTAAGTGAAACTAGAAGAACTCTTTACAATGTAATTAATTGTTTGAAACTTTCTCCGCCCTTTTAAAAATTACTGTCTCACAGTGAACACAAACTAATATTTTTTCCAATTACAGTAAAACCTCCTTTATTCGGCCCTCTTTGTTCCGGATCTCCAGATAATCCGGATCAGATTTGTAAACTTTTTTTATTTATTTAATGTTCACATCAGGTAATAATTTTTAATTATGATAGCAAGAACGTATCTTTAAGTACGCCAAATATTCGCTTTTTAGTTTGATTCAATGTACAGTTCCTGCATAGATTGTACAATAAATTAGGTAATAAAAGGCTTTTTGATGAATGTAAGAAAGCTTTACTAGAATGTCACAGGACGTTGAGGTGGATTGACTCAGAAAAGTTATTTTTTTATTTTTTATGTCTTGGAAACAATACTATGTAATTTTGTTACAAAACATAGATTTTTATCGTAATAAACAGTAAGTCTGCTGAGTTAGGGATTCTGTTTTGCTTATTACCCATATTATACGGATTATCCGAATTTTCGATTGTCCATATTGCCGATGGTCCCAGTTAGTCCAGATAAACGAGGTTTTACTGTATTTCCTTTGACGCTTGAAAGAGATTAAATATACTGATCATTAACAAAATTACTATTTATTTTCTCTCTCAATACGAGAAGACAGAAGTAAATAACATTTTGATAAATTGACTTCCCAATTTGCAATTGCCACACACTGATGATACTTGTCCGAAGTTAAGATACTGACATCGATAACCAGAGGGGCGAGGTTCAATTTTCTCTCTCGGTCTTTACATGTTCTATTATCTGGTTTTCGATTCTGTTTAAGGAGTTAACGTATATCGTTACTACTAAGGAAAGTGTCTAAAATAATGCTAAATGTCTAAAATAACCATGTGTAAATACATGCGACAGGATAAGGTATATTTTGGACATACATCACGTCTAGGGAAATACACTTATATGGCGTACACGCCACATAAGTACGCGGTAGCCTAGTTGGCAAGAGCAGCCAGCCAGTGATCTGAACGTCCCTGGTTCGATGCTCGTCGTTGCAAATCCACCGCCGTGTTCACTAATGGTGGCCGGGACTCGTAAAATAGGTCGTGGATGCAGTGTCCTCAAAGTTCTTAAATTTACCTAAGGAGGTTCGGGGACAAGCCTTCTGGTTTCGTCACTTGATTTGGTTAAAAATTACGGGATCTGTCATTTAGCCAAGTCGGACTCCGACCCTTGTGGGGCTAATTCAAAAAAGGAGCCGCCCCTTTTCAGGCCAATAGCCTGTTAGGACCTGGTGAATGGAACCTCCAACCAGGGGGCATTAGCAACAGCAACACGCTACCTCGTAAACACAAAATCTGGTGTTCAGGTAACAACAATGTAGTTTGCTTTGATTATAGCCTACATACATAAATGTATATATATATATATATATATATATAAAATCAATATCTGTGAAATTATGTAATCATCTTTTAAGTAATTCAAAATATCTCAAATGCATTTTAGGATATTATCAAATACTTAGTATAATGTTAGAGTAAAATTATTCAGTTAACCTACGATATTTTAAGTGAAGACAAAAAAAGTTTGAAAATATTTGAGAGTTTACGTTATACCCTCAGGTGAATTACGAAATATTGTTAGATATAAATCCTTAGGTTATTATGCTTAACAGGATTCGCAATTTCCTATATTTTGCATATCTTTTGTTAATCTTTGTGATGTAACAATATGTGTTTGATTTTCTAAGATTTAAGTTTGGAAATATAGATGGGAATCCAAAATTCCTCAAATTCAAAGGGGTTTCTTCGAAAGGCGTAAAGGATGTCTTGATAGATTTTAAAATAATTAGAGATTTTGATTTGCCTTTCAGTATGTAAACAAATTAGCTCTAGGAATATAGTTTCATATATAATTTGAGTAAAATTACCTCGAATGTTTAAAAGGACTTAAAACGTTTGTTTACACACTTTTCTAATACCTTCACTTAACTTAAATAATTGTACATTAAATAACTTGAATCACAGAATGATTTCATCGCCTCAAATTCATTAAAACGTGTGAAACTTTTATGTCTGGTAATAAAATTGGAAGTAACTGAAACGTGCTCAGAATGTGTGAGAAATCTTTATTAATGATCATTATTCATAGCTACCTAAATTGCAAAACAACTGGCCTTGAATTAACTGTAGTCTTCACGCACTGCTTACCATTAATTAACAAAGCTTCGGGGCATTTATCTCGAAAACTTTGGCAGATTCACATGAGTTGCATTCGGCATATTTTCCAACAATGCGTATCGGCGCTCTACAATTACAATAGAAATGGAATTTCTATATTAATCTGTGCTCTAACAACATTATATTAAACTGCATCTGAAGAGAACGGTTCGTGATTAATTGTACGCATGTAGAACGTGTATTTTGGATTGCAACATGATCACTCAGTGTTTCGAATTATGCTCTGAAAATACACGTCTGTGCTATCTGAACACTATCAAATATACAGTCACTTGGCAATTCATTATTATTTAACATAATCGAACAAAGTCCATAAATTTCTGCGCATATCCTAACTGTTGCTAATTTGTATTTGAAAACAACTGCAGAAGACGAAGTCAAAACACTAAAATCCGAGTTTCTTGCAAATTAATAAATATTTATGAAGTTTCATTCATTACTGTACACAGGAAACTATATCTATATCTCTTGAAAGTAAAAGATCTCATGCGAATACAAATATCTATATTATGGAATTAAGCATTTGCGTTTATTTTCACAATGATTGTTACTAGAATTTATAAATAATTTAAAATCGCTGTATTGGAGAGAATCCAAGAAAATTTTATACGGTAAATTTAAATAACTTTTATATGTAAATTGATTTGAACAATGCTAAAATAACTTATCAACATTAACTCGACTTCAGAATATTTGTCGTACATCCAACTGTAGAGAATCCTTTGTGTGCTCATTAAATTGTTTAAGGTTTTATATTTACTCCTCCTATTTTTAGAAATTTAAAATTTCTTAAAAAAGGAAAGGTATTTATCATTTTTTGAAAGTAATTTCTGATGTTATTGATAATGTAGACCTAGAGGTTTTCTCACATACTTAATTTAATAATATATATATATATATATATATATATATATATATATATATATATATATATATACAGTGGAATCTCAATCTATCGTTTTTCAAGGGACCGATTGAAATGAACAATAAATGCGGGAAAACGATAGATGCGGAAACATAACAAAGCAATATGATTGTTGGGACTGGATAAAATGAACGGTGCATACGGAAAAACGATGGATCCAAAAACGATCGATCGAGATTCCGCTGTATATATATATATATATATATATATATATATATATATATATATATGTAAATTACGGCAGTGTTGGCAGTGAAGATGGTCGATTTAACTGGCTACGTTATCTGCGTTCTTATTCGTTCCAAAGGTGTTCAATGGGATTTAGATCGGGGCTCTGAGAAGGTCAGTCCAGTGTTTGATCACCCATTTCATCAAACCATGCCTGCGCAAGCCATGAAAAACATCCCCACACCATGATGCTGCCACCACCAAACTTAACAATCGGCACAATGCAGTCACGTAACAAGCGCTCGCCGGGCATCCGCCGAACCCAGACGTGCCCATCGGACTGCCAGATTATAAAGCGAGATTAATGATTCCAAAGAGCATTTTTCCACATGTCCACAGTCCAAAGACGGTGAGCTTTTCACCATTGGAATCGACGCTTCGAATTCTGGGGAGTGATGTTCGGCTTGTGAGCGGCTGAACGACCATGGAATCCTAGATTTTTTAAATCTCGACGAACAGTCCTGCTGCTAGCACTAATACCTGATGAACTTTGGAACTCCTGAGTGATTTCAATTAATGGGGACTTGCGATTTTGTTTCACTACCCTTTTCAGAGTTCTACGGCTTCGTTCACTAATTTTTTTCGGCCTGCCACTTCGTTTTTCTACAGTTTCACTGTCTCGACGTTTCCACTTCACATCACTGATAGTGGATTTTGGATTCTGTAGAATGTCGAAAATTTCACGAATTGATTTCCCACAAAGGTGGCATCCCACTATAATGCCTCTATCAAAGTCACTGAGTTCCTTTGACCTACTCATTGCCTCACATACGACCTGGCAAACAACTACCAGCAGTTTTATAGCTTTCGGTTACGCATTAAATTAAGTTACCTGCCAGATTCTCTTCTTTAGGGGGTTGTCCAGATACTTTTGGCCAGATAGTATAGAAGAGATGTGATGCTGGAAAGCCTACTCACTTGTTCCGGTACAAAACAGAATAGAGACCGGGTAACCTAATTCGCTCCTGTCAAAGCATAGACAGCCTATCTCGCATGCCTTACTCGCATGGGATACGAGAAAACACAACCTCCGCTGCCTTCTCGTAGGGGGTATCTCAAAAACAACTCTCTTCCGAACCACCTTATCGCATCCGTGGGTTATTCACCTCGCTCTCTCGGTGTCCTCTCAAGGAATGTTGATTGCAAGTACATCAGGGAGGGGTTGAGCCACTAGGTGGCGGGAATTACGATGCCATCCTCCTCCCCCCACAAACAAACAAACAAACGCACACATATATATATAGAGAGAGATAGATAGATAGATAGATAGATAGATAGATGTAGCTATATATACACTGCTTTTCAGTGTAATTGAACCAGAAAGAAATTTCAGTTAGTTTAAAGTGAAATTTGGAATTCAGGTAGTCTATCATGGCCTTTGAAGATGATTAAAATCACAGCAACGTATACAAATATATAGAGTATACAAATATGACGAAGATTTTGAGGCTTCGTTTTGACGATTTTGAGGCTTCGTATTTAACCGAAGACCTCAAAAAGGCAATTCCAAACATTGTGTAAGAGGTAGAATGAAATCATACCTCGTCGCTAAACGAGACAGCATTTTTAACAGTCGCCAATATTTTGAAAGAAGAGAAATTATCGGGGTGACAGAAGATCTTTTGTTGAGTCATGATATACCAGCACGCATCGAGGGAAATGCTGGTACAATTATGCGTACTTCAGGACTGGTGGGAATTGGAGGTTTCCACGCACCTTCCTGGGGAATCCTGAAGCTGACCCTTTACCTGTCTACCGTAAGGACCCTTTAGTCTGTCTTCCTTGCCCGATACGAATCGTGCAGTAACATCCATAACGTTAACTAGAAATACAGGGTGGTGACGCATAGGCGATATCTATCAGCAATGTTCGACGATTGCGAAAATTACGACGACCAGTAGCTCGTCGTAATTTTCTGCGATTTCCAATAACACTCTACCACATACGTCAGAGGTTACAATGGTGCCAAGATCGAAGACACTAGAGTACTCAAAGGAAGCGAGGTATGTTTTCTGACGAGTAATAGATACAATCCCGAGAACCATGACATTCAAAACTATGAGAGGCAAACCAACTGGAAAGGTTCTTTGTAGAGCGCCATATTAGTCCTATTACTATAATAGATTGAGATGCTATATTACCAGTTTTGCGCTCTCCCCCATACGGATCGTAGGTACTTTAAACAGTCAGCGATACATCGGAGATTCAAGCTGCCACACCAGAGGTCCAGGGATCGACCCTGTGACTGGACAAGGTCGACTCAGCCTTTCATCCCTTGAGTGGGTCGATAAAATGAGGACCAAGCGTGCTTGGAAACTGACTCTGGGGGTCCCGCATCAGGTTCACCACCTGACGGAGACATATTCTGTATGGCACCCCAAGCCCACGGTCAAGAAATTGGAGATGGGCACCACCAGCCTCGGACCACATTCGGACTGTTGTGTCATGAGTTTGGTTTAGATACATCAGAGAGGTCTTGAAAACAGAAATCCCTCAAGGCTAAGATCGTCCCTTTATGTCGCTCTAACTGTCGAAGGTTTGCTCTTTGAGCAACAAGTACTACTTCTTCCTTATCTCCCAAAGAACGTGTGTGAGATATGATTCCCGAAAGTCAGACCTTAAGACACCACCCGCAGTCACAGCTGAATAATTGCGGATACGTGTTGGATCTGTATGGACAACACACAGAGAACCATCCAAAATAACGCTTAATACATTTTTTTGTCTAAAATGAATCCCCCAAACATTTTTTTACACATTCCTTGCCCGAGTAGTAACTCATAACTTACCACATAATATAGTGCGGAGTGTTAAATCTTTAGTCATTTTTATTATTATTATTATTATCTGACTTACACGACATTTAATAAAACTTTTATGAATTTTAAATTATACCCTGAGTTATTAAGAATGGGGTCGCACATTAATATGATGAATTCGTTTTATGATTGAAACTATGTGTTAAAACTCGAAAGCAATAACACAAAAATAACATAAAAAGGATGAATGTTTGGGGATATATCAATCAGATGATATCGTAGTCTCGAAATTTATTTTGCAATTCGTACTGAAATGGGAACCCACCTTTAAATAAAAACGAGACAGAAATGTGAATGTTCTTCAGTAACACTTCCTTCAACATTTTACTGAAAATGATTGCTACATGACTACTTTCTTAGTTATACTTGTGCAATGAAAAAACTGCATATATGTACATTTTTTTATTACTAAATCCCTTGTAAAGTATCGTCTGATATTTTATTACTCGTATTCAGGTTGGATTTTCTTTAGTTTCATCTAATGAAAAAAAATTAATTTTTTATTTCATAATTTATACATCTGTTCCATTATATAATGATAGTTCGTTTGAACTTCATAAATATTCTGCATAAGGTTTCGATTAAAATATCATTTAAGTTAGTTATTTAAATCCCAAATATTATTCTCGGTAGTGTTAAATAAATCATCAGTTGCTGTTATAATTTGACATATTATAAATAATAGATACGATTTGCTAATTTAATGAACAATGATTTTCAATCATATTTAGACCGTGCAAATGTAGTGATAAGCATTTTCACTGCTTAATTGATAGGATAAAGTAATCCGATTACCATTCAAATTGCACATGACTTGCGTCATGATTAATCATGAAGTGTATTGTTTAAATATGCAGTCCATACAACAACATTTGTATAGATTATTACTGAAACATACTTTGAATTGTAAATCACATTTTAATCTGGTGTGGATTTTTTTTTGCAACCATTCTTTTCTATGTTATTTTTTTTCGGATATTTGATACATATTTTTCCTCTTATAAAGTTAACCCTCCTTTCTGTTTCATCTCAAATATGTCATTAATAATTCAAACAAGTAATAATTAATTCTCCACTTCCCATTTTTTAGCTTATTATATGCTTAATCATTATGCTTTATTACTGTGCCAGGTTTCCTCTAACGTTTGTCATTCGATACTTTCTGGTTTGTGAGTGTTAGAAAATAGATGGAGGCCGCAGTTAAGAGCTTCTAAAAATTTAAACTGTGGAAAAAAGCTGATTTTGGAATGGAAAATTTAAAATACCTTTCCCAATTTCAAATTCATCAACCCTGTGTCGACGAAAGGCTCATTTTCCAGCTTATCCCAAAAGACCGTTCCGGCCGAGAACGAGAAGCCTCTTTCTCTTCCCCCACAGAACATCCTGACTATTGTACTGGAATTTGTCACGGTAGAGTCCGAAGAGTCCCCACTATCAGCATCAGGTCATAAGGTACGCCGGGATCGGTTCTAGACAATAGAAGAAGATCGAACATATAAGATAACGAGTTTGCGGTGACGTTGAACTGTTCGTAGAATGACCACCCACCAGGCACTAGGGGGGAGGGAATCTAGGAGAATTTCGGCCTGCTGTCTGGACTTCTGAATGTTCGGCCGGCTAAGCCGGTTCGGTCTTCAGTGGATTAAAACACATTACAGTGGAACCTCGATCTATCGTTTTTCAAGGGACCGATTGAAATGAACGATAGATGCGGAAACATAACAAAGCAATATGATCGTTGGGACTGGATAAAATGAACGACACATACGGAAAAACGATAGATCCGAAAACGATAGATCGAGATTCCACTGTATTGAGTAGTACCGAGTAAATTCGTGTTTTCACGCACAAATGTTGAAGACAATTTGGGATAAAGGAAAGTCAAAGAGAAATGATTGATCAACTGAGGATTGCTTTACTAAAAAACTATCTTTATTATGACTTGAATGATTTTCAGGCAAATCCTCCGATTTTATCATTTAAACTGGGAATCTCAGACTCTCCATATAAAGAAAACAGATTTTAGAAAATAAAAATGCCGTACATTATCCAAAATTTCAGTCTTGCGTATATATAAAATGATCCAAAAGTTCAAAAAAACTTTAAAAATTCATAAAAAAAGGAAGAAATCGTGATAAAGAAGCGCGGTTTGCAAGAAAGGCCTCACAAGGAAGTCGGATTTTTTAGCAGCCAGAAAAAGTTAAAAAGTAAAAAAGAGTTTTAAAAGTTTTAAAAGTTACCGGTAGAAGGCGCTGACATGATTCAGCAGAATTATGCAAATCTATTTT
Source organism: Dolomedes plantarius (assembly GCA_907164885.2). Taxonomy (NCBI): domain Eukaryota; kingdom Metazoa; phylum Arthropoda; class Arachnida; order Araneae; family Dolomedidae; genus Dolomedes; species Dolomedes plantarius. The sequence continues at coordinate 56,729,109 of OU015491.1, forward strand.
GTAATAAAAGACCGTGATACACGAGGAATTGGAGGATCGGCCACGAAGTGGAAGACCCGCATTGGCGGAGGGCCGCATTACTGCGTTGAAAACTGGTACGAATAATATCGCGGCGGAAACGTCCACGGGGAGTAGCAGTGCTCCCAAAGCTAGACCAGTGACTCTACCAGTGACTTTTTAAAATTTTTTATTTTGCTGCTAAAAAAATCCGACTTCCTTGTGATCCCTTTCTTGCAAACTGCACTACTTTATCATAATTTCTTAATTTTTTTAAAAGAATTTTTAAAGTTTTTACAAAATTTTGGCTCACCTGGTATTTAAATAAAACTGCTGGCCAACAGTGTGTTTGCTTATTCAGAATTACTTAAGGGGTCCAGGACACAAAAATGTTCGAATTTTTTAAAAACTTTTTATTGCATTAAATTTTTTTTGTTATTTTATGCTTAAAATGACGTTTAAATCATGTTTCTATCTTAATTAGAACAGGATAAAAATATAATATAAATTATATATATTATATTTTTTATTAATAATTTATATTATATATAATTTATATTAAATATAATATAAATTATATATAATATAAATTATTATTTTATTTTGCAGCATTCTAATAGTAGCCAATCTTTCTTTAAACCTGTGCGTTTTTCTGCATGATGGGTTTTTTACCCATTTCTCGTCTTTAAATTGTTATAAGTCAAGAACCGTTAAAGATAAATCGTTGAAACTTGGAACATGTTTTTTTCAACTATTTTACTTTAATTTTAATTCAGCAAATTTGAAAAAAAAGGTATTTACTTTTGAAAATAGGATTTTTTTAAAAATAAGATACATAATTTTTTTTTGTAATTTTTAATCTAAATATTTTTAATTTCTTTAAAAATTAATATTTCTAAAAATGCTGTATCAAAATTAAAACTTATATATTTATGTTTAATTAAATGAAGAAATTTTGAAATTCGACAAATAATATTTCGAGTTATAAAGATTTTAAATTACCCCTTTTTTATTTAAAATTTAAAGTTTTAAAATTTTGAAAAAAATTTTGAAAAATTTTATGATGTGATTTTGTTTACAAATTATATGGTTGACCATCCCAAAAAAAATTCAAAATTTTATCTTAATAAATAAAATTTTTTTTTTAAATGTGTCTCGGACCCCCTAAATTGTAGTTTTTCAGCTTCAAGCAATTTTTTAAAAAAATATTTTGTTATTTTACCTTCTGTAGCACTGTAATATGGATCATTTATAGTATCAAAACGGGAATGCAACTCTTTTTCAGCATTTTATTAAATTCCAAGTTAGGGTTTAACTTGATAATTATACCTGTGAAGTGATAAAATATTTACTCTAATCTGCAAATTTTATTTCGTATTACAACTAAAATAAAAAATTGTCAGATATATCTTTACTCATCTATCTTTTATTTCCTATTGTTTCAAAAACATAAAAGTAAAAATTAATCCGAAATTTATCAATGCATGCTTCTGAAAAACGTTTAATCCTGATAAATATTCTGAATACAGTTAAGAATAAATAATGATTTAAGCTAATTATTTAAAATTCACACTCATTATTCTCATTGATTTTATTATGATGCGAATTACTAATTAAATGAACAATGCCGCTCTATTATATTTAGATTGTGTAGATGTAGTTGTGAGCATTTACCCCGAGTTATTGAAATTATAAAGTAATCCTATGAATTTTTAAATATCCATGATAAATCGTGAAATGTCTATTATAAATTAGAATTCAAAATAACACTGTTTATACCGAATCTATACCGAAGTTTCAAAAATCGTAATTTAACACTAAACAGGTTAGACCTCTTGGTAATTTTGAAATTATTTTCAAAGAGCGGCAAAGCGGTGTCGTCATCAAGGAAAGTCTTAGAAGTGGACCCTAATGTTTACAGTTCTACACTGCCGCAGTGGAGTTGCATCATGGTGGTAACGCCATGCGATAAAACAGCGCAGTCACACAGTTAACACATTGTTGACCGGTACCGTGTTAACTCGTGTTTCTGCAAGCAAATGTTGAAGACAATTGAGGATAAAGGAAAGTAATATTTGATGAATTTTTGATCAATTACTTTACTTGACCTACATTTAACTCTGATCTGAATGAATTTCAGTTAAATCCTCACATTTTCTCATTTTAACTGCAAATATCAGGCCTTCATATATAAAAAAATAGATTTCAGAAAATAAAAATGCCGTACTTTTTTTTAAATTGGCTGGTGTCTTGGCTGGTGATTTTCGTATGAATTTAAATAAAATTTCCCGTTCAACAGTGTGTTTATGAATGTTACGTTTTCATCATGCCACAAAAATTGAATACCGTCAACTGGGGTAACTTTGTCCCATTTTTTTCCCATTTTTTATTAACTTGCTTTCTTGTTTGAGTGTGTGTTTGTGTGTTTGTCCAGTACAAATCTTGCAATCGATTTTTAACTAACTTCCCGACTAGCTAGACATTTGAAACTTTTAGAATATCTCAGAAAACGATGACAATGCATTTTTGTAATACTTTTAGTCTTTAACCAGATTTTACCATGTTTTTATTATTTTCAGTTAATTTTGTTTTGTAGATTGGTGCAGCCATCTATCGACCGAAACGCGAAAGAAAAGTTAAACGCAAGTTAACTTCCAATTAACTTCATTTTCTTTCAAGTTGATGGGACAATTCATCAAAAAAATTTTTAAAAAGTATTTATTAATACATAGACTTGTCAAGTTTATATGATTCAACAGAAAATTAAAAAACATGTTATATAAAAAGTTCTTTTTATCTTGTACTAGCTGAAAACCCGCACTTCGCTACGGAGTACATTGAAATTAAATACAATGGTCAATGTATGCAATTAATGCATATAAATATATATATATATATATATATATATATATATATATATATATATATATATATATATATATATATATATATATATAATAAATACGGCGATCAATGTATAGAATTATACATATCTTTTATTGTATTTTAATATTTTTTTGGATAATGTCCAATTGTCTGCCGCATTAGGAAGAAAAAATAGTTTTTTTGTCGATTTAGTTGTTATGCACGTGACGATAAATTTATTTAAAGTACCAGAAAAAGAAATCACGTGATCAGCATTTAATAAATTAAATTCTAAAAATTTATCTTTAAAAATTCACCAAAAATCAGAAAATGGAGGTAAAGATTCCAAAAAGATCTTATTTTAAAGGCATTTTTATGATCTTTCTTGTGGTATACATTTTATAACGCTCAATTTATTATTTTAAATGCAAACTTAAAAAAGTTTCTAAAACAGCTAAAAAATTTAATTTAAGAAAATCTAAGAAGAAATTTTCAAAAATCTTTCTTAATGCACCCCTACACTATAAGAAGAATCGCCATGCAAAATTTCAGCCCTTTAGGTCCAGCGGTTTGGTCTGTGCGTTGTATGTCAGTCAGTGAATGAGTCAGTTACGGAACTGTTTTATATATATAGATTATTGATGTTTATTTCACAGGAAAAGCAAATAATAGTAGTCAGCCAATTGAAATTAGATATGGTAAGGGGTTTATATTAATTTAAACATATTTAACTGTAATATAAACCATTGCTAAAGTATACATACAAACTTTAAACAATTTTTTAAGTTTTTAAATTTTTGGGCTAATGTTACCTTGAATTTGGGCAACTTTGGCCCAGATATTGAAAACCAAGCATTTAAATTATTGAGATAGGTTAAGACCATGTATATGTTAGACCATGTATAAGTACTGTCAAATTACCTGTCAATAATATCTTATCTAATTCGAGTTAATCTCAAGCTTAATTTGAAAAAAAAATCAATAAATCAATATTTTTTTCTATGAAAAACTGATTTTATTTTTAAATTACAAGTGGAATTTTCAAAGAAAAGAAAATAATAATAGATAAATAGTAATTTAACTGTCTTATATGTTTTGATGAATTTATAGTTCAAACTATGGAGAAGAAATATAGTCCTATTCTGGAGCAATAAACTGATTCCTCCTTTGATTCGATTTTCGGAGGATTGATTTTCCCTCACACTTCTTCCCACTCATAATTTTTAGCTTTGTTTTTCTAGACAACGCCAAAATTTGAGATTTCTTTCATACATTCCACAGTCGGTGCGATATCTGTTAAACTTAAAATCTTTCCAGGATATTTAACACCATCGTACTTCACAATAACAAAATCATCTGCAGCATACATGTACAAGTTCAGAGCATACATGTACAAATTCAAAATCCTCCTGTCCTTGAGATTTACTTGCTTGTTTGTAATACTTTGTTTATACTTTCTGACGAGCTTGAGCATTGTCGTTTTCGTCTCTTTGAAACTGGACCTTTTTTAGAAGTAGAAAGAGGAACTTTGGCCCAACTGCCATGCTGGGCTAAAGTTACCTCAAGACTTGGGACAAAGTTTGCCTAATGTAGTAAATATTCATTAGTTGGCAAACCACAAAATAAATCAAGATAATGAGAGTGAAAATAGTTTACACAATTAATAATAAACTGAGGCATTTCGTTTACCTGCTCTGAATCACTTACTCTATCACATTTACAAGGAAAAGTTGGAAGACAACAGCAATATACATTTCAGTGATACCAAATTGGAGCAGCACTGTAGTTGTGGTAAATTTAGGAACTACACGACAAAACTATGGGAAAGTCAAAGCAGTACTGCCACCTATTGACCCTTGCAATAAATAAGTGATAATCACTCTCCTTTGTCTAGATGCAGCACATACAATCTTTTTCCATTTTTTGGGCCAGAGTTACACCAGTTGACGGTATATGACAACTTACTTGTGAGTTAATAGTTTTTTTTTTTGGTCCAATATCAGAATTAGAACACACAAAAAAAACTGTATATAAATGGCAAAAAATATGCCAAAGCGTACCAAAGAGGAGGAAATTAAAGCAAAAATATTCATCTTCCACATACAAGTAGTCTTTTGCGCTGTACGTTTTGTACCACAATTCGTAATAGACGATGGTTATTTATGAAGTGGTGTTGTCGGTTGCCCTTTGTCAGTCCCCAGTAAAAACTTACAGGAATTCCGCATTAGGAATTCATTATTAAATTAACTGAATATTATTTACTGTTTAATTTTATTAATTTTTTTCGGCTGATTAACTTTTCCCTTGTGTTTTACGTATCGTTCCCTCACTGTTACTTTTATTCATTGGCCTCTGTTTCAGGATTTTTCATTGGTCGATGCTTTGCTTTCTGGTTGGCTCTTGCAACCAGTCCAAGGATCCGATCATTTTATTTTTCCCTTTTCTCCGCGCATTGTAAGTCATTTTCCCATTCGTCCACGTGACCTTGTTCACCACTGTTGGAGCTTTGTTGCATGTTATTTTGTTACTTTTTCTTTTTATATATTATTTTCCTTGAACTCTCGACACTTTTTTGTTTGCCCCATCTTATATTCTCTTTCCTCTGTTCTTTTATTATTAAACACTGAAGTTCTATGCGTGTACTTTTCGAAGTCTCTGTAATTGAAGGCTCGGCCCATGTATTACAGTTCCTCAATTTCCTGTAAGCTCCTGTAAACGTATTCATCGTCCATACTTAGCTGGGGAAAATATTATAAGTTCAAAACCTGGGTTGGAGATGTATATTTTTGCTGTATAGATATACTTTGAGAGAAAAACATTTTATTTTATTTAGATTACTGAGAAGCCCATCATGACTGGCACTTTAAGGCTGCTGTGTACTAACCCTATTGGATTGGCTCACCCCAATGGTAACCTCAATGTAATGTAATGGATAAAATTTATCTACTATCGACAGCTATATAAATGCTGCTAATCAAATAAAAATGGTATTTTCAGATAGCCTGAACTTTTCTGCATCTTGCAACAGGATTTATTTCATAATTTTCATCCACTAAAGAAATTAATAAGCGTTTAAAACACACTATACCAAATTTTACCCTCGAATAATTTAAATTTAAAAATATTATCTGCATTTAAAAAACCGAAAAATTTTGTAGGTGTAAAATTTCTTCTTCTATTATTGATCACATTTTTTTTAAATCTTGAAATCTAAGTCGGGAATCCTTGGACAAATTTTCTCTAGAGGTTAACATTGAGGTCAGAGAATCTAATAAAGTTAGTACACAGCAACTTTAAGCGCCCGTAATAAATAACACTAACAATGAAATTTGTATTGGAAAGCAAGACTTAAACATGGAAAAATAATAATAAATCATATTATACTAAATTTTGGAGTTCAGTACAATTTGTCAACGGCATTAATTTTCAAAACCCTTTACATTACATATTAAAAGAATCTACAAATGAAGGTAATACAAATATTTTTCAGATACTCAAACAAATATGAATTCTCATTGCGAATAATAACGCAATGATAACATATAATGATATATATTTTATCTCTGCTTTAATTCATCATTACTGTAAAAATATTTGTTTCATTAACAAAGCTGCTCTATAGTAAATTGGAAGAAGGCATACAAATATATTTAATAGCCACAAGATGTAAAGACATTAATGGAATAATTAAATATATAAGTATATTCTGAATAACAATTCATATTAATAAATAAATAATGAATAATTTATCTAATGTTCTAACTTATTCATAATTAATACTTCATTTATTCGTAATTTCAAATGGTTTGGTTAAAATTATAATCTTTATGATAACTTTATCTCACCTAGGTTAAAACTGAAAACAAAATGGGGAAAAAGTTAAAAGAATTCACTCGTGATATTTAACTTCGATATATATAAATTTTAATAAATGGGGGAATATGCTTCAAATTTATCTCATGTATGGATTTCAAATACAGACATATATTAAAAAAATGTCTGAGCAAGAAATACGATGTTCCCAGAATGTATCGAATTCTGTTTTTGAAAACTCTTTTTACATGATGAGGTCGTTTGAGAGACATAAAGAGTCCTATTTTTTTTTTTTTTAAGAATGTGTTTTTACAAACTTTTATTTTAACGAAAGGTCCTCCGTTTTCATTTCCCCTTTCAGTTTGCATAGCAAAGTGAAGTAGAAAGATAAACAAGGGGAAAAGAAAATACGTGAAATCCAGAAATACAGTTCGTTAGAAAAATCTATTTCCTACGGTAAAGGTATCGAGCAAACAAGGGAGAATTTTGCTATTTTCAGAATAAGAGTTATTCAGAATATGTACTCAATTTTTTTCTTTATCCTTTAGTAGAGAATGATTCCTTTTCTTTGATAAGAAATGATATGATTTCTCTTACATTTAGTCATTATTCGGGAAAATTTTTGTAGTCTATATTGAGTCTATATTATGTAATTCAACAACACTTTTCCATTGAGGAGCATTTCTTTTACTGTATTTTAATATTTTTTTTGAATAATGTCCATTCGTCTGCGCATTAGAAAGAAAAAAAATATTTTTTGTCAATTTATTCCGTTGTTATGGACGTGGCGCAAATTAGCTTAAAGTATCACAAAAAGAAAATAAACCACGTGATCAGCATTTAATAAATTAAATTCTAAAAATTAATCTTTAAAAATTCACCAAAAATCAAAAAAGGGAGGTAAAGATTCGAAAAATATTTCATTTCAAAAGAATTTTTATGATCTTTCTCGTGATATAAAATGTATAACCCCCAGATTGTTATTTTAAATACAAACTTAAAAGAATGTTACAAAAAAAACTGAATAATTTAATTTTAAAAAATCTAAGAAAATTTTTTCAAAAATCTTTCTTAGTGCACCACTACACTATAAGAAGAATCGCCATGCAAAATTTCAACCCTTTAGGTCCAGCAGTATGGTCTGAGCGTTATCTGTCAGTCAGTCAGTCAGTCAATCAGTCAATCGGTCAGTCAGTCAGTTACGGAACTGTTTTATATACAGTGGTACCTCGACTTACGAGTGAATCGACTTACGAGTTTTTCGAGATACGAGCATTCTCTCGGTAGATTTTTTGCTTCGAGTTACGAGCTAAAATTCGGGTTACGAGCAAGCTTCAGATATCCCACCGCTAGTTTGAGCAGCGAATGCCCTGTTACGTGCTCATCAAATGAGAACACAAGAAGTGCATAATACTTACAACCTTTATGTACAATTATTATGCAATTGTATAATATTATTCTGAGACTACTATCCAGTCTTAAACCGAGAGACTGGATTCTGAGAAAACGTTCTATGGATTCTCAGAAAGAAGAATATGGACATTACAGCCACAGTGAACGATGCAACAATCGCCCAGTTTCCGTGTCTCGCTCGTTCACTTTAAGAGAGTTGGTAATAAAAGCGGAAGTGAGGAAAGCGGAGCGAAAAGATCAAAAATCAACGTATAAGATTTAATTTTTCAGTTCAACCTTTCTCCTCCTCTTCCATCAGCATCTTCAAGTCTGATATCCAAGGTCAACGAAGTACATTACACTTAATAAAAAAATTTATTGCAGTACATTCTATTGCATTGCGCTTTTTTTTACAACGTTCGTCGTTTATTAACACATTATTCTTATTTAAAAACATGTTAAAAAATTGTGGTGTTTTGGGGGAGCCCGGAGCGTATTAATGGAATTTCCATTCATTTCAATGGGGAAAATTGATTCGAGATACGAGTATTTCGAGTTACGATCTAAGTCATGGAACTAATTAAACTCGTAACTCGAGGTACCACTGTATATAGATAAATATTGTGGCATAATAAGAACATGCTTTGATTGTATTCTAGTACGGTATACCTCAGTATTCGTGCATTTCGACCGGGAAAATAGGCTTTGGTACTCGACGTTTGCTTGGTACTTGTCGCATATGCTGAATTATGTTCTAAATGAGTTTCATTGCAAAATTTCGTTCAAACGTATCACCCTGGCACAGGTCTAGCAAGCTGAAATGTGGACTTGTTTAATGATCAAACAACATCTCACTTCAGAAAAACAGGCAGAAGCCAGTTTCTCTTGATAGGTTTGAAGTAATACTCCCTAAACCTGATATATTTATAATTTATAGTATTTAATAATAACCATATTATCAATATTTAATATTAATAATATTTGTAATATTTAATAGTAATAATAATATTTTTTTTAATAATTTATAATATTTAATAATATTTAATAATAATTTAATAGTAATCCTCTAATACATTAAAATAAAGTTATGTATCCATTTCAAATTTCGACACCATTCAGATCATGAAACTCATGTGTAGAAAGGACAAAAATTTCACGAAAGTCCAGAGTAGAAGCATAAAAAAATTTCGAAAAAATTAACTATTCAACGAAATTATAAAGTCTACACCAGGTGGTGTTAACCTATACCTTATGGGGTATATTTTACCGATACCCTCTTTAGAACGAGAAATTTCACCCCCCCCTTTGTAAGAACAGCCATTAAGGGATATATATATATATATATATATATCTCTTAATGGCTATATATATATATATATAAATATATATATATATATATATATATATATATATATATATATATATATATATATATATATATATATATATACACTGTCTCAAAAAAATATATGCACCCAGAAGGAAACGAGCTACTATCACGAAACATAACATGTATGTAGTGTATGAGGAGATAGGCAAATGATTAAAAATTCAGAAGAACCGTTTTAATAAGAAGATATGGCATGAAACAGGTTACAAATCAGTAAGTAGTATATCCACTTCTGGCAGCTATACAAGCCGAAACACGGCGTGGCATCGAATCAATGAGGTCATCTATGACCTCCGGCGGAATATCATGCTATAGTCTTTGTAACTGGGCAGTTATTTAACCAGTATTCAGGGGCGGCTGCAGTTGCCTTCCAAACACGTCCCAGACGTGCTCTATTGGCGAGAGGTCTGGTGACCTGGCAGGCCATGGGAGTACGTCATATCCTTGAAGATATTGTTGGGAGAGTCGCGCAGTATGTGGACGAGCGTTGTCTTGCTGGTAAATGGCATCTGGGCGACATGATAGCATAGACAGTACAAATGGCGTTAAAATCTCGTCCACGTAACTGCGTGCCGTCAAAGTGCGTTGAAGGACGACTAGAGGTGATAGTGTGTCCCAACTCATCGCTCTCCACACTGTCACACCTTGCGTAATCAGCATGTGCCTCTCGACAACAAATGCTGGATTGGACCGGTGGCCTGGTCGCCTTCACACACTTATGCGCTAGTCATCAGCATTGATTATCTAAGTCGGTAAAGATTTTGAGTTAAGTTAGTAGAATTGAGGTTGAGTGAAGATAAATTTTATTCTATTTTATCTGATTATTTTTTTAATTATGTATGTCTAGTATGACTAGTGTTATGTAAGTCTAGAAATTTTTTTATGAAAAACAACCCCTAAATTTATGAATTGCCCAGCAAAATGTGAAGTTTCTGGTTTTGAGGAACGAATTAATTTAATTTACATTACCTCTTATGGGAAAAATTTCTTCCGTACTCGTCGTTTTTGGTACTGGGTTCTGCCGTCTGAAACCAATTAACAACGAATACCGAAGCACCGCTGTATTACAATCTGACAGCGTGTGTTTTTTATTCGAAAGTATTTATTATTATACGGATTCTGATACTAGAAATAGCCAATAATTTTTTATCAAGCATGCACCGAATTACAGTGTAAAAGTCTTTATTTGATATTTAAGGTTTAGCATTTTACCATAAAAATCTCAACAGGCATTGCACTAAAAACTTAAGAATTTTAATTTGAATGCAACTCCTTGTAACCATATGACTCCTATCTGCATGTTTATGAATTACATCCTTTTCTCATTTCTCTTACTTCAGTAATGTTGTTGTTTTTCCTCACTGGAACTGAATCTAGAAAATGAAGTAGGAATTACAAAAGTATCGAACACCTTAAATGAAAATAGGAGAAAAATAAAAATGTATTTATCTCACTTGACAATCACTTTTGTTACCATTTTATTTATTAGTTATCCCTGCAATATAATATTTGACAGTGAAGCAGACGCACTTATATTTCAAATGACTTGTAAATGACAGTTTACTGATAGTTCTGTATTTTGACACATATGCAAAGGTCAGACACAAAATAGAGTAAAAGCCAGATGCCCTTTTGCCTTTGGAAACAGCAGCGTATTGCTGTTTTCAACAAATGTCATGTGAAATGTGCAATGTACAATGTGCTAAGCATGTACAAAACATAGCGAAGGAAGAAACGTAAAAGTGACAGATTATCTGTAGAACTACAAGAATCCTTAAAGAGATGTTTACCAAATTAGAATAACGTGCCTAGATAACAACTGAAGCAGTGAATAAACGAAACGTTACAGAATATTATCAAGCCTTTCAGAATGCATAGGGTAATGAGACTTTATCGACAGTTAACAACGGTGGGTGTGGCAAGGTTGGGAAATTGTGGATGGCATAACAGTTTAAATCATCCTTACTTCATTTATCTTTGCTGGAAGCACTACTTGAGTCTGTTGGTGGACAAGTGATAGAGTTACTAGCACATGTTATTATAAGTCCTAAAATAGTGTTGGTGATTTGAACGTATTGTTCAATTATTGCAAAATTGCAACCATACGGTTGCCACATAACTATGTTGAAGAACAGATACATGCACTTTCACATTTTTTTGGAATTACTTCATTTCCAGTTTTTGGAACAGAGAATTGGACGCGTCTACTGTCACGTTGAAGTTAAAAGATGCTCAAACTTTAGGCACGTTCCCTAAACATGGTTGCCTAGAGACTTAGACATATTCCAAAATTGAAAGACCATTCAAAGGAAAACGATTCTACCCAATAATTACCCGTTCTGTGAGATGTAAGGAAAGCGTGTAGAGCTGGCCAGGCAGTTAACATTACCAAGTTCCTATTATGTAGTAGAGTATGCTTATAAATATGGAAGTCGACAAAACTGAAGTGAAGGAAAACGTTATTCTGCTATGTTTTTAAATATTCTATCACTTATCCATATGTTTTCACAGTTTAATATATAATCCTAGTATGTAATTTAATGTTTATTCTCTGAAGTTATTAATGTTTTATGTTTAATACTCTTCTGATTCCCAAGCAATGGGAATAAACGGACACTAGTAAATAACATCGAAGTTTATTCTAAAGTATGAACAATTATACGGTACTACTGCCCAAGGCAATAAAGGCTTTTAAGTAAGAGATAGAATATTTCCTTACATAATTTACTCTACATACTTACAATATTATGTTATATATAAATACATTTTAAACTATTTACGCATCATAAAGTATTTTGCACAAAATCATATTGATATCAAATAAATATGCTGGGATATATAATTGTCTTTATACAACTGAGAAATATCGTGATATTTTGTTTATTTTCGTATCTATAAGTGAAATAGTTCGTTCGATCTATAAATTTAGTGAGTATGTTTATCCGCAGGTTATATCTTTCCTAAATGAGGACTGGAAAATAAACTATTTTACATTCTCCAGACTTTAGTCTCATTATCAACTGCAAAAGCTTTGATTCAAAATCTGAAACTTTGCATTTGCTTGAAAATGCTTAATGACAGAGTTTTAAATTTGACTGGAGATTGTGTACTTCTGGGCATGTTACAGCCCTTTACGAGCTGCAAATTTTAGTGTACTAGTTTTAATGTTAGTTACGAAATAATGACACGCTATCAAATGATTAAAATGGACGTATAGTTTGGCTTATTTCTCTGTCTCTCTCTCTCACACACACACACACCACACACACACACACACACACGCACACACACACACACACACGCACGCACACACACACACACACACACACTCACACACACACTCACACACACACACACACACACACACACACACACACACACATATATATATATATATATATATATTGCTCAGATCATACTTATTAGAAACAAACCATTGGTTTTTAGACAGTATCGGTACCGCTGATGAAAAGGTGCTGTCAAAAACCTATTTTTCACTTATCTTGTCATGTTTTTACTTTCCTAGCTGTTGTGGTATTGAGCATATACTGTTTTTTTCACTTTCAACTTTATCTTATATATATATATAAGTGATAGCAGTGCAAGCCCATGTGATAGCAGTGCAAGCTTTATCTAACCCTTATTTCCAAGGATCTGTTAATAACAAGGTAACTTAGAGACTATGGATGAGTAATAGTTTAATACATTACACACCCAAAATATGCTGCTTGGAGAGGTGGTATGATGTCGCCTATGTACTCTTCTATTATGACAGTGATAAAAGTACATTTAGAAAAGAGTGTCTATCAGAGGTATACAGTAATTGTAGGATGAATAAGCATATGAGTTCCTTTTGTTTGATGGCAAGTCAGGAACCGCATTCAAACGTGAGTTCGTATTACTCCCTTTGGATACAATCCATGATCCAAGACTTATAAACAACTCCTTATAAGTTGGATCAATTCATTTCCCTTGAATCCTCTTGATTCAATTCTTCCACTGTCAACATTTCACATATTGCAGGTTTGAAAAAAGCCGTCGCCGATAGTACTATGTCCTGCGATTTACATGGTGAAGTGAGAAACAATTTTTCTTAAAGTAATTCTTAGGACTTACGCTTGAAAACTCACTTGTTTGAGCTGGTGGATGACCACAGTTTTCTCAGAGTGTACTATTTTGGTTTCTGGATATGTCTACGTGATGATTAATGACACTAAATAGTGTAGCAGTAATCAAAATTCTGAAAAAAAAATAACTCTTTGACTTGTAATCTCTTGTAACTCCTACAAGAAAAGCAAGAAATTTTTCGCTTCAGGGGAAAAATAACTTTTTGACAAAATATGCACAAATCTGATATTCAACTTCATTCTGCCCTTTTCTCATTTGAAGGGATCAGTAAGGCTCTGTCAGGGCCCTCTAGCGTAAAATATTAATGATGTTAATGCTTTAAAGAAAGCAACGATAGTTGTACACCTACAAATTCAACAAACACACTGTCAAATTCCAAATACAATGCTCTGAAATTCCTATAAACTAAACTCATGGCGCAACAGTCCGATGTGGACCAGAGCCGGCGGTACCCATCTCCGCTTTCTTGACCGTGGGATTGGTGTGCCATACAGCATATGTCTCAGTCAGGTGGTCAACCTGACGTGGGACTCCCAGAGTTTAGTTCCCAAGCATGAGTCGACCTTGCCCAGTCGCAGGGTCGAACCCTGGACCTGTGGGATGGCAGCTTGAAGCTTTTAACCACTACGCCACCGAGCTTCTGAAATTCCTATGTTTTGCTTAAATATATGAGTTTTTAAATTGGTTTTATTATTGTGTCTGAGCTGTGTGGAAAAGGTTTTTGTTATAGTATTGCAAGAAAAAAGGATGTTAAAATAATATAAAGGATATTGTGAACTGATAGTGTACTCTATAAAATAGAATGAAATAGTAGATGGATATAATTTATCTCACATTTTTCACACGTATCCCTCTAGGGCATATTTTGACCAGGTTACATTTTGCGTTCCAAACTAGCCTGAGATTTTGATTACCGTTAATGATATATTTTTTAAAGAAGTGCTTTAGTGCCATTGACACTTGAAAATTGTATATTTTTTCTTTTAGAATGTTTTATTTCTTTTCAATCTCACTCAGTTACGTAAAACACGCAACAAGAATTCTGTGATTTGTTGAGTCCATTTTCCTTGAAAGTTAGTGGTCAGTGAACTTAAAACCATGCATATTTTCACAAACAAGGTACTGTAATTTATGCTCGGTTACAACTGAGCAGCGTAAAATATCTTATGGTAAATAAAATAATCTGCAAAAAGATAATTTTCCTAGTTTCGCTCTTTATTTTAAAAACTTCTGCTACTTATTAATATTTCAAGGATCACGGGAAGAGATCATCGCCTGTCTTCAGGAATATATGGTACATCATATTTGTCCACAGACTCATAGGTCTAGAGTTTAGCTCCGATACAGCAAATTATGTTTTAGGTGTTAAAGAAAGGCAAAAATATAAAAATTGTAGATAATACATACAAGTGTTTTAGATTTGTTGTTATAATTCATTTTATGCTCGGTATTTGTAATAAAATTTGAACATATGAACATTATTAAGCAACATTTATTTGAAAATTGTAATAAACAACAATTAATAAAAATTATTAAAACTGTTATTATTAACATCAATTATTAAAACATTTATTAAAAATTGTAATAAACAACAATTTTTTTAACACTTGAACAGTAATAAGATTTCAGATTATCTTCGAATATTGTATAAAATGTGTAGTATTACATATAACAAAATATTACATATTTTCACTTTATTGTGGACGTATTACTTGATACCTCAAAAATTTGAAATTAATAATTACATTTTTTATTGGCTGTCAGATATTTTCTTATTTTTGCTTACAAGGGGAGGGAGGGTGGTCAAAGAGGACTAAAAAAAGTGTCCTTACGTAACACTTGAACGGTCCCTTACCTGAAGTGGGTCGTCATTTGAAGAAAAGAATTTCTATTAGTATTACTTGCTTCAAATATATAAAAATTTAAAATTGATTAGTTATCAATCTATTGTCCCTTTATAAATCATTTTAAGCAACGTTATCTATACCTTTCTAAGTCAAAAGGTAATTGACAATTACTGTTCGTAATCTTCTGTTGAAATAAGATTCTATTGAACGGTCAAAGATATCAGTAAAAGTATTTACTTTTCATAGAAATGTTATTCTCCCTTTTATATCTATCATTCAAATCCCCTACTGACAAAGATTTTGAATGGTTTTTTCTTGTTTAATTTTTATAATAGAAATGGAACAAATTCAGTGATAATTTTCACTGGTGTTATGTTTAATGGTTTTAGTATGTTTTAGGTACATATTTTCCATTTTTTAAATAAAATGTCATTTCACATATGACCATCTGCTATAAGATACTTTTAAAAGTGTATTTCCTTAAAACTTTTTTTTATTGGTCATATCACTATTTTACATACATAGTAACACAAATTGTCTCGAGGGATATTAATATTATCTTTTATTCGTTGCGTTGCAGAAAAGTAAACACCAGTTTAATGGTTAATTTGTTGAAAAGTAATGTTAAAATATATTATGTATGAATTTAGAGTCTGAAACGGACCTAATTTTAAGTAAAAAAAAATTATTGGTATAACATGAATACTGAAGGGTGATCCCTCTCCCTTGACGAGACCTAACCGCGCCTGGGTCCGTTGCTTTTCATTGTAGGAATGGATTACACGGTTGACCAATCAAGATCTTTGGTCCCAAAATTATTTATTATACATATAGTTCTACTGGGACACACTACACATTCTATACATACATATATATTACAAATTTACATTGCTCAATAAAATCCCGTGCAAGTCACTTTCCACGTGGCGAGCTCTCGTACACCAACCTTTCACCTTTGAAAGCAGGAGAAAGAATGTCCCGAAGCAGTCTTTTCTCACATCCCCGTCAAGCAGGTTCCTCCCCCCTCGCTCGACCACCCCCAAGCAAGCAGTTCTGGTGAGTTAGTCATCGGGGGAGAAATAGGGGAGGGGAAGAATATGAGTCCATTCCTGACAAATACTCAAGAAGTTAACTTTTAGGACATATCTTTAAATTTCTATATTATACAACGTTGTTTAAGTGTTACCAGTTATAGGATTTTTTGCAGTTAAATGTTAATTACCAATGCTTTGGTACGCATCAATTGAAAATATTGCAAAATAACTTCATCTGTTCATTATTGAGCTCAACTTCTTTTAAGTTTATATTATTTACGTAACTAATTAGGAAAAAAGTTTTCGAAAGATTAGTCATTTTGCTCAAAGTAAAACGCCTTTATCTTTTGTAAGATTTTCTTCAAATGGGTAATACAATACAATCAGTAGGATAATACAATCAAACAGTTATTATTCAGCAGTAGAAAGTCTTTAACAGAAAGTCATTGGAAATAACACAAAGAAATCTTAAAAACAACCTTTTAATGGTGATAAACAGATTTGCCATGATTCAAAATTTACCGTTATCTAGATTTGTGGAAGCCTCAGTTGCATCCACAGTATTAACCCTTTCCGGACGAGCGCCACGTACGCGTGTTCAGCTGAAATTTACCGCAAAGGACGGCGAACGCGTGTACGTGGCGATAGTCAATTTTCTGCAGAAGACGGCTGCCACGTATCCGTGTTTTTAAATGGAACGTTTTGTATTTTGAATAAAAGATGGCGCTACTTTCCAATAACGGTCTTTAACGGGTTTTCCAAGCACTGACCTTCAGAAATACTTCTTTTTTTTTGTTTTGGTTTGGGGAGAAGGGTGAACAAGTGTTTTTCGGTAATGTAAACAAATGAACGTGCAGTGGATTGCTGTCGCGTTAGACTCCCACTCTCTTTTGTAATCGGCGGCTTGTGTTTTTACTTTTTATTTATTTTTCAGAGGGATGGGGGAATATTTGTTCTATAATAGTATTTTCATGGGTTTGGTGTTAAAAAGTTAGAGTTAAGCGAGGGGAAAGGATGGCGAAAAGAAAAAGAGCTTTAACACAGGAGGAAATTTTGGCTCTATTGGAGCAATCAGATAGTGATGAAAGTGCAGTAGATAGTTTAGATTCTTGGACTTTATGTGTATCTCATTCATCTGGAGATGAATCGAATGAGGATGATGATAATGGTACGGTTAACCAAAGTGCATCCGTACTTCAATCACCAGTTTCGAAGGAGTGGTCGTATAATGTGAAGGATATTTCTCCGCATCCTTTCGTTGGCACTCCGGGGCTAAATGTGACATCGCTTCATTGTAATGAGATGGATTTTTTTAATATATTTTTCAGTGATGATTTAATTGAGCTTATTGTAAAAGCTACAAACAGCTTCGCAGAGAAAGAGGAAGAAAGGAAGCTTCATGCAGCATCCACATCACAGGCTTCTCCGTCATTTGCGCATTTTACACCTGTTACTGCAGATGAATTTCGAGTTTTTTTGGCTTTGATTATAACATCTAGCATCGTGAAAAAGCCTGATATAAAAATGTATTTTTCGACGAACCAAATTATCGCAACACCGTTTTTCAACTCAACGATGAGTAGAGACCGGTTTTTAAGTATCTTGCGATATATGCACTTCACAGAAGATGGTAATGCAAAAAAGCTGGATAAGATAAAACCTGTTTTAGATATACTTCTGGAAAAATTTAAAAATGTCTATACTCCCGAGGAAAACATATGCATCGACGAATCTCTATTCTCTTGGAAAGGGAGATTAGGATTTCGTCAGTACATACCTTCAAAGAGATCTAGGTATGGAATCAAAATTTATAAACTATCAGAATCGAAATCTGGATATGTGTGGAACTTCCTAATTTACACAGGAAAAGACACGTTGTTATGCGAAGATGGGGGAAATTACGGAGAACGCGTTGTGAGAACTCTGTTTAGTAACTTGACTGGAAAAGGATATAATTTATATTTGGACAGGTTTTTTACTTCCCCGTCATTGGCAGATTACTTGTCTTCTGTAAATACAAATATGTGTGGAACTGTCCAGAAAAACAGAAAAGGTATGCCGAAAAATTTTCCTCCCCTTTCATTTGAGAAAGAAATTGCTGCAATACAAAAAGGCAATACTAATATAATTGCTTTCAAGGATAAAAAGAAAGTGGTTCTGATGTTAACCTCCATGCATAATACTGGAGTGCAACCATCAGGGCGTACAGATAGAAAAACAGGGGCAAATATAATGAAGCCAACATGCATATTAGACTACAATAAAAATATGGGCGGAGTGGACATGGGCGATGCGTCTTTGACGCATTATCCAGCCTACAGAAAAACGGTAAAATGGTACCGAAAATTATTTTTCGGATTTCTGGACATCACCTTACTAAATGCTAATGCAATATATAATCATCACACCCAGAAAAAGTGCCCTGCCCTACAATTTCGGCTGAACCTTGTAGAGCAAATATTGGGAAAATATTTCGTACCTCAAGAGCGCCCCTCTCGCCCTTTGGATAAATTATCTGCATTCCGCTTATCTGGGAGGCATTTTCCTAAATTATGTTCTAAAACTGGGAAAAAAGACAAACGAAGGAGGTGCGTTGTTTGTTCTCAAACAACGAAAGAGAAAAGGAAACGTGTGGAGAGTTATTATGAATGTAGAGAATGCGATGTTGGATTATGCATTGATCCTTGCTTTGAAGTATATCACACACAAAAATGCTTTTAAAATAATATGTAAATATCCCATTTTTTAATTGTATATATATGTCTTTCTGAATCTTATTTTGAAATTATTAGTTTTTATTACGTTTTAAAAATAAAAGTTCAATTAAATTTCTAAAGTAATTGTCGAAAGGTATAATTTTTTTTTCAAGGTAAGTGCTAATTTTTATTCATTATCTTTCAATTCTAATGTTAAAATTACCTATAGTTATCAGCAAAATATATATGCAATGCTTTTGAAAGTTCCTGATCATGCAGAAGTAAAATTAGTGTGGAGCGCAATGCGATTCTAAGTCTTTCATGTAGATTAGGCTTAGCGTCAAAAATCTCCCGTCCTCCAGGGTCATTCGCGCAGCGGTGCTTTTCGTCCCCAGTGTAACTTCCGCGAAACTCGGCGGTCGTCCGCAAAGGGTTAACTACTACTAGATCCTCCTCAACCATTTCGGAAGTCAATCCATACCTGCTGTCAAAAGATATGCAATAGAATACCTTTTGCTTCTATTGATCTATTTCATATAAACTTTTCAAAAAGGAATTTTATTTAATGCAGTTATAAACAGCAAAAATATACTGCATTTTATATTATTTAGAATCGCGGCTTCTGTTTTGCAGCGAAACAACCAGGATTTGGCCTACCATTCCATCAAGACGATACTTAGAAAGACCCTCAGGTGTTTCTTCCCACAGGTTGTTGCCACTAGAAGTGGTCACAAGCCCTGGTATGTCCATGATATTATTAAGTGGCTTAGAGATAAATCTGGGGCAATACTACGACTTATTTCTGGCCATAATTTTCCCCGCAAGCACCTCCACAGAATTAACTTGGCTCCCGAACTTCTTTGTCTCCTGTGTGATAACCAGGAAGAAATGGACATGCCTCACCTTGCATCTTCTCCTGATCTACTTCCCGTTTCTTTATGGGAGCGCTATTAGATTGCCTGACATAAGTTGATGGATTAACTGATGTCAATTTTCTATCTTGCATTTTTGTCTTTTGATATCTGTTTTTCTGTAATTCTTGCCATTGGAAATAAAAAAAATATTCTATTATTTAGAATCATGCAATCTAGTCTATGACTAATTTCTAATGTAGTAGCAAACTGAAAATAAAACCATGAAATTTTCCCAAAGGATAAAAAGAGCGCCAGAATACAGGTTTAAGAACCCATTTACTTGAGTTAATTTAAATTAAAATAAATTCCAAACGAATTTATTTTTTTCTTATGCAGTAAACTATTTTTTTTACTTTAAAAATAAACAAAGTATTTACATGAATATTTAAGGCAAATGTTTTGTGGTTCGTGTATTATTCAAAACCGGGTAATACCCGGGTATCCGGAACTGAAAAAATTTGAGAACCGAAACTCGGTTCAGAATTTTTATCCCAGTTCTGTAGTTCCTAATTTCATTGCTTTCCTCTTGTCCTGTATGCACTCATCTATAGGTCCAGATAAAAAAAAAAGGTATGCCTTTTTATTTCTAAATTCTCTATTTCGTTTCGACATGTTAAACTGCACTTTTTTTCTCCCTCAGATTTTAGTGGAAAAAAAAGGATCTTCCTAGATGTAAATGCTAGTAACTCAGTACGTGAAATCCTATTAAAATAATCTCTCTTTTCAATTCCCTGCAACATTTGTCTTAATATATTAAAATCTTGTTTTTTTTCTCCGCTTGTCACTGACAATATTCTTTAGTTTCTCGAAAGAGATTGAGAAGAATTAATCTTTTCAGCAAATTGAATTTTTTCACTAACATCTACTTTCGCTTTAATTAAAACACTTTTAATTACTTGTTAATTTAATGGAATTTCATTAGTATTATGCCTTTTTAAAAGAGTAGACTCTCAGCAGAAATAGTCCTTCGTCTCTGAAAGTCATCTGACTTTATTAAAATATTAATTATGAGTGCGATATTTTATTCTTCGATTTTTTGGAACAAATGCTTGTTAAGTTTTATTAATGACAGAACACGTGCAAATGGGGGCAAATTTTATGGAATTTATTGGGCTGAACTATTCATGAAAATTAGGATTTCTTTTAAAAGTTATGACAGAACATTCGAATGAAGTAGGCATCATTTTGATATCTTTATATAGTCGGAAAAATTATAAATAAAGGAATGATGCAGAATAAATACATTTTTAAGTAAAATTAATTCCTTATACATTGAAAATATAGTTTATTACACTTTATGGAATCTTTTGGTTTATGATCTGTGTATATAGTAATACTTTTTTACCTCTTCATGCATACACTCACTTATATACGTATTAATACAGAAAAGAATTAATGAATGAATATATATATATATATATATATATACAGTCGAACCTCCATATATCGAACTTCCCCATATCGAAATTTTCTATATATCGAACTCTTAGCAAATCCCCATGTTCATTACATAGAAAAACTGTTTCTATATATCGAAAAAATCTCTATATATCGAAATTTTTTTCATGGCATATTGAGAGATTGTATTCCACATTAGAATAAAATCTCCCAATTTTTGGCGTTTGAAACAATACGTCGTGGACTTCAATTAGAGGAAAATGTCCCTTATGAAGTTTTTAGTGGACTGAATAAATGCGAACATTTCTTTGATGAACTTTCCGCAAAACTGGCTGTTCGGCAAGATATTCGTAGTTTTTTTTTTAAAGAATGTAACTGTGATCACTGTAACCACTGTCTGGATTATTGGTTTTTTTAAAGGTATATAGTACACAATACATCTTTCATATTAATTCATTTTTTAGTTATTAACTTTCATTTAATGGGATTCGCATATAAATTGGAAATGGAGTTTCGTGTACGAAAATTAGCTTTAATTTTAATGTTTTAGGAGAATTATGATAAAACTATCATCAGTTCTATATATCGAAATTTCTATATATCGAATTTTTTTCCGGCATTTTGCTACTTCGATATATGGAGGTTCGACTGTATATATATATATATATATATATATATATATATATATATATATATATATATATATATATATATATATATATATATATATATATATATATATATATATATTTATATATATATATATATATATATATATATATATATATATATATATATATATATATATATATATATATATATATATATATATTTATATATATATATATATGTTAATTGTCGCAAAAAACGACACCCTGTTAAAGTTAACAGGGTGTCAAAAAACTATCTCAAAACATTTTGAGAATTATTGACCAGTTTTAAGTACTCAAACCATTTTGAATTAAAATCTAAAATATTTTATTACAAATAGTAGCCTTTGTTTTCCTGGTGTCAGTACAAGCAGAATTTTCCACAAACATTTTATTTAACATGATCAATAGGCAGTGAAATCAGCATCGCTAATTTTTTCTAAGCGATTTGAGTGTTATTGTTTTTTACATTTAACGATTAACCCTTTATATAAACAGTCAGTTTTTTTATCACAAACTAAAGTTTATCATACATAGTATAAAAATTACCGATTATGCTTATTTCATGTATATTAAGTCTATATCAGATGAATTAGAGAGTTATTGCCTTATTTTTGGTAGGAAGCGAGCTTGTTTCTCACAATACTTAGAGGTTTATTAATCGCAATAATCATCTAATTTCCTAAAAAAAAACAGCAATCTGGTTTTAATTCCAGAGATAGACAGCTTAATTTTAGCTGCAGAAAGAATTTACTGTAAGAATGTGTCACAGAGTGATGTTTCTATTAGCACTTGAACAAATTAGTATACTTCGACAGGAGTTTCATGGTCCAGATTCCTTTTAGTTAGTCTGTCTGGCGAAGATTGCGGGATGACCTAGAGTTATAATAGATGGCACATGCGTTCAAAAAACAAAATGATTAGGATCCTTCATTAGTAGCGTTTAAAGAATTAGCTGCATATTTAATGAATTATTTAGTTGTGTATTTTATGCATTATTTGCGTATTTAATGAATGTAAAAAAGTTGTTTGAAAGCAAAATGATCGATTTAGAGAAGAGGTGGGCAATTGTTTTGGATCGGAGGTCGCTTTGTGGAAGCGGAGGTTAGAGGAGGGCCGCACCTTTCAAAATTATTGCATTTATTAATTAACTTTGCATTTCAGAAAAGGCATAAATTGTATTTTAAAAATCAGTAAATGTAAATTAAATTAAATATCGAGAGTTTTATTCAACGTATTTATTGTGCTAATTTCATATCATATTTAACTGTAACCACATTTACTTTTGGAAAGCAGTTTAATGAGCCAAATATACCCTATCACAATTCACATCACACTCAAGCAAGTCCTGACCAGTGGTTCTATCTTTCATCGATTCTACGCCAAGTAATTAATCTGTGATGATGACATTTTCATTAATTCCACGGATAAAGATGAGCAATTGTGCAATGTCTTCGTTAACTGTGCTCTCATCCAGTGTCAAATAAAATCAAACAAAATCTTTGCTAGCAGTCTTCATCTGTTCTGTGAGTTCGTGTCTCGAAGTCAATACGTCGCACTATAGTCCTTCTTGAAGATGAAATGCTTTCAAATTTGCTTCTCACATCAGGACACAATACGCGTGCACACTCTACTACACTGCTTAATAAACTCGCCATCTGAAAAAGGCTTGTTGATCAACCAGATCAACCGCAAAAGCGATTATATGCACTGGTCTTCCCAGTGGAAAATATCAGACGAATCTTCGGTCGTACACAGGTAGGAAATCTTGATTCAAGGCGGATTTTTCTGGCTGTCTTGACGGGCCACAAAAAAAAAAAAAAAAAAAAAATCTGTAGCGGGCCGCAATTTGCCCAACCCTGATCTAGGGTATTACCTTATTTTTAGTTGCTAAATATATTTTTTGAGTATGTATTTTATCATTTTTATCATATTTTATATACTTTGCAAGCTTCTTGTATTTCGTCCCTGTTAGCTGAATAAGATAACATTTCGACGAGTACAGAGAACCGTAAATGCGCATAACACGAAGAATAGAAACGAATTGTTCGTGAAACGAATGAAACGAATTGTTCGTGTTGCTTGAGGCAGATTTGAACTTAGTCGGAAGAGCTTAAACTTATAAGGTCTCACGGGGAGGGTCGGTTTCCTCATTATCTAACACAAGAACAACTAAATATATTATGATTTGTTTAAAAAGAAGAATCTTATAAGTTCAAGTTATTATAGGAATATTAATATTTACAAGAATACATCAGCAATGGCAAAACTCACAAAGTTTTCATAAATACATGAATTGTTCGGTAATAGTATTTTGTAGCATCTTAATGCAACGATCTTTCCTGTATTTTATAATAAAAAATATTTGATTAATGTCTCTCCCTGGAACTTGATAGAACCTACGCTATTAGACAGCGCCATTGCGCTCATCGGGCAGGTGCGGAAGAATGGACTCAAACTCAAAGGGAAATAAAAACCAAATGAAACAATTTACAGAAAAACCTTTTATTCGGAAAATACTTATAATCTAGTCTTTTTTCCCCACTGGGTTTTGAAAATAATATTACTCAGGTGGCGCCCGTTATTTGCGATGCACTGCCGAAGCCGATTTCAAAAGTGTTCCATCATTCTGTTGGTCATCTCTGGGAAAATAGGGAACTCACGGACTCGATGCAAATTTTCAGGTGTTCTAACGTTGCGAGGACGACCATTAACGTTGGTTTTCTTGGTAATTCAAGACCCACTCACCGTCACGTTTAAAACCCATCGCAGGATTGTATTTCGATCAGAAACCGCATCAGGTGAATACAGTCCGAAGAGCATACTAACTGCCCTCTGTGCCGCGGTTACATAACAGTTGTTTTTGAATAACGCCTCGATAACGAAACCGCGATGTTCACCAGACGAACTCATGGTGTACTGACAACTAAACAATCCGCCCGAACTGTTGCCATCTCCCGCATCGCCCTACTCCTTTACTAGTCACCTTGAGAAATGCGGGAGTTCTTTCTGCCGCACCCTGTACAACCAAAGAGTTGCTGTTGTTGTTTTTCTTATGCCCCCTGGCTGTAATGTACCAGACTAGGTCCATATAGGCTTCAGGCTGAAGTGTGTGGTTCCGGTTTGAATAGAACCACAAGGGCAGAGTCCGTCTTAGTTAGTAGCCACCTTAACTTTGACCGAGCATCCCCAGGGGTGACATCTGGGGTGACTGTACCCTACTTGCCGGTCTACGGATTTAACGTGCCCATATCCGACCTAGACACGGAACAACCAAAGGGTGAACCCTCATAGTTTAGAACTGCTATACTAAAACTTTTTTTTTTCTCTAGGGCCACATACTCATGTTTGTTACTTTACACGAGCCGCAAAACTGTACACTATTCATAATGATATGATAACTTAAAAAAAAAAAAAAAAACTTAAAACTGAAATACATTGAAACGTTTATATAAAAATGAGAGTGATTTTTTTTTTACGTTGACAGAAACTATTGACTGTTTTAGATAAGTCAGGTTTATACTTTCTACATGCTACTCTTAAGACTTCATCACGGTAAGAATCGGTAAGTCGACTTCTATATACGTTATTTGCATATTTCATTTTGGAATTGCATGATTCCCCGACATACGTCTATGCGAACAAACGTAAGCAGCAGGTGGCACATGTTTCTACAGTTTTGTGTTTTTCACGCTTTAATTTCAAAGAGTATCTCTAATTATAAAAGAACCTGGCTGATAATGAGTGTTAGTGTTCCGGGGTGCACATAAAAGCGTGTTGTTGTTTTCAATACCCACAGAGTAGGAAAGCCTACACCAAGTCCAAAGGACCTAGGTCCTCAAATTCTAGGTCCTTGGCGAAGGGTAGTAGGCAGCTTCACTTTAAGACGAGGTACTACTAGGGCTGAAGTCTGACTTGAATTCGAAGGACATCGGTTCCGTAATTTTGAACCGAGTCAAGTGACGAGACCTGTAAACTTCACCCCGCACCTCCAGAGGTAAATTTGACAACTTGGAGGACATTGTAGTCACGACCTGTTTTACGTGCCCCGGCCACCATTAGTGAACACGGCGGGGAATTTGCAGCGACGAGTATCGAACCAGGGACGTTCAGATCACTGGCTCGGCGCCTTTGTCAACCAGGTCACCACGCCATTACATAAAAGCTTGATGGGCTAAAAACTGCGGCCCGCGGTCCTCAGTTTGATTATTCTTGATCTAGAACTTAAGAGTGATACCAGATGAAGGCAATAGGTAAGAAAATAATTATTGCCAGATTTTCTGACAACTTTATTTTCCCTTGGATAGGAAAAGAAGATAATATCAGTTTTTTTACAGAATTTTAGCATTTATTTCACCTGTAAGGTGTAACATACGTTAGCAATATTTTGCAAATAAAAAGGAAACTGACACAGATGTAAGAATAAAAATTATGCAATACAGAAATGGTTGTAATTATCTCAAAAGTTCTAAAAAAATCAATTTGGAGATGAAATAAGTAATTTTAAATAAGAATGTATATTAACTTTATTTGTGACTGGGTGTAGCCACAAATTTTTTTTCAATTCCCTCTTATTTCTCGCAAAATATTACTTTTCAAGTAAGTCGATATTATTATAACTTCAAAAATATTGTGTTTGTTTCATCCAAATCCTCTAATGAAACTTTTCCCTAAATCTAAGAAATATCTTATTAAATAAGATACTCCACTTTACTATAAATATACGTCACTTCGGAATATCCCGTGATGTAATCCTTAAAGAGTATAGTTCAGATAGTTAAAGACTGTCCGCTATAAGTAAATCTTCTTTAATACTTTCTTCGTTAATAGATTACTCGTCGTTTGGGGGGGAAATGCTGGGTAAAATCAGTTTCCGAAAACGTTTCTTGGGGCCTAAATGGATTTTAATCTGGATAAAAGCATTGAATGTTGTCAAACTAAAACCAAACTGCTTTTCGTTATATAAAATGGTGTTTAAAGAATTTATCTCTTTAAAACACATTTTTCTTCGTTAAACCGTAAGTTTAGTTTTAATTAAATAAGTTTTTTAACAAAAACTAGAATATGGTTATAACGCTTAGCTGCATCACTAACATACTTTGATAAATTACCATTCAATAATTGCGAACTTTCTCGTTGTTGTTTGCAAGGTCCGTGGGGCTCACGTTACTGAGTTCCCAATCCAATGTACGCATGAAAAAAAGTCAAGAAATAAAAACATAAATACGCCCAAACACACAGAGAATTTTTATTATGCAAACGAGGGCACAGGTGATGGACACTGGATTGCAGCTCCTCTTTCTAGACGGACCCATATTACAGGGAACCGAACCCGCACCCCGTGGGAGGCCGATGCCTTACCCACATAACTACTGCTGCGGAGCGAACTGTATGGTCATTTTATTTGAGGTCTTGATACTGAATTATTCTTTTGTCTCTGGCATTCAACTCTGATCTAGAATTGCAGGGCATCTCGATTATTTGGAGGGGCAGACCCTTTCATATCTTTATTGTTGATCTCCCACCCAATCTAAAGAACTTACCCAACAGTCGATTGATTGTTCTACTTGAGGTGTCTAAAATTTGATCACCAAATCAAAATCTTTCCCACTTGTAAATAGTGTAACAGTGAGCAGGCTACTCCTGGTCACATCCTAACTTGCTTAAACTTATCTAGGAAGGATTTTATTACCAATCCTCGCCACTTGATGGACCTACTGAGGATATATGGATTCATGGACCTGATCTAGCGCCACTAGATCAGGGGAGATTAGTAACAACAACAACAACAACAACAACATATTCTTTTGTTTCTCTCTGCAATAAATATATCTTGATGTTTAGACTCAACCAATATCTACAATTCTCGGATATTTTTCCTCATGCGGAGGCACTTACGTTAGACATTCGCCTTATGTTATTCACCGCAAAGTTTTGCTGGCTACTTTATTTTGGGAGCACCATTTAGGTTAGCCAGCATTGCCTCCTATGAGGGGCCAACAAAGTAACAACCAAGCCTTATTCGGGATGTGAACCCAAGCCCACTGTGTGGAAGCTCATGACGCTATCCTTATACCATGTAAGAACTGATTCTTGGGAAACACTTACAATAATTCACCGCACAGTTTTTCTGGCTACTTTATTTTGGAGCACCATTTAGGTTAGCCAGCATTGTCTCCTATGAAGGGCCAACAAGGTAACTACCAAGCCTTATTCGGGATGTGATCCCAATACCACTGTATGGAAGTTCATGACGCTATTCACTATACCATGTGGGAGCTGATTCTTGGGAAATACTTTCAATAATTTTCTGTCACCATTTTAGTGGTCTAATATTTTTTTATACAAAACATTTTAGAAGGCTTCACGATGTATGTGTTAGAGGCATTTATGCATGGCAGTAATT
Organism: Dolomedes plantarius; assembly: GCA_907164885.2. Taxonomy (NCBI): domain Eukaryota; kingdom Metazoa; phylum Arthropoda; class Arachnida; order Araneae; family Dolomedidae; genus Dolomedes; species Dolomedes plantarius. The sequence goes on from OU015491.1 coordinate 56,757,639, forward strand.
TTTCGAGATTTTTTTTATAGAAAATGTCTCTAGTAAACTCTAGCTAATATTCAGATAACCTAACTTCTTCTGGAATTATTTAACATTAGATGACCTAAAATTAGTACAACGTGAATGCTACATTTGGCACTGTTGCAAGGTGATTGGTTTTTCCTTAGAGATACTTCACAGAAATTTCCACAAATATTTTCCTAATAAAATATTTACCGGTATTAGATGTAATAAATTGAGAACATGCAAAAGTGAAATATAGCTTGCAGGCAACATTTTAATAATCTGTGGTCATATTACTTTTCCCACCAAATATTTCCAGTAAACACCTCTATAATTTCCTAATCTAAATTTTTGATATTTATTATTAACTGTATCGATATCCGGATTTATGATCCTAAGATATTAGGCTAATAGAAAATTATATCTTGCGTGTTGTTCTCTCACTGAAAAGAACTGTCAGAGGCCTCTGTTTAAACGTTTAAAATACTCCTAGAAAATAACAAATGCACATAAAGCTTGAAAAATACAGCTTAAATATTTTTTTTCTTATGATATACTTAAAAAATTAACTGTCACATCGCGTAGGACAACGTTACTAGTGTATTAAATATCAAAGATGTGCATACAGAACTCTGGATATGTACCAGTAAAATTACTAGGCCAAAATCAATACGGGAAAATGACCTCCACGTTAAATTTTTTTAGAATATTAATGCCTAATAGGTAGATATATTACACGGTGAATAAATGTGTTTTACGAGTAATAAATCAAATTAGTTAGAAATATATAGGAGCATACCAAAATAATTTAGAAAGGATTATATTAATTTAGTTTTATTTCCTTATCCCTCTGTTAACCTTGTTTGTCTAGTTGGTAACCAGTATGTTGTCACGCCAACAGTGGTTTTGCTGTAACTGGAATAATCCGTCCTTTAACCACTGTCCATGTCCATTTTAAATGCAACTAATATTTATATGACTTCTCAAAATACAGGGATATATAATTAAATTTCCACTTTGAAATGGTCATAAAATGAAAACTACTGGACCAAATGTTATCAAACTTGTTAATAGTTTAAAGGAAGTCATGGGAATTTCTTTTCCGCCATAAACAAGTTCAAAACTCACCACCAGAGGAAATTGCGCTGTATGCAATATTGTTAAACGAAATAAGGGTCGGAATCTAACTTAACCTTTTGTTACACGGAATTAACATTTTGTATACCCTTAAGAAACATTGACCTAAACAAAATTATCATTTAAAGTATACATTCCAGAAATCGTTTTCTACCAGATATCTAATTTGTGAATTTTGAAGCCTGAATTCGGCCCTAAGACATGAAGATATCGGTTTAAAACGTTTTTAATCGTTTCTAAAATGAAACTGTTTGTTGGGTTATGCAAAACCGCAATGCCTTGTAATTGGCTTTAAGGAAGAAGCAAATGATTTATGCAGAAGCGCTTTATACGTCATTTGATTTTCCAGATAAAAGTGAGCCTGTTTGTCAGAGTTCTCATTGTTACGAATCGACAATGTCTCTAACCATGCAATACCGTGCTTTTCTCGTTAAATGTTATTATGAATGCGATAGCAATGAACGACGTGCTTTGCAAATGTATCCTTCAGTAAGAGGAATACGCCGAGGGCCAATGGCACCACAGTGTTTGAGGAAAATGATGACAAAGTTTGAAGCCACGGGTTTGTTATCTGTTGCAACTGGGAGGGGAAGGAAACCTGCTTCTGTGGAAACCGAGGAGGCTATTGCATTAGCAGTGGAGGAAGCAACAATGGAAAGCACACACGATACGTCCAGCGTACGTGCTATCGCACGTCGAATGGACGTACCATGGGCTACGGTTTACAAAATTGTCCGTAAAGTGCTGTAGTTCTACCCATACAAAATCAAACATGTTCAATAACTTAAAGAAACTGATCCTGCTGCAAGAGAATCTTTCGCTTTGGAATTCCTTGCACGGATGGAAATGGACGAACATTGGCCATGGATAATTTTGTGGACAGATGAGGCACATTTTTAGCTAAATTGGGATGTCAACACCCATAACTGCAGGATTTGGGCCAAACAAACCCCTCATGTTATCTACCCAGTTCCACTGCATTCTCCTAAAGTCACCGTTTGGTATGGTATGACACCAAATTTTATAATTGGACCATTTTTATTTGAAGAGCAATCTGCAGCTGGACCTGTTACATGCAATGTGACTGCAGCTCGCTAAAAGGCAATGTTAAGATGTTTCGTGATACCTGAACTCCAGCAACGTTGCATTTTAGATACGACGATTTTTATACAGGACGGAGCCCCACCACAAATTGGACATGTGTCACACTGTTACTTAAGCAACATTTCACGAATGAACGGATTATAAGCAGAAACGTCCCCATAAAATGGCCACACTGGTCACCAGACCTCAACTCCTGTGGCCTCTGGCTATAGGGTTATCTCTAAAGCACTTTTTATGGTGATAATCTAAAGAATTTGGCGGAATTGAAAGATGCGATACACCGACATGTCCGCAACATTCCTCCTGATATGCTAAGAGCTACTATTGAGAATGCAGTAATGCGATTTAACTTGCTTTCGGAAAATGGTGGACGCCACATTGAACATGCTTTGTAACACGTTTCAGAAACGATTAAACACATTTTAAACCGATGTCTTAATGTCTTATTTCGTTTAACAATATTGTATACAGCGGCATTTCCCCCTGGTGGTGAGTTTTTTAACTTTTTTTTTTTTGACGGGAAAAAAATCCCATGACCTTCTTTAAACTATTACCAAGTTTTGATAACATTTGGTCCAGCAGTTTTCCTTTTATAACCATTTCAAAGCGGAACTTTAATTAGGACAACCTTCATATAGACTCACAGCATAATTCATATAGAGTCACAGCTGTTTTCGCAGCATAAACTAAATAATTACAAGATAAAAATAACTTTTTATGTACCATGTTTTTAAATTTTCTGTTGAAACTTGATAATTCTATGTATTAATAAATACTTCTTTAAATTTTTTTGATGAATTATCCCATCAACTGGAAAGAAAATGATCAAATGCATAATCAATCGTTTAGCTCGAGAATTGGAAGTTAACTTGCGTTTAACTTTTCGTTCCCTTCCCGGCGGATAGATGGCGGCACCATTCTTCAAAGCAAAATTAACTGAAAATGAATTCAATTCAGCTTAAAGATGGCTAAAAGTAATAAAATAATGCATTGTCATCGTGTTCTGAGCTATTCGAAAAGTTTCAAATGTCTAGCTAATCGGGATGTTAGTTAAAAATCGATTGCAAGATTTGTACTGGACAAACGCACACACATACAAACGAACAAGAACGCGAGTTAATAAAAATATGGCAATAAAATAGGGATAACTTTAAGATATAATCCAATGTTATTCCTCTTACATAAGCCAACAGTAAAACAGAACGATGCCTAGTGATGAACATATTAAAACACTGCAATGCAATATAAGGAAAAATGGTGAAGTGAAGAATTTGTGAAGCCGTGTTCTTTTAATCATTGCGAGAATTGCATCAAGCACGTTAAAAAAAGAAAGCTCTGGTAAATCTAATTTGCCTCTTTCGGCATGGCCCGTGGTAAATTTAATGAAAAATAACACAGTATATGTTTTTCCCCTTCAGGTCCCATCAAACGTAATTCTTTCTTCTTCTTGTTTCTAATGCTCCCTGGTCGGAAATATTACAAACCAGGTCCATATAGGCAGCCGTTGGGATAAAGGAAGCGGCTCTGGTTTATAATTACTCCACCAGGGTCGTAGTCCGATTTAGATAGGTGTCACGCCCATTTTGACAGAGCAACCCCAAGGGTAACATCTGGGGGATCGTACCCTCTCCCACTATACCTGACCTCATAGAGGGACTGCGTAATTCGTGTTGTTGTTGTTGTTGTTGTTGCTTCTGCCACTTGACCGACATCAGCGTCAGATCAAGTCCCGAAGGCTATGGGCGATGAAGATGAGGCCCCTGTTTTGACTGGCACCACAAAGGTCGAAGTTCGATTTGGCCAAACGACCAGACCCGTAATTTTGAACCGAGTCAAGTGACGAGACCAGAACACTTCACCCCGCACCTCCAGAGGTAATTTTAGGAACTTGGAGGACATTGCAGCCTCGACAGATTTTACGTGCACCAGTCGCCATTAGTGTGCACGGCAGTGGATTTGTCAGCGAGGAGCATCAAACCAGCGACTTTCAGATCACTAGCCCGCTGCTCTTACCAACTGGTCCACTGCGCCCATGCGTAATTCGTAAATACTTCAAGTCAACATTTTCGGCCATTATGAAAATATAGATGGATTGTGGGCGTATTAATGGAAGAGCGGAAAAAAAGAGTGAAACGAAATGTTCGAGTAGATCTGAACATAGTCGGCTCTGTTTGAGAATGAAGTAGAATTAGCAACATTGCTAACAACATAGCAAACAGGCTAGGCAAAGTAGTGTATGATTTGTTACGGGCAATGGTTTGTATTATGCCGTAACAGCTGTTAGTGTAATACAAATTTTTAAGTCGAAATGTGTGCTATTAGAAAAGGATATTCGTTATTTGAGATAAATCTTTTTGTAGCACCGGAGTGGATGTTTTCAGATAACCTTTGCGTTTCTCTGGCTGGTTATAGGATTAGAAGAGAAATTTTGAAATTTAAATTCAAATTCATGCAACGAGGTTACTTATATACAGGTCAAATTTACAAAGAGAGGTAAAACGAATATTTTCAGGGAATTAAGGACGTGACATTTCTCTGTCGCTCATTTCTTTGTCAGAATTTGCTCCATTGCCTCGTTACCATTATTTGAACACGTCTCGTTAGGTAAACAGTAATTTTGGAACATTGCCCTCCTTGGTTTACTTTTATAAAGGTTGTTTGAATCTGCTCATGGCGAAAAATGTATAAATTAAATTTTAGCACTTTTTTGCGACCAGTTATAGTGAAATGTTAAGGTTATTTCTATCCAAAGTCTCACTAAATTACTGTTTTTAGTATTCACTCTGAGAGTTTCTTGCTTCTTTAAACCATCGGCACTAGTGATAGAGAAAAAGTTTACTTCCAAAAATGTTGGTTGTCACCAGAAATCGTTCAAAAAGTAATAATCAGCTAACAGAAGAGTTTATTTTGGTTTAAAAACTTAAGGATACTCTAAATGATATAGGCATGCCTTACTAAATTACACAGGTCTACAAAAAATTTTTTTTTCGTGCCTAGGAGTTTAGAACTGATTTTAGCTCTGAATTTGAGGCGCTGAATCTAAATATGAAATCGGTTTTTCTCTATCAGCTCTACTTTTTTTGATACAGTATGACATCGTTTATCCGGACTAACTGGGACCATAGACAATTCGGACAATCAAAAATCCAGATAATCCGGGTAATAGGGGTAATAAGCAATACACAATCCTTACTAAGTAGACTTTCTTTGTTTTGTAACAAAATTACATAGCATTGTTTACAAGACATTAAAAAATATAAAAACAACTTTTCACATCATTTCTTAACAAAGAATTGGTAAGTCTAGAAAAGCTTTCTTAAACTCAACAAAAAGTATTTTATTACCATAATTTATTGTACAATCTATGTAGGAACTGTACATTTAATCAAACTAAAAAGCGAATATTTGGAGTACTTGTAATTACGTTCTTGTTATCATTTTTGAAAATTATTATCTAATGTGAACATTAAATAAAAATAATGTCTATAAATCTGATCCGAATTATCCGGAGATCCGGATAAACGAGATTTTACTCTACATCCACTTACCTATAATGTTTTTTTTCTATTCAATACATTGAAATATGGTTGATTTGTCCTCCTGGGAAAAATTGGTCTTCCTGAATATTTTCCAAATGATTGGCACCTATTTACTGACAGCTCAAACCGAAGTTTGAAATGTGTCCTTCTACACAAAGGGAACAAATATGGTTCAATACCAATTGCTCTCTCAACGAAAATGAAAGAAGAATATGACACTATAGCTTTGGTCTTGGAGAAGATAAAGTATCATGAACTTCAATGATTGATTTGTGTTGACTTAAAAATGGTAAACTTTCTCCTTGGACAGCAAAGTGGTAACACCAGCTATCCTTGCATCGTGTTCCTCTGGGATAGCACAGACAAAACACACCACTGGGTTAGAAAAGAGTGGTCTAAGAGAGAAAACATTGACGTTGGGGAAAAGAATGTCATTAAAAAATGTCTTTAGTTGGACGAGAGAAAATCATTTTTTCTCCATTGCATATCAAGCTTGGCGAAATGAAGCAGTTTGTAAAGGCTCTTGATATTTATGGATCATACTTTACATATATATAATAATAATAAAAAATTCCGTGTATAGTTTTTTAATTTGATCAGTGGATTTAACTTAAAATAGTATAACGTATATTTCACTAAAATGTTATATCTTCGAAATTTGAGCTCCTAGGCAAAAACTAATGCCAAATTTGAATTGAGGGCATCAAATTCATATGAAATCAGCTCAAAATACCCCGGCACCCAAACAACTGTTGACCTGTGTTATAGGAAATTCAACAGGAAAATATGTAAGTGGAGACACAATTTTGATCTTATGGTAATTACTAGTTAAACAGGGCTCGAAGTAGCCTTGAGGTTACGCGCCGGCTTTCAGTGCTGAGGGTGCTCGGATCAAATTCCTCATTACCGGTTTGGCCCAGATATGGGCACGTTAAATCCGTACACCGGAAAGTCCCTCTATGAGGACAGAGAGGTTGGGAAAAGGTACGATCCTCCCAGATGTCGCCCTTGGGGTTGCTCGGTCAAAACTGAGGTGGCCACTAGCTAAGATGGACTCTGACTTTTCTGGGGCAATATAAACCCGAGCTGCACACTTCAGCCCGAAGCCTATATGGTCTGAAACTTCCAGCGAGGGGACATTAAAAACAACAACAAACACACTGGGTAAACCTTATCACATGTATTCAAAGGTACCAATAATAAAAAAATGGTTTGTTTATAATCTATCTCTTTCGCATTAAAGCATTTAAAGGGGCTTTAAAATTCTTTATACTCGTAAATTTGTAATCCAATTTTTCCATCAATTTTTCGCTTCATTAAAATGAGTCAAATCGTGTCGCATCTATTTAATTTTTTTTTAATTTTAAAATGAATTATATTTGGCTTCAATTCTGAAGAAATTGAAATAGTATCGTTTTATCGTTAAAACCCCGTATTAAGAATCACTTTGAAATAAGTCAAGATATCCTTCACAAAAGTATTAGTTTTCATGAAGAACGGCGATTCAATTTGCGAAAGCTAAGGAGAACAAGATTCAAATTCTTCAAACATCCTAACCATACAAATTAGTCATAGTTATGCTCAAATAAACAGATATTCCGACTCGTTTTGAATGAATGCATCCAATTTATATGCTCCAAAAATTACGATTAATCAGTCGCAGCTAACAATAGTCAGATTTGTATACCATTGAGACCAGACTAAAAGATACGCGATGCTTTAAAGGCTTTAATTTTTCGTCTCATCCGGAAAATTCGGCACTGCTTTAAATTATTTAAAGCTGAAAAATTAGTTGCTCAAATTACTTTAATAGTTATGTTTTATTCAGAACTATTCATGTTTATTCGTTCATTTGACAATCCACATAAATATGCAATACCATAGAGAATACATGCTTAGTGAGCAATAAAATAAATGAAGGAATCCCTTTTTAAATCTATGTATGAATAATACATACAAGAAATAGAAAAACTTTGTTCAAACCTTTATAAATATTTCAAAAATTTTCTCTCTTGTTTCCATACGCCATCAAAACTGAGAAATAATTCACCAACAGAAAACGTTTGTAAATTAGAAAAACAATAATATATCTTTCTTACTGTATCTATAATATCCATGTGATTTTTAAAAAGTCTTTTAAAGGAAATAGATAATTGGGTTTACAAAAATTTGAGAGAAGCAAAATTTTTGCATTTACAAAAATTATACTTGGAAAGGATGTACAGTAGTACCTCGCTACTCGTCATTAATTGGTTCTAGAAGGTAGGACGAGTACCGAAAACGACAAGTACCGAACAAATTTTTCCCATAAGAATTAATGTAAATTGAAATAATTGGTACCTGAAAAATAGAAATTTCACATTTTACAGGGTAATTTTTGGAGTTATGGAGTTTGTTTTTAATCTTTCTAGACAGCCATATTTAAAAACAATAATTAGGTAAAATAAAATAAAATTTATCTTCACTCAACCTGTACTGAACAGAATTCGTAATTTAACCTATTTCGACCTTTCTTTTCATTCGAAGAGTCGGGATTCGGGGGAGCCGTCTTGTCTAATATGTGTTTAAGAATGTGTGACGAGTACCGAGCAAAAGTCGAGTACGGAAGCATTTTTTTCCCTTCAAAAGGCGACGAGAACCAAGCAAACGACGAATACCGAAGCATTTTTTCGCTTCGAATTTCGACGAGAACCGATCAAACGTCGAGTACTGGAGCATATTCTTCACGTCGAAAGGTGACGAGAACCGAGGAAGCGTCGAGTACGGAAGCATTTCTTTTTGCTTCGAAAGTCGACGAGAACCGAGAAAACGTCGAGTACTGAGCATTTTCTTCACGTCGAAAGGTGACGAGAACCGAAGAAACGTCGAGTACGGAATCAATTTTTTCTTGCTTCGAAAGGCAACGAGAGCCGAGAAAATGTCGAGTACGGAAGCATTTTTTTCGCGTCGAAATGCGAGGAGTACCGAAGCAGACAAGTACCGAGGTATGACTGTAGATGGCTTTCCTACTAGACTATCTCGGTTTCCTAGAAAGTTTTTTACATGTGAATGGCACAACCTTTCGAGTCGCCAAGACCACTGAACTTCCGCCGTAGACAGTATCATCTTTCTATTAGTTTTAGGAATTCTTCATGAGACCCGAAACAGATAATAAAATCAGATATTGAACTCTAGAACAGCATTATTTAGTATATTAATGTTTTTCAATTGAAAAAAAATACCTTTACGCTGAAAGGAAACACATTTACCACAATATAGTACGAAAAGTAATAATCCTTAATCAGTCCACTTTACCTTGAAATGACTATTATCAGAGGTTGGATTATTTAATTTTTTTTAGCTATCCGAGATTCCCAAGTGGACCCCAGATACTGAGGGGAAGATTGTGAACATTTTGCTTAAGGCTGATATGTACTAAGAAAAAAAATCGTATTTCCCTTTTCCTCTTCTTGCAGACTCTTGTGGTGGGAGGAGTCCAGTTGACAGTTCGAGAATTCCACCCCCCCTTAGGATTGACATTTTGAGGGATTGGAATGGCTCTCTCTCTCTATAGAGGGGTTAAGCAATGCCCCCAAATTTTTCGTTTAAAATATATTTTTGTCAACTATTTTACAGGTACATAAGTGATGATAATCAAATAAAATTGGTATTGTCAGATAGCCTGAGCTTTTCTGCAAAGCGCTACAGGATTCATTTTATAAATTTCGTCCACCGAAGGAATTTATGAGCGTTTAAAACACACTATACCAGATTTTCCCCCGAATAATTTAAATTTTAAAATATTAATTACATTTTTTTAAAATAAGGAAAATGTACACAAATGTAAAATTTCTTTCTTTATGACGGAGTACAATTTAAAAAAAAAATCTTTGTATCCAAGTCGGCAATCGGTGGAAAAATTTTCTCCATAGGTTAACACTGAGGTGAGTGAATCCAATGGGGTTAGTACAGCAGATCTCTCCCAAAATTAGCACTGAGAATCAGTGAAAGTTTTTATTTTTGAAAAATAAACGCTATTTGAATATCTCTCTATGTATTTAATTTAAAATCTCTCAATAGTTTTTTTTTCTTTAAACATTATACTACTTTTGGTTTATTCTTGATATTCTATTTTATCCTAAATCAGCCCCCCCCCCTCCTTCATAGTTAGACAGTGCACGTAATCATGAATTTACGAAAAACTGTAAATGAACGGGAGTGTAAATTTATTTCACGAATGTTCTATATCTCTGAATTTAAGAGTCTTTTGAATAATTACAATGCATAACTAAATATTAATTTGTTAAGAGTAGTACTCTTAAGTATAACATACATACTACTTAAATAAGCACAGTTTAAGAGTACCAAAAAAAAAATCATTTACCATAAGGGAGTGGGTAAAAGGTTTGAGGTAAATACAAAATGTCTTTTAAAAACTGCGACAGGAAAGAACAAAGGACGAAAAATAAGGCTAAGAAAAATAAGACAATACCTTCCAATATGGAAGCGTATTGTCTCAATAACTATTATTCTTCTGATATAGCCTCCACCAGTAATGGAAACACTAACTATGCTTTTGTTTAGTGTCCCTCCGTTGTTTTAATTCAATGGTATAACTTTAGTGACATCATGCATAATATTTTCTTTTCATTACTGAATATGGAAAAGTCGGATTTCAAGCCTTACATTATATATATATATATATATATATATATATATATATATATATATATATATATATATATATATATATATATATATATATGTGTGTGTGTGTGTATATATATATATATATATATATATATATATATATATCACAAATTTAAAAAAAATTATTTTTATTATGCATAAAATTCACATTATTAATTCACGTCATGAATTTTGTTTCTCGGTTGGAATTCATTCTTCAATCATTATGAAGGTGTCATTCATCGAAAGTATCATTATTTTAAGCTTTAGACCGTTAATTAAAACTATTATGAGCTCTATCATTTAAAGACTTACTGCATTTTGAAATGTCAAATGTAAATTCATTTCTTAGACGACCTCCAGACGAAGTTATTCCAGTTAAGTGCATTATAATGCTAATGAGCACACAGGAAATATTTTTGAAGGTTTTTAAATATATCGATATCAGTAGGGATTCAAATATACTTGATGATAAATGGCTATCATTCATATTAATGTATCATATATTATATATTAGCAGTATTATATAAAATCCTTTCCATCATTTCACTATGCAGATATTTAACTTTCAAATGGATAACTGGGAAGAAAATTTTATGCAATAGTTTGAAGCATTACATCCCGATATATATAATGAATTCGTAAGAGTAGTTTAAACTCTCAATGGATAGAACATACAGATAAACTTTCAAATGAAAAACTCTCGGTAGTAAGTAGAATTAGTTGTGCAGTTAAAGCTATACGTACAATAAGACGTATTACATTTTTAAGTTATGTATTGCGAGCTTTAAGGTATAAACAAAAGTTTTTTCCTAAGAATTCAACACGGTTATTTTTACTTGCAATTTTTTTATGAGAAATTTACTCGTAGTGGTATTCAACACATGTATTATCCAGATTAGCCTTCACTGAAATAGTTAAATTTTGGTTAAAGCACCGATTGTTTTTCTGAATTAAAATACTTACAGGAACGACTACCAGCATATTTAGGTAGCATACATTTATAATACTTCAAGTCCAGTTGGGAATAAGTAAAACTCTCGCTTGTAATATTAAGTTAATTACTTATTTGGGTAGAATTATATTCTGAAATATATACATTTTATGTACGTTCTTTAATAAAAATACTCTTTTGTGAAACTATGAAGGGAAGGTTACTTCAGTATAATAAAAATAATGTTGAGAATCACTCTGATGCACCAGTTTCTGCTGAGGTCTAACCAGTCTTTAAGTTGAAACATATACATGCTTTCTCTTATACATATGACTGCAGGACCCTTATAACATATAATACTGGTTTTACTGCTTTAAATTTATAATTATAATTTGGATTTCAAGGTAATGTTAATTCTAAAAATTTTATAAAAAATTACATTTACAAAATTAAACACTTATATTTTAGACACGTAAATTTTTTAAAACTTACTTGCTCCAGGAACATACTCATATAATTAAAAAGTAAAACACAATCATAATTTACTCAATTATTATGGTGTGATGTAATGCTCCCCACACGTGTTGCGAACGCATTGTTGTTCGAAAGAGTTCAACGTGCTCATGACGTTGTCATATGCACTTTTGATTTTGTATTGATAAGATGTATTTTATTTTTACATCTCTATGAGAAGTTTCTATTTGATCTGGTAACACGTGTGAGTAATGTAAGATAAATTGTAAATATGTGCATCAAACTTTTGAATAGCTGCATCTCAATTGATTTATAGCAGATATTTACTCGAAAATTTTAATCATAGTCGTCTTTTTAGAATTGATTTTACTCCGGTAGGTTAAGACCAACTGTAAATTAATATACCGCGTGGTAGGACATTGTTGCTTTGATTCGTCCTCATGACGAAATTATTAAACATGTGTATTAGAATTTTCTCCCATTCAGATATAAATATTTGAGATATAAATATGGCAACAGTTACTCAACCTCAGAAAATCTGATTTCTTATATGGAATTTTAAAAATGAATTTTGCTGTGTATGGCTTTCTATCTATACTGTATTTGAGCTATATTATAAAATTTAACATGAATTTAATAAAAAGGAATGTGTAAAAAAGAGGTATGAGATGAAATATTCGCTCACTCCTTTCAACAACGTCATATCTCAAAAAACAAGATTTTTCAGGAGAGTGATTTGAAAGTGTTAAAAGTACATTGAAATGTATTGAAAATAAATTTTAATTCTGCTCTCTAGCGGCTAAATATTAAGCGTTGAGATATGATCATCTTGTAGAGATATACTACTCTTTCAGGGCATTCTGAAAACAAGCATAACTAATAATCGCCGATTTTTGAGATATGACGTTCTTGAAAGCAGTGAGCGGTGAATATTAATACCGTAATGAATGGTGTTGGGACACATTTATTAAAATTTTACATTAATAAAGATAAAATAAATACATCTGGATACATAATTTTTTAATTTACATTTTCTTTTAAGTTCTTAAGCAACAGAAATTATTCAATTTTATCAAAGATTTTGTTACTTTTTCAATAATCAAAAAATAATTAGTATTATATGGAAGACAAAGTAAGTTTTCCTTTGGCTTCCAAGTTGCAAATAAAAGCATAGAGATATCCATTACAAAAACTTTATGAAATAAAATTTCATGCCTTAGATAACCTTAGCAAAGAAGAAAAAGTCATTTGGGATTCGTCTTCATAGCACTCGCATCTGATACTTGTTGGCCTGAAGAACAGCTATACCAATATACTCTCAAACTTGAGGCCAATTTTGTGCATAATAAAACATTTGAAGAATCTTGTATTTACAGTTAATAAATTTAACTGACCTCGTTGTATAGAATCTCACTGAACTAACTCGTAATCATCAGTAAATGACTAATCCTGTTAACAAAGTTCTGGGCGTGTAAAAAAATAGTTATTAGCAATAAAATTCAACTATATGAAAGACTTCAAACTATATGAAAGATTTCAAATAGAGTTACAATCCTTTCTTTTCATAAAAACGTGAACCTAGGAATAAAACACTCTTTCCAAGAAAAAAAAAGAAAAGAAAACCTACGAAAAATACCTTATTTTAACTAAGTATACTTAAATAGCTCTATGTTTCAGTAGAGTTTAGTTAAACAATGGAGTTTAGTTAATTTTAACTTCAGTCTAAACGTAGCATTTTAAAGGCAGTAGACATTTACATGGTTTAAAAATTGTGGTTAGAAAACTTTTTTCAGGTATACAAGGATATTTTAGGATGAGTTATAAGAATGCTAATTTTACCTAATCCCCCGCCTCCATATTAATCTGTATGAATAAATCAATAATTCCTTTAGCCTATCTCTATATAAATAATTATTCAATTATAAAGGAATTATAAACCTTATAAGCTACAAAATAAATTTTTTTGAGTATACCCTTATATTAATGCAAATTTTTCCTAACCACCCCTCCATATTAATCTGAATGAATAAATCAATAATTCCTTTAGCCTATCTCTATATAAAGAATTATTCAATTATAATTGAATTATAATCCTTATAAGCTACAAAATAATTTTTATTCAGTATACCCTTCTAATATTAATGAAGTAATTTATATACATAATATCAATGACATAATACAATAAACAAAACAACATGAAATGTTTAATTGATTATTGCCAATGGATTATTGCTGGAATTTAAGTAACTTTAAAATGATATGATAATATGAAGTGTTAGAATTTTGTAAATTGATTTTCTGCCTTAGGAATAAAATAATGAAACTTAAGGCCCCACTTTAATAATGAAACTACAGGATATACCGTAAAAATTAATTTCAGGGAACTGAGTGTATTTTAAACAACAGA
>OU015491.1:56776895-57081895 GCA_907164885.2 Dolomedes plantarius
AACTTTCAAAGACCCTTAAATGCAGATCAGGCGTTGAAAATAACCTTTATAATAAATTTCATTTGACAAGGGCAGGGACAAGTTAAGCCATATGTAGTTTTAAAAAATATAAAATCCATACTTGTAAGTAGATCAGTGATTGCATATTGGTCTTTCTTTCGTTCAACTTTACAAGCTTCGGGCGCTTGAAACCCTGAATGAAAACGCGTGAAGCAACTTTGTTGTTCTTAAACGTGAGTTCATTCTTCAAAGTCCATACCTCTGCACTCTGAAACGTCTTTTCTGTTGGCTAGCAACAATTGACTCTGGGTTGTTCCTGAAACTCGTGGGTGTAATGAAATGCTAGCTTTTGTCTCCGTACAGCACATCAAGTGTCGTATAACAAAGGTCTGATTCATGGAGAGCTTTCATTGAAAAATCATTGTAGCATTTCGTTTGACAATATTTGTGAATGACAAACACAGGTAAGAGCGACACGATTTTATTTTCTTTACACTGATAATACAAACAGTCATGGATGACTGCAACTAGACTTCAGATTTGAGACAATACACACAGGCAGAATAGCAGGCGTCCCAGTTTACATTGAGTAGCTGCATTCGAGCTGAGAGGATTGAAAGATTGAATAACTTGGTGCCGAGATCGATATGCTTATATACAATTTTTTATGTTCTTGGTTGCTCTAGAAACGGAAAATATCAGAACTCAATAATCACACAACTTAGGTGAAATCTGATTCTCCCGAGAGTCTGAAATCACCAAATGTTGCCAAATTTGTCCCCAAGCTGGCAAAAATTATCGAAATTATCGCCAAATAGTCTAATTTTGAAATTTAACTCTCAATGATAGTAAATAAACGGTGTTTAACACAAAATAAACATAATGTGTTTACAAATGCTTAGAAATATTAACTGCTAATAACAACAATGTTATGTACATTTTAACTTTCTCTAAATGGGGACAAATGGTGTACTGCCTACGGTTCCTATGGAACGTCTCTAATGAGAGCCAAAAATTGAGCTATTCAGTAAAATTAAGAAAGGTTGATCATCCTATTTGGGAAGCTCAAGTTTATATGTCAACAATTGCAGATACAATCTACTGTGAAAAAAAATACCCGATTGGTGGCATAAAACAAAAGTTATCCTCAATTTATTGGTCAAAATTTAATGCACCTCCATCAAAATAATCTCCTCCGACCACAATGCACTTCTGCTAACGTTTCTTCCAATCATCAAAACATGCCTAAAAGTCTTTTTTGTGTGTCGTTTTTCCCTTCATAATTCATAGCGAATTTTCTTTTATCGACTCAATGGACTGAAAACAGTGAACACGAAGAGCCAATTACATCCAGGGAAATAAGAAAAAATCACACGATGCCATATCAAGTGATACAGAGCTTGTGGAGCCGTATTTGTCGAATGTTGGTTAAAAACTCACGACGAATAATTGCAGTGAGAACGCTCATTATCATAGTGCAAAACCCATGAGTTTTCTCGCCACATTTCAGGCCGTTTTCGACAAATTGTTTGGAGCTAACGGCGCAAACCACGTAAATAATAATATTTATTGACTGTTTAGCTAGTTGGTAGGAATTCATAATGCACAACACAACGAAAATCAATGAAAACAGTCAAAATTACCTTGATTTTTGAGCGACTTTGACGTGGTCTTTTCGGACTTGCTTCAGCTTCGAAGCGCCATTCACTTGATTGTTGAGCTCTTTCTGTAACAAAAGTGTATATTCACGTTTCATCACCGATAATAATGCGTTTTAGAAGGGCCTTGAGAAAGCAACTCTCGGGCCATTTGAACACGTTGTTATTGCTTGAACAAATTCAAAGTTCTTGGTACAACTCGAGAAGCGATGCGTCGCAACCCTAAATGATGTTTGAAAGTTGCTAGACATCAACCAAATGATATAGGAACTTGTTCAATAATGTCTCTTTATTGCCAAACGACGATCACCAAGTACAAATTTTTTTAGCTTATAGATATCTTGATCATCAATCGAAGTACATGTTCTACCAGGTCGCTGATCATCTACGACGGATTCTCTACCATCTTTAAACTTTTATACAAATCAAATACTGTTGTTTTTGATACACATTCGTCTTCAAATGCTTTTTTAGCAGAAATTTCATTGCGAAAATAAAATTTAATGCATTGTTCAATAACATTTGCCATTTCGGAAAATCAACAGAGGGAAATTTCTTATCTCATTAAAAACAAATTTATTTTCAGACGGTAAAATGAAATAAATTCCTGACTATTGCCAGATGTTTATAGAAGCCTTAAAAATGATTGATGAAAGTTTGCACACGATATCTACTATAGATGTATTTTAAATGAAGCATTCTGGTTACTTTTTGATCACAATAGTATGTTTTTGTTCTTGGAGTACAAATACTATGAAGGAAATTAATCCGTGTATCTACAATTAAATATATACGTTCGGTGAAAATATTCATCCTAATTATTTAAAACCTGACTTAATACGCAGTCAAAAAATTTTTATTTACATTTCATACATTTTTAAGCATTAAATATTCTATGTGAGCTTCCGAATAATTTTGTATTAGAATTAACGAAAAAATGGAAATACATATTGTATCATATTGTAAAAATACGTTCCACTATCGACATTTGATTTAATTTTCGCTCCTACCTCATGTTACGCACGTTTCCATCGCTTTTTATTATTAAAAAATATTTTTCCTCTTTTTCTTTCCTCCTGAAAGTGGGTTATGCCTTTTTTTTACAGTATTCGCTTACGGTATTTTTATAGTGCAAAGAACCTTATTTTCCGAGACAAATGTTGATGAGCAGTGGGAAAAAATCCTCTTTTATCTTACCGGTAGTAATTATGTAAACGTGGAATTAATGAAACGCCATTTTTTCGGGGCCGAGTATATATTTTTATATCAAACAAATTAACCCGACATCTGTTAATTGCAGAATTTTATTTAGTGTAGTGGTGCGTGCGCTGAGTTTACTTTTTTGTTAAAACTTTTTGTAGGGAACGAGTGAGAAAAAGGCTGGCTTAATTATGATTTTTTGGATGTCTGGTTATTAATTAATAAGTCGAAAGAGTAAGTTATGCAAATTAAGTAAGACGACATCTGGTGGAGAGAGTAATTAATTCTTTTTTTTTTTTTCTTCAGGATTCTTGGTCTTTGGTGTTTCTGTTATCTGGCTCCCAGCTTTAAAATTTATTTAGGATACGGTATCACACGGAGCTATTATAAGGTCATTCTGCGGTCAAATAGAAGAGAGATTATCTTGAATTGAAAATGCAAGTACTTTATGCTATTTTGTTAAAATAAATACTCATCTCAGTTACGCTTAGTCATATTCTAAGGCAATAAGTGCTATAAAGCAGTATCGATAGTTTTTAACGTAGGATTACGTTCCTACATAACGATCTGCGGTAAAGCAAAATATCAGACGTTAAAACCGTCGTCGCGAGTTATAAATCAAGACTGACAGAATATAATTTCTAAAAGGTGTTTTTGTTTTATCCAGTTTTCTCCTTTCATAATTAGCCAAAATCGATACCATTTTAAAGAGTAAGATCTCCGCTTCGTGCGAATTGTTAATTTCGAATTACACAATTTTTCTTCCCCTAGATGGCGCGCGCTAGCATTTTTTATTTTACCATTATCAATCACACTGAACTTTAACATTTAAAAATCGTTTGCTTTTATTATCATTCTGTGATGTCAATAATGAGTTTCTTTATTGTCAACATCGGCGTAGATGTACGTTATTCTTTTTGTATGGAAAAACCATATATATTTGGGGGAAAAACAATTTATATTCGTTATAAAAAAATAGGTAAGCAACGATAAGTAATCCTACGTTAATAACCCGTGATAATTTCCGTAGAAGAGACTACGTGAATTTTTGTTATCTCTAAAGATGTCAAATATCCGATAGACTTAAATTGCTTATTAAAATTAAAATATTTATGAAAAATTCAAAAGACTTTAAAAGAGGGCCTAAGATAGTATAATGGTAGCGCGTTGGATTTCGGACGGAAGTTGCGCGGTTCGAAACCTGACGAGCACCAATGAATACATCTGTGCCTAGGTCGGATATACACATGTTAAATCCGTAGACCAGAAAGTTCTTCCATGTGGTCAAAGTGATGGTGAAAGATACGAGGTCTCCAAATGTCACCGTAAGGGTGCTAGATCAAAATTAAGGTAGAGTTAAGGGTTGGTGTGGGTTCACCTGAATGATGTGTTGAAAGCAACCAACGATTCTCACGGATAAAGTGGGAATGTCTTCGAACAAGTGTCTCCAGATTAAAACAAAAATATAGGTAAATTTCAAAAATCATTCTAAAGAGAAGACAATGGCAGCACTAAAAATAAACGTAAGCTCAAAAAACAACGAATACCAAAATAAGAAATATTAGAAAAAGGGAGAATAGAAAAAAAATTGAAATGACACAAGAAAAAAGGAAACCGAGGCAAAAAAAAATCTGCAACAAAAGCAAAAATAAATAAAAGCAACAATAATAGTTTAAAGAAATCAAAATTAAATAAAATTAAACATAAATAAATTGTTAAAAAAAAGGATGGCAAAAAAAAAATACAATGTAACACAAAGATATAGAAAAACAAAGGATGATAAAAAACTGAACAATGCAAAATTAAACATGAATAAATAAATAAAACGTTTAAAACATTATTTTTAAAAATATCACTGTATAGATTTCGAAGCGGAGGGAGTATAAATTTAGCTTCGTCAATGCACTAGAGATTTGGCATTGCCGGAGATGATTTTTTAAAAAAATAATTAAATTAAGAAGTCGATCGAGGAGTACGAAAAAAATAGACGTCTTAGTAAAACTACAGCCAAGTTTAAAAATTTAAGATTTGAGGTGGATAGTAATTCCTGGCGCGATTAAAGACTGTAAGTATACTTGCACGCAGAGCTTCATGGGAAATCACAACAGCAGCTAATTGAAATCATTTTATGAAACTCCTCAACTCTTTCACTAACTCGTCGCTATGAAAAGTTATTTCTTTGATATCTGAATAATGTGGACGGTGTACGAGACGTGGGAAAGTACGTGCTTGAAGATCAGCTGCTCAGAAGAAGGCGAACGTCCTAGAGTGTCTTGAACCTTTACCTGACGAAGACATGCAGTTTCTTGCTGCTAATATTGCTCCAATAAAGACTTTACTAATTTTTTTATCCTTTCATTTAATCAGGCGGCCGGAAAACGTGAATACAGCTATACTGATATATTCATAAAGTTTGCAGTCAGCCTGAAATAAGTTTTATCTTTATACTTGGCCTCAAGTATTTCTGAAAGAACTTAAAACACTGGCATGGATTTTCTATAAATTTTATCACATACTTGTCCCAATTGCTTAACGCTTCGAGATTTAAGGATTTCTGTGAAAACATAAGGTTTTATTTTAGGAAATAACACATGTTAGAAGTATATTAATATATTTTAGAAATAATATTTTATTACTTTACTCTTAAGTAGAATTCCATTTAGGATCTCAAATTAGAATTTTTTTTCACTAAACTTATCGGAAAACTATGTTTTTTAGAAATAGACACATATAATAAGTATGCATTAATAAATGAGTAGTTAAGATTAGATTAGTTAACTTAATAGACATTTACATTCATTATTTTTTATTTAAATACTTAGCTAAATGTGTGTTGTAAAAATTGTGCTTCTAGCTCTAGAAAAGAAACGTTCATTATGCTTGTGCCTTTAATTAACTAAAGTTTATTTAGGATAAAGATTAAAAGCTAGAATCAAATATTTGAAAAGTTTATGTGACTGTAATTTAATGTTTTTATACTTCAGTTTGATGAGAAGGTAAATTTACACACCATTCTTTATAAAATTCGATATATACTTGATGATAATTTTTTTAAATTCATTATATTGTAAATTTTTTTCGGCAATTGCTATTCGGCTCGAAAATTTATTCGATATACACTTGATGAATACGTTTTTATTTCATAATTTCAAAAATTATAGAAATAAAAATTACAGTATCAACAGTAAGAACGTAAATAATTTACTAATAAGTAAATTATTATTTATCAACTTCGATTTTATATCGATTCTATATCGATTTTTATTTCCATCGCTGCAGGTACTTGTCCCAATCACACAAGAATTCGCTGGCTACTTTATTATGGAAGCACCATGTAAGTTAGCCAGCACTGTTCTCTATAGGGGGGGGGGCGGGGCAGCACAGGGAAGTCCAGGGGGCAAGAATCGAACCCGGAACCTTTAGGGCAGTGGTCCCCAACCCCCGGGCCGCGGACCGGTACCGGTCCATGGATCAGATGGTATCGGGCCGCCCAAGGAACATTAAATTATTTCCATTTTATTTACTGTGGTGTATTTCTCTCGGGTTTGTACGACTTTGTTGGGTTTGTGCTAATTGATACCTTTTTAACAGAAGACATCTTATAACTATTTTAAATTAGTTTATAATTTATTAAACATTTCAAGATTATGAATTAAAATTGCAGTCATAAAATTGAAAATAAATGCGTTTTCCTGAAAGAGAAAAAAAGAAACAAATAAATAAATAAAACGAGTTTTTTTCTTGAACAATGAATAAACGTAACGTCATTTATATATCAAAATTATAATAACTTCAACGTTATCGAATATTATAAATTTCAAATAACTGGAACGCATCTGGAACAAAAACATTACTGTAATGGTAAACACGAGAAATCGCGTTCGGCCATGCGGTCATGCGTTCGGCAGGCTCACGCATGCGATTTGGGTGCTTGTGATGTATTTTGTGTCATGTTTCAGCAACCAATCTGATTTGTCCCCGAACAGAGTCTATCCGCCTGTGTCTGGAGCTGAGCGGCTGCAAGCGGCAGTGGCGTTGTAGCTTCGGTAAAGAGAAGGTGTGTATCGCTCTTCTCTCTGTTCACCGATACCATTTCATGTTTAACAGTGCTTGGTGTACGTGCATATTGTGTTTCCTCAAATTTAACCAACAAATAAGCAAAAATAAGTACGAAACATACAACATTAGAAAGTTTCCTTGGGAAAAAGAAAAGGCCCAGTGGAGAGACAGAAGAAGAGCCTTCAACATCAAAGAAACATGTAACTTTTAACAGACAATACCGCGAGTCCTACTTGAAATATGGATTTATCGGGACAGGTAATTCCCACACACCAAAACCCCTCTGCATATTTTACGGCTACCAGGTCTCTAATGAGACAAGGAAACCTTCAAAACTGCTTTGCCACTTGAACGCCAAGCACCCTGGATCAAAAGACAAGCCCCTGGAGTATTTTGAAAGAAAAAAACGGGAACACAACGGACAGAAGGAATTTATGAGGGCCACCACATCAATAAAGGAGAATGCACTGAGAGGATCATATTTGGTGGCTAACCGTATTACTAAGTCTAAAAAGCCATTCACTGTCAGTGAAGAATTGATCTTGTCCTCCACTAAAGACATTTGCCGTGAACTTCTAGGAGAGGCTGCTGTGGAAAAGATAGCACATGTGTCTTTGTCGGCTAGCACTGTGACTAGGCGCATTGAGGAAATAACCGAAGACATTGAGACACAATTGTTGGAGAGGATTAATACTTCACCGTGGTACGCACTCCAGGTTGACGAATCTACAGATATCGACAACAAGGCAATACTACTTGTTTATGTGCGATATCTATATCAGGAGGATGTGCATGAGGATATTTTATGTGCACTCTCTTTACCAACCAACAACACCACAGGAGCAGAACTGTTCAAGTCACTGGTTATATATCAGGACAACTAAAATGGTCCTTTTGTGTCGGCATATGCACACACAGAGCTGCTGCCATGACTGGAGGACTGTCTGGTTTAACTGCTCGGATTAAGGAGGTTGCATCTAGAGTGCATCTACGCATTGTGTCATTCACAGGGAAATGCTGGCAAGCCGAAAAATGTCACCGGAACTTAACAGCGATGTCATTAAAGTTATTAACCACATAAAAATACACGCCCTTAACTCGAGCCTGTTTGAGCAGCTTAGTGAAGAGATGGACGAAGAGTGCAGGTTCCTTCTCTTATAAACAGAAATAAGATGGTTATCCAGAGGAAAATCGCTAATCAGAGTATTTGAATTACGAGAGCCATTGCAAAGATCTCTCTCAGAAAAGAAGTCACCGCTGGCAGCACATTTCAATGAGAAGATATGGGTCGAAAAACTGGCTTACCTGTGTGACATATTCAGCCTGTTCAATGAACTTAATCTGTGCCTTCAAGGGAAAATGACGACAGTTTTTAAGTTGGCAGACAAAGTAGCTGCATTTAAAGCCAAACTGGAGTTGTGGGTACGGCGCGTGAACAGAGGCAATTTGGACATGTTTCAGACATTAGTGGGGATTTTAGGCGAGACTGAACTTGAACATTCATTCTCCCTGTTGGTGCACGATCACTTGTCTTTGCTTTTAAAAGAGTTCGAACGTTACTTCCCAACTACAAAAGATCCACGAACTGGTAAGGAATGGATCCGCGATCCATTTGTCAACAAATCAGGTGAATCTATCATGTCTGTGCAAGAAGAAGATCAACTGCTGGAGATTTCAAATGACAGAAGCCTTAAAACTACGTTCGAGACAACAACTCTGCCAGTGTTGTGGACTAAAGTCATGGCGGAATACCCTGAGATTGCCACCACAGCACTTAAATCCCTATTCCCATTTCCAATAACCTATTTGTGTGAAGCGGGGTTTTCTGCAGTCACAGCTACCAAAACAAAACAACGGAATAAACTGGACATAAGCAACACACTTCGGGTGTCATTGTCTCCTATTACTCCCAGATGGAACCGTCTCGTTGCAAAGAAACAAGCTCAGGGTTCTCATTTATTTAGCGTTCTAGTGAGTTAAAATGTTAAATCACTTTATATTGATTTTTTGGTGTAACTGTATTTTATTTTGAAGGCATGTTTAAATACAATTAAATTAAAATTATTAAATCAAAACAATCTAAACTATAAACAATCAACGTCTCCCCCCCCCCCCCTCAGCGGGCCGCGGTAAAATTATCAAACGTTGACCTGTCCGTGGCGATAAAAAGGTTGGGGACCACTGCTTTAGGGGTGCTCAAGACGCTAGCCAGTATACGACTATGCTTAATAGCGACCACAATATCAAAAATCGTTTACACTTTTCTTTTTCTTTTCCATATGCGGAGGCACTTGTCGTCAAACATTCGCCTATACTACACCGCAGATTTACTGTTCATGTTATTACTGGGGCACCATATAGGCGGACAGCATTACCCCCTGTGAAGGGACGACACAAACGGAGGCGTTTTTTTTCGTGGAGCGACGCTGGGATTCGATCCGAGCACCCTCAGCACCGAAAACCATCGAGACGTACCAAAGGGCCGAAATCGTTTACACTTAGGTAGTTATTATGCAAGCGCATAATCATGAATAACGCGTAGGAATATTGAATCAAAAGTCATTTACTTTAGACGTTAAGGTTAGCATCTCATAAAATGAGTCTATTATATGTAAATGTTTACTTAGAATATTTCATTTCGCATTCTTGTCCTTTCGTTTTAAACCTGAACGTCCGTAGCCTAATATAAGCATTCCAACTATTCCAGCTAAGTTAACGAACAGAATTTCAAACAAGCGTACCATGAAATATGCATTTAAAAAAAATACTCGAAATATTTAAAATGCTGATCCTGTGGAAAGTATTTTACTTGACTTGGCTTGTTTGCAGGAATATTTAAGCGGATCTTTGCATGCAATTTTTCCCGAGTATCAATCATACTGTGTGGAGATAAAATATTTGTTTTCGATGAGATGTTTGCTTTAGTATGCATTCCGATTCCCAGAGGATCTGTTTCTGGACTGCTTTAAATAAGAATTGGACTTTTCATAAGTTTATGTATCGGAATTCACGGAAGTTTATATTTGAGTTTTGTAGCCTGTTAAATTTTCACACAATCGGTAACAAGATTTCATGTACGCTTGATAAACGCTTTTAAATGCATAATCGTTGTTTTTCAGTACGTTTAGAAGTATATAGATTACATACAAATATAGTGCTACTTAAATACATGCAAGGAAGTTATTTTACAGAAACAATCTTCCTTTTGCTGGCATTTAATTGAGAAATAGGGTATCTAAAATTAAAATTTATAAACTGTGCGATAAAAGACTTTTCCTGCTATAAAGTCATAAATTATTATGAAATGACTAAATTTATCATGAAGTAATTTGTTATATTCTTTATTCAAAAGGAATCGAAGATCATTACAAATTTTTAACTATAAATGTTAAAGTTTAACTACTTTAATTCAGTCTGCTACAGAATATCGTTTTGGGAATAATTCTGCAGTTTCATAAGTGTAGGTAAGTGTCTAAAGGAAACGAGGGTTTCTTTAATGTAAAATTCATGTTTCTGAAACTACCCAAATTTGTGGAATGTAATGAAAGAGATGAATAAATATTTTATATCAGATTAGTTTAAAAGCTCTTATTAGAAAACTCTTTAAGAGATTCTTTTGTAGATTGGTAACGATTAATGATCAGATATTTTAGAACTTTTACGTCATAAGTAGTGTAACTCAACCTTTAGCTTATAGGGCCCATTAATCCGATTCCCTCTTTAGAATGAGAAATTTCAAATCCCCTTTGTAAGAACGGCCATTAAGGGGTTATATATATATATATATATATATATATATATATATATATATATATATATATATATATAGCGTGTTCAGCGAAGGAGTCCCTGATCTCAAAATTAAAAATCTCGAAAGCAAAGATCTGTAGAAGAATGCAATAAATGGTATGTTTATCTGGAAAGATTTAAAAATTTTGTACACAAATTTTCGAAATAGTTACAAAAGCTGCTAACAGATGGCGATCTACGACTCGTATCAGCATGCATAAATAAACTCGTAGTCACTAGCAATCTTTGTGATCACTACATCACAATCTTTTCAAAACGCCCACAATTTGCTGTACGGAGGTGGTGCAAACGAACAATGAAATTTGCTATCACATCCTGCAGTGCCTCAACAGAAATCGATTCAGCTGCCACAAATCGCCGATTGAAGATCGTCCAGTAGACAGTACCTTTTAATATGGCCCACAAAATATAATCACAAGGACTCAGGTCCGGAGAATATGGAGGCCAATCCATGCCTGCACCATTAAAATTTGGCTAACAGCGCCCTCTGTTAGCAGCTTTTGTGTTGTGCTTTCCCAATAAGGGTCTTTCTTAGAAATAAAATAGAAGTCAATTTTTGAGATCTTCATACTGTCGATATGCCTAAAACTGATATTTTCCCTAATAAGTGCGCTGTGCGAGTACAGAAGGGGTACATTGCACGTAGTATGGAAGTCTAGCTCCCATGTCAGAAGTATGCAGTTTCATAGATAGATGAGAACAGAGTTGGTTTGGTTTTGCATACATTTAATGGACATTTAGGAGGACGAGTACTTGGACGGAACAAAACATTTTTTTTTCCGAATGTGGAGACACTTGTCGCTAGACATTCGCCTGTATGTACACCACGAGGCTGCTGGTCATTCATTTAAAGGGGCACCGTAGAGGTGGCCAGCACTACCCCCTACAAATCGGTCCTGTAATTTAGAACCGAATCAAGTGACGAGACCGGTACACTTGGCCCCGCACATCCAGAGGTAAATTTGAGAACTAGGAGGACATTGCAGCCACGACAGATTTTTCGTGCACCAGCCGCCATTAGTGTACACGGCGGTGGATTTGGCAGTGACGGGCGTCGAAGCGATGGCGTTCAGATCATGGGTTCTCTGCCTTTGCCAATTCTTCCACCGCGCACCGGACACAAAACATAAAAATATGAAGATAAGAGAAAATAGGTAATTAAGAGGGCGGTTGCTGCCCTCTACTTCAAATTGAGTTAAGTCATTGTAGGCAGTGTGTGAGAGGCATGCTCCATCACATAACAACATCTGTTTTCAATAAGATAGGGGTCAGTTCTGTCGCTAGCAAGGGAAGAGATCTGCCGTGCCACGTGACGTCTGCTCGTAGAGCTTTGCCAATCTTTGGTTCTAAATTTCAGCTCCAGACGGCGTTCTTGACGGTGTCTGGGCGGAATCCCACATGCATTTATTTGCAAACATAATTCCTCAAGCAGAAAGAAAACAGTATAATAATAATTCAAGGAAAATGATGATGACTGGCGTTCTCCCTTCGTTATACTTCCTATAAATTTACAAACCGTAGAAAAAGTAATTTTCCCTGGTCTTTACGCGTATCATAAACATGTTATGACAATCGAAAATGTAATAGAATGAAAGTATAGCTAACATTTATTTGCCTTTAGTGATTGGAAGTAGTTAAAATTTATTTCTTTGAGATTGTATCCTAAAACAATTAAATAATGGATTGTCTTGAAATAATCGTTTGGTAATACGAAGAATTGAGCCGAGTCTTTCAACCCTAATATTAGTTTTGTGTAATTCCCAGTTTTTTTTTAAATTCTAAACTCAAGGAATTTTCTTTTTTGAGGCCAACGATACATGATCATGATCTGTTTCTTCTGTAAAGCGATCCTTTTGTCTGTAGAGCGATAGCGCAACAGATTCCGCACCGATCTTTACAGCCCAAAATACTGGTGCTGCTGTGGACTACGTAGTAATGAATTTGCATTTTGATGTTTTACTTGCATTTTATGCAAATTCTCGGGTTCACCGACAACAGCAGCGTCATATCCCCCCCCCCTATCGGCGACTTTTGAAACTTTGTGTTTGCATGAAAACTCTTTCCCATGTCGTCCTTTGACCCTCTATCAATTTTGAGGGAATTCCGACTGATAGATCGCTCTACAGGTTTCTCTGAGTAGTGTCAGTTTTAAAAAAAAACCACCCTGTATAAAGACAATAAGGATTTGATTTTGAAGGGATAGATTTGATTTTTTAAAATTCCAAACCACCTGAAACTCAAAAAACTAAATGGTAGAAAGGAGCTTAAATTTAAGGTCACTAGTTTATGTTTTAAAACATAAAAAGTATATTAAAATTGTATACTATAAATGTCTGTTAACACTGAACGTATTCAGTACTCTACGCCAATCTGAAGTACTTGGATTAAATGAGTAAGTTAAATTATAACTCGTCTATGCCGAAGCCATCCGAGAAGTAGCTAGCGCAGAATAAAAATACAGAATAAAAATACAATAATATTTAAGTAATTCAATCTATACAGCAAGATAATAAACGAAACGCAGTTAGATTCATACATAACATCATATATATGATAAATATTTCTAGTGATGAATACAATTTCGAAATTATTTAATAACTAATAAATTAATACAGTATGTATTGTTACGAATTCCCAGTTCGGGTTCTGAGATTGAATGGACTTTGAATAAGACACAATAAAAACAAAGATATATTTACAGGAAGTCGAAGTACAACAGCTTACAGATCGTCAGAAACTGACTACAGTGCTTCTAACACAATCTCTAGTTCACAGAAGTACGGAAA
Organism: Dolomedes plantarius; assembly: GCA_907164885.2. Taxonomy (NCBI): domain Eukaryota; kingdom Metazoa; phylum Arthropoda; class Arachnida; order Araneae; family Dolomedidae; genus Dolomedes; species Dolomedes plantarius. Next base: position 56,790,409 of record OU015491.1, read on the forward strand.
AACTCAACACAAAAGACGCCACATGAAGTCGCACTTATCGCGGCATAAAACTCAACAATTCTCCGATGAAAATCTTCACAGCTAACAGCGGCGCTTTTGACAAGCTCGAAGAACACCCAAAACTGAAACTCCAATCGAGGCTGTATTTATAGCTTCTCGAGAGTCTGTTGATTTCCACAATGTTCCTGAAAATTCCATGCTTGGAAAATAACACCAAAATTGACGCCAAAATGCCAAATTTGGCGATTATATCGCCAAACCTGACGCCAAAAAAAAAATGTCGCCAACAAACCAATATGTCGCCAATTTGGCGAGATGCAATAGAAACCCTATGTTAAATGCATGGTACAGCAGAAATTTAGCTAATACGACTATTTACATGGAACAGCGATAATAATGCATTATTTTACAAGCAGAATAACAATTTTAACAGTAATTTAAGCTAAAGACAGACATTAATTTACAAAATTTGTAACAATATAATCGCAACAATAAAATAACTTTACACGGTGTGTCAGTCCTATAACCATCTAAGTTTTCCCTGTAATAATTCACCAGCTAGTCCTCATAATTTTTCAGCATCGAGTGCCCCACATATATGGGTATTTAATAAAAAATATTTTTTTAAGTATGAATTTAATACTTTCTGTTTGCTGAACGTCCAGGTGAAAAATTTATTAGTCTTTTAATTTCCTTCATAATTAACTAAATCGTCTACAATTGAATAATCTGCAAATTGAACAAAATTTAACGTTGTTGGAGGTTCCTGTTAAAAAAGATATGTTGAATCTGCTGTGATGATAGTTTTCAAATTTCCCTGAATAAATATTGACTCAATATATCCTCTTTCATAATTGAAAAATGTTTATAATTTAAAAGCAGATAATGTGTACACATCCTGCAATAAAATTTCATATAATGAATCTTTTTAGAGCTGTATACTTACGCGGAAACACATTTGCCAGATAAAAATCACACTTAAATCCATAATTTATGAATTTTCAGGATAGAAGTTACATTTAAATCCGTCATTTATGAAGTTGTTCTTTTAAAGAGAGAGGGGAAGGAATTTTAAATCACGATACAACTTCGACTTAATAAATAATAGAAAAATTCATATTAGCAGAAGTAATTTCTATGAACAGGAATAACTTGCAATGTAATTGATTTCAGTGATGATTTTCCGATAACAATTTTTAATAATATATGAGAGCAAATTAATACGTTTCAGGAGAGTAATGATAATGTAAATATAATAACCTAAGTAAGTACATAAAATTAATTTTGATAAAATATTATGGGGATTCAAACAGTCAGTGTATTAAAAAAGTGAATTAGTTTAGAGAAAATGATCATAATCTTTTTGTATTTTAGCACATTATCTTTATTTATAGTATTGGATGATTTCAATGTAACTTTCTTCGTCATTGAATTATTGGAATGATGGACTTCATTAATAATTCAGTCGATATACCTTAAAACGAAAAAAGATTTTTTTATGTTAACAAATCATTAAGTATTGGGATGCATTGGGATTATCATATGCGCACTGCATGCCAGAAATTGTGTTTTTGGTAAGTTGTAAGTTGATATTTTGAGGATAGATATAGAAGATGAGCATGAACTTTTTAAAAAAAAAGTTCAGTAACAAACTAAAATTGTTTTCACGTGATGAATACTTGTCTAATTTACCAATAAGTTGAAAAGGTTGACTACTGTACATGTTTTGAACTTGTTTATAGTTCATCATCAGGCTTAGGAGCATTGGAGTGATTATTTTAATGAACAATTCATAAATGCATGCAAGATTTATTTCACTGTCTGAAAATGAACTCTTAAATAGTTCGAAATATGTTGCCGTCCATTTAGATTTATTGTGGATTCGAAAATTGTTTATTAAGTGCATGTTAAATTCCAAAAGTTTCCTGTAAGTTACAATTTTAAAACTGTGCTATTTCAAGCATTTGTTTGAAATCTTGAATAGTGGCAGCTCAGATGGAAAAAAACTGATCTAGTTTATTTCTTTTTCATTGCAAGTTCAACTTTATTGAATGTTTCGTTTTAATACTCCAGTTCAGTTTTTGATTCTTACTAATAAAATCTAAGATTAGATCCCCCAGTCGATCCATATTTGAGAAATTAACGATACAGACGCACATTGTGAAAATAAAACCTAGTTTCTTTAATGTTTTTCCCCTTGGAAGTCATGGTAATTGGTTGATATTAAATAGGCTAAAAGTCCATTTCAATAGGAAAAAAAGGAATCTGATGACGGTTAGCATAGACTTTCACTGCTTCAGCAACAACTACATATCCGGAGCGACTGAAACTGGAGTTTCTGTACACAGATTTTAAAAATACTATAATCGCATTTTATACGTAACTTATCTACGAAAATCATTGACCTCCTGAAAACTTGCAAATCGTGGTTTGGTTTGGTTTGGAGCGCTACTGTCAATTAGACCGAGACCTGCTAGTTAAAGCTGATTTCAAATAGTTACAAACGTCCATGCCAATATTGGGGCTCGAACCCACAGGCTTTGTTACCCCAAACCAGTGATCTTGCCATTCGGCCATCGTCCGCAAGTCATGAAGTGAGCTATGTTAGGAGAAACTTCAGATTGGAAATTAAGCTGCTATTGTTCGAGATCCTTTCGAGATCTTTCTACAGAGTTAGCTTCAATTCGATGTAATTCTATAATTCGGAATATGTAGGCACATAATTCATAGAGCATCAAATACGGCGCGCGATAATGGCATGTTTGAAAGATTGTCCAATAATTCCTAAAATTATAAAACAAGAAAAAAACAAGTTTCGTTGAAAGATGGAAGATAGTTTATAGAGTAATAAAGCTTTTGAATCCTTTGAACATTTCCTCATTAAGTTTAGATGAAAGTTAGGCTCCACTCCAGTTTCCCTACTGCCATCTATCGGTTTAAGGGGACTCACTACTCTTAAATCTTTAAAACATTCGAATTTTTGAAAAATATATATGTTAAAGCCTGATCATTTCTGAACAAAATAAAGCAAACGGCATGAAAATATTCCACTTCGTTCCGGAGATGTTGATATTCTAAATATTTAATTACTGATCAAGTTTATGGTAAGACAAATTTTAAACTAATTTTGCATCTTTCCGCAAATGATATCTCAAAAACTATGAAATATAATTCCATGAAATTTTTGTCACTGCATAATGATGTTATTTTATTGCGTCTGAACTAGAATTATTGCAATCACTGCACATTTTGTTAATTTTTCAGGGATAAATTAATGCAAAAATTTAAAGAAATTTTAAGTATATTTTGAGCGATGTTAAAAAAATTTAAAAAGTATTTTAATGTTGAATGTTTTATGTTCAATTGTATTTTGAATTATTTATTTTAAATATAAAACAGGAATTATACATTTAAGTGTAAAATTCATTTCATAGTTCTGCGGGCAAGCCCGTACACGATAAAAAAAATTAAAAAAACAAGGTATATCTAAAGCATTTAAAAAAATATTTTAAATTATTTAGAGTGTTGAAAATTTGTTTATTAAAATAAATATATCAATTTATCATATACACAAAATTTTGAAAATTGGGAGTAAATTGAAATAGTTACAAAGAGTCAAAAAGTATGAAAATATGCCTTATTTCGTCGACTTAAGGGTCGTGAGTCCCCTTAAAGAGGAATATGTCATGCACAATAAAATACTTTTATTTTCAAAAAAAGCCTAACTTGGTGATACCGCCCAATTGGAATATAAACTGAGGAAAGAGAAATGAAATGTGGCAAATCATATGAATACATTTTCATTGAAAGAAGTTAATTCTCAATTTAAGGACGACAAATTAAGGAGTCTGGTACCTTTTAACTGCTGCATAAGTCGACAAACACATCCCTATTTTCAATCTGCTATAATTATAAACTTATTTTTATAGAAAAATGAAATTTTTACAGCATTTTCAACTATCTTTCTTCTTTCAATATGTATCATCAAAACCTTTCTAGATGTAACAAAAATTTTTTAATTAATTAAAATTCTAACCATTGTTTTTTTCCCAGTTATCTGATTGCGCGCAACATTACATATTTATTTTAATGAATATAAACAATTTTTTTAATTCAAAATAAAGTAATATAATGTGTCTTTAAAATGACGAACTATTAAGCTTTATTACTTATTACAGCTTTTTGAATTAGAAATAAAACGATTGTATTAAAACATCTAAATAAATTATTTTAAAAAATTTCATTTGGTGCAATATAGAAAATTACATTAAATTCCCCAATATCAGGGGTCCGAATAATTCAAAGTTAGTAATTGATATGGTAATTGGTATTGTTATACTTTCATTTTATATGCTTCTTTTAATATAAAACCTTAGAGTTGTTAACGCAGTGACGTAGGATTTCAGGAATTTATAATACAAAAAATTGTGTACGAGTATTATGATGTTTAAGTATAATTAATTTCTTTTAAACTCGATTTAAGGCAATAGTTAATTTTCAATATACGTAAACTTATTTAGAGAAGATATAAAAAAATGTATATGCCTTCATTGCTACTCATCTATTTGGAAACGAAATGTTATATAGTGCTACCATTATATGTCATTTAAATTCTATGCCCCCTTTCACTTTTTTATTTATTTTTTAATCGGCAAATACATCACAGATTTGGAAATTTTTACAGAATCAAGTCGTTACATTTGTTTAAAACACTGCATTGGAAGGTATTTAACTGCAGACACATGATTGATTGGAGTTCAAGTATTTACTGCGTCGTTTTTACCCTTCTCTGATAACACTGCGAGCTCGTAAAACAGAAACAAAGCTGCAATGAAAAGATAAATGGTTTTGAAAGTCGTTCGGATTACGTCAGATATTAATTTTAACTCATTGTAACAAAGGAAGTATGATTAATTAGCCTCGCCTGGCTTTTAGAGATAATGATGGCATGCCATCTTGCATTAAAAGAAGAGAGCTGCAAAACTCAATACCGGTACTTTTCAACAATATATTTGGATACAATTGTATTGAATGGATATCGTTAAATGTAAACCGAGACTCATATATATGTATATATATATATATATATATACAGTATATATATACTAGCTGAATACCCGTGCTTCGCTTACGGAGTACATTCAAATTAAATACAACCTTCAATGTATGCAATTAATGCCAAAAAATATATTTGAAAATATTCAAATTAAATCTAATAGAAAATAATGAAGAATATAGTACACTTAATATAGTACAGTTTGAGGAGCATTTCTTTTACTGTATTTTAATATTTTTTTTATCTCTGCCGCATTAGCAAGACAAATTTTTTTTGTCAATTTATTTCCTTTTTATGCACGTGACGCAAAATTAGTATAAAGTATCACAAAAACAAAAGAAACCACGTGATAAGAATTTAGTAAATTAATTCTGAAAGTCAGTCTTTAAATATTCACCCACAAATCACAAAATGGAGGTAAAGATTCTAAAAATATTTCATTTTAAAGGAATTTTTATGATCTTTCTTGTGATATAAATTTTATAACACTCAAATTATTTTTTAAATGTTACAAAACAGCTTAAAAATTTAATTTTAAAAAAATCTAAGAAGAATTTTTCCAAAATCTTTCTTAGTGCACCCCTACACTATAAGAAATCGCCATGCAAAATTTTCGCACTTTACGTCCAGCGGTTTGGTCTGTGCGTTATCTGTAACTCAGTCAGTCATTTAGGGAACTTGTATATATTACTCCATTTGTTCAACATTTGTAGAAAAAACGCATTATTTGTAATGATTTTAGGAATTTTTGAGTGTTGATCTGGTGCAGGAAAGAAAAAAAAATTACATATACATTTATATGAGTAAGTATTTATTACTTACATTTTTAATTTTGGATTTATTGATTGCTTTTTCGTTTAAATCAGTTTTACTAATTTCTTAGTAAAAGGGAAAAAAAAGGGAATGAACGATCACCAGAATATTTAACAGCAATTCCTGTAAATTGCTGCCAAGCGCTTTTTTTTCAACTTAGAAATGTTTTTTAAACATTGTTCATAGTTTTAGATTAAATGTTGCTAAATAACTTGATTTTGTGAAACTTGGTTCAAAAATAAATATTTCGAACAATTTATACATCGTCTGCAATTTCATCTCTATTTTTTTTACATAAATTTTCTTTTTTAAGTGAATCGCTACGAACTGCAACAGCTAAATATATGCCAGATTTGAATAAATTGGCAAAACAATTAACAAAAATAATAAATCTATTAAAAACATTTATGAATTTAAAAATGTTCATTGTTCTCAGAACTGTACAATGATGTGTATAATAAAAGAATTTGGAAAATATCTTTCATATCACATATAACCTTTTATTCATTTCTGGATCTCCTAAGTATGAAGACTTTCCGAAATGATTAACCTTTAGAATACGGGGCCCATTTTTCCGATTCCCTCATTAGAACGGCTATTAAGGAGGTTATATATATATATATATATATATATATATATATATATATATATGTATGTTTGTATATATATATATATATATACGTTTATATATATATATATATATATATATATATATATATATATATGCATATATATATATATATGTATATATGTTTATATATATATATATATATATATATATATATATATATATATATATATATATATATATATATATATATATACACTCATGGACAAAAAATTAGCGCACCAAGAAATAATTGCGGGATCGTAACGAAACTTGCAATGAAGGTACATGTCGGGGAGATATGCAAATGATTAGAAAGGCAGCGTGATTGCGCATTACGTATAGCCGGTAGAGGGCGTTGAACATCGTACTCTGTGGAGTATAAAACAGGTAACCAAAGCTTGTTTGAGTGTGCTGAATCATTTACAAAGGAAGAGCTGAGATAGACATGCCATTACGCCGTGTTCGAAGACAACATAAGCAGTTGTCGCAGTTTGAGAGGGGGAGATTCGTCGGGATGATGGAAGCTGGGTGGTCAGCAAGGCGAGTAGCTCGTCAATTAGGCCGCTCTGATTGTGTTGTGAGGAGGTGTTGGGACCAGTGGACCCGAGAGATGTCATGTACACGAAGACCAGGCTCAGGACGCCCTCGACAGACCAGTCGTCGAGAAGACCGCCACATCGTAAGAAATGCACGCGTACAGCCAACTGCTTCATCGGCCGCCATCCAGGCACAGGTAGCACCTTCACTAGGGGCCTCTGTGTCTTCTCGAGCCATACGAAGGCGCCTGGATGAAGGACAGTTGGTATCGCGGCGCCCTGCCCTTGACGCCCACCCATCGAAGCCTCCGTTTGGAGTTTTGCCGCGCACGAGGAAACTGGACTGCAGCGGAATGGAACCAGGTCGTCTTTAGCGACGAATCCAGATTCAATCTCGGCAGTGATGACAATCGTGTTCGTGTGTGGAGAGCCCGTGGTGAACGCTTCAATCCTGCCTTTGATGTACAGCGACACATCGCTCCCACAGCTGGTGTGATGGTATGGGGTGCAATTGCCTACAATACACGGTCACCCCTAGTATTGTTCCGTGGCACCATGACAGCCCAGCGGTATATACATGAAATCCTGCAACCACATGTGTTGCCAATCATGCAACGGCTCCCAGGAGCCATTTTTCAACAAGACAATGCTCGGCCTCATACGGCAAGGGTGTCACAAGACTGTCTCCGCACTGTTACTACCCTTCCTTGGCCTGCCCGATCCCCAGATTTGTCTCCAATCGAGCATATCTGGGATCATTTGGGACGACGAGTTGGGCATCCCACAAGTTTGAACGAACTAGAGGCAAGGTTACAGCAAATATGGAACGAAATGTCTCAAGACATCATACAGAACTTGTATGACTCAATGCCCGATCGTATCGCATCGTGCATTCGCGCTAGAGGGGGTCCAAAGGAGTATTAACTCCTCCGTTCTTTTGCCTTTTTCTCTGAAATAAATTATCCTTTTTCTTTTATTTTCTTATCATTTGCTTATATCAAAGTAGTCATTGCGTATGTAAAATTTCGTTTCATTTTGACGACTCCTTCTTGGTGCGCTAATTTTTTTGTCCATGAGTGTATATATGTATATATATATATATATATATATATATATATATATATATATATATATATATATATATATACATATATATATATATTATATATATATATATATATATATATATATATATATATATATATATATATATATATATATATATATATATATATATATATATATATATATATATATATTATATATATATATATATATATATATATATATATTATATATATAATATATATATATATATATATATATAATATATATATATATATATATATATATATATATATGTATATAAAGAATTAAACTCCCTTACAGTATAGACACCCTGGTTTAGACTCGCTTTGTCGATTTGTTTCAGTAAGAAACGTAAGGGACAAAATTTAACATTTTTAAGACACTTGAAGAGAATAGAAAAATAGACTAAATCGTAACTATGCATTTTAAAATGCGTCAAAAAATATTATATTAATTTTTAGTATGAGGAGTAAATCTATCGTAAATCCCTATATTTAAAGAAAAATTATTCTTTTACGCCCTAAATTCTATATAATTTCTTTAGAAAAACTGCATTACAACTTTTACTGTTATTTATGCCTTTCATGTAGGCTGTAAAATGATTTATGTTATTTTTCTATCTCAACCGTAAAATATTTGGATTGGGTCTAAATGGATTCTTAAAGCTCCTTTAATCAAAGCGCTGCGAAATGTTCGATAACCTTTAAAGAAAGAAAATTCCTCGTATCTTATTTCCTCAATATAATCTGAGCAGCTGGCAGGAAAGATTTTATACTAAGCGAGCTGAAACATGACGGATATTTAGGGATCCTTTCAGCTTCGTGTTTTGCTTTTTGTTTTAAAAAATAAAAATAAAATATTTCCTCTTAAAATTGGAAAACTTTGTGCATCGGAGCGATAAATGAATTTGAATTGGATATGGATTACACACGTTTGTAATTAATTTTTATTCTTTACGTCTTTATGAGCATTGAAAGTTCTTAAAAGTATCCAGCGCAAACTGAGACTACAACTTTAAATGTAATTAGCAGTCTTGATTGAAATTGCTTTCGTAATTTTTAGGATGTAATCAATTAAATAAAACAGACAGGAAATCCATAGAAAACGTGTTGCATTTTAAAGCATTAGTAATGTTCGCCGACATTAAATTATTTGTATAGTATTATACATTATATGAAATGAAAATTAAATTCTGTTAAATGATTTTTCATTAAAAATATTTCTAATGATTTAAAATATATTGCATTATTCTTTTCCCTATGCTCACAGTTGGCTGATCGGTCATGCGGTGTCTTGCTCTCCAGTGAAACCTTGCAATAAAACCTCGAGTGTAAAGACAAGTACAGATATTACTCGACTTACGACAAAGATAGGGACCTAGACGTCGGTCGTTAGTTGATTTGGTCGTAAGTCGAATTTCAATCAATTTTTTTTGTATATGCACATACATATATTTTTTACTTTCATACATACATACGTAATTTAAATACATTGTACTTTACTTCGAAGGCATAAATTATTCTTCAACATCACAACTTATGTTAGTACAATCCAATGGTACAGAATTTGCGGCAGATGAGACGCTGCAAGTTTTTTTAGCAAAGTTATTCAAGCTAGATTTTAATAGTCATGTAATACAGAGGCTGTTCGCACATTTTTTAGACGATTTTGGTAAGCGGTAATAAAAAATTGTTTGCTGCAAAAGAAATAATTGCAATTGTACTATGTTTTTAAAAGTCAAAATTATATCCTGCGGCTTGAAAGTTTTGTTTTTATTCAAAATGGCGTTTTTAACAAAGCAGTGGTTCGAAGGATACATTTATGCTCTTTCCGAAGAGAAATATGCATACTCCGTTATCCAAAAACGATGTGAGATACATGGTTTTGTGATATCTAAAGCGTCGATAGGTAATATCGTACATGTACAGAGTACATGTATATACTGTACATTCAAGGAACGATATTTTGGGGAAAAAGATAAAAAAATAAGTAAAAAATAACGATAAAATTCCCGTCGTAAGTGCAAGCGGCCATAAGTCAAGGAATGCCTGTACAGTAAACGCTCTGCAGTCCAAGCAGCCAGGTTCTGTCCATTTATAGCTCCACATCCACAAAGTGGACAAGACGGGGAACTGGCAATTTCAATTTTTGCCAAATGGTGTTGAATATACGAGTATTAGTGTCCAGTGAGCATTCTAAACACTAGTTGCGTCTTTACACGAAATCCATGCATTTAATGTTTACTATCCGCTCTGATTAGGACATTTGGAATTGCCACTTTTCTCTTCGATATCCTCTTTTTATTGGGGATATTATAGTAGAAACTGTAAAGATAGCTTGTAAAGACTTTACAAGACCTTAAACAGATACACTTATGTTGTTTGCATATTCACACTTTAAATAGAAGTATAAAATGACAGAAGATATTTTAAACTTTTAGGAATACGAAATTTTTGTATCTACAGTAGTTTGATCGTTTTTTTATTGTATAAGTGAAAATAATCTAATATTAGTGAAATAATCTAACATCCTTTTTTTCCATTCGTATTTTAGTGAAGCTTGTGCGTAGCTGTCGTGACACAGGAGCAAGATGTCTGGTTACGAAGGTGATGAGTTCGAACCCAATTTTTGCCAAATGGTGTTGAATATATGAGTATTAGTGCCCAGTGAGCATTTTAAACACTAGTTGCGTCTTTACACGAAATCCATGCATTTAATGTTTACTATCCGCTCTGATTAGGACATTTGGAATTGCCACTTTTCTCTTCGATATCCTCTTTTTATTGGGGATATTATAGTAGAAACTGTAAAGATAGCTTGTAAAGACTTTACAAGACCTTAAACAGATACACTTATGTTGTTTGCATATTCACACTTTAAATAGTAGTATAAAATGACAGAAGATATTTTAAACTTTTAGGAATACGAAATTTTTGTATCTACAGTAGTTTGATCGTTTTTTTATTGTATAAGTGAAAATAATCTAATATTAGTGAAATAATCTAACATCCTTTTTTTCCATTCGTATTTTAGTGAAGCTTGTGCGTAGCTGTCGTGACACAGGAGCAAGATGTCTGGTTACGAAGGTGATGAGTTCGAACCCAATTTTTGCCAAATGGTGTTGAATATATGAGTATTAGTGCCCAGTGAGTATTTTAAACACTAGTTGCGTCTTTACACGAAATCCATGCATTTAATGTTTACTATCCGCTCTGATTAGGACATTTGGAATTGCCACTTTTCTCTTCGATATCCTCTTTTTATTGGGAATATTATAGTAGAAACTGTAAAGATAGCTTGTAAAGACTTTACAAGACCTTAAACAGATACACTTATGTTGTTTGCATATTCACACTTTAAATAGAAGTATAAAATGACAGAAGATATTTTAAACTTTTAGGAATACGAAATTTTTGTATCTACAGTAGTTTGATCGTTTTTTTTATTGTATAAGTGAAAATAATCTAATATTAGTGAAATAATCTAACATCCTTTTTTTCCATTCGTATTTTAGTGAAGCTTGTGCGTAGCTGTCGTGACACAGGAGCAAGATGTCTGGTTACGAAGGTGATGAGTTCGAACCCAATTTTTGCCAAATGGTGTTGAATATATGAGTATTAGTGCCCAGTGAGCATTTTAAACACTAGTTGCGTCTTTACACGAAATCCATGCATTTAATGTTTACTATCCGCTCTGATTAGGGCATTTGGAATTGCCACTTTTCTCTTCGATATCCTCTTTTTATTGGGAATATTATAGTAGAAACTGTAAAGATAGCTTGTAAAGACTTTACAAGACCTTAAACAGATACACTTATGTTGTTTGCATATTCACACTTTAAATAGAAGTATAAAATGACAGAAGATATTTTAAACTTTTAGGAATACGAAATTTTTGTATCTACAGTAGTTTGATCGTTTTTTTATTGTATAAGTGAAATCTAATATTAGTGAAATAATCTAACATCCTTTTTTTTCCATTCGTATTTTAGTGAAGCTTGTTCGTAGTTGTCGCGGCACAGGGGCAAGATGTCTGGTTACGAAGGTGATGAGTTCGAACCCCGCTGGATGCAGATTTTCTTTAAATTTCCTTTGTTATCGTTTCTCGTTTTTATCCAGAATGTTCTATTATGCTAATTTATCATATGTTAATTCTAGTTTCTACCATTCGAGAAAGTTCGGTGACAATATATAAGTTGAACTAGCGTTCAGTTTCGGGTAGAATAAAGTTCTCTAGTACAGATCGGTTGACTCTGATTTCTTGTGATAAACGTACGAATCAATCGAATCTACGCGACAGTATTTTGATTCTGGTGGGATGTATAAAATTATTCTTGTTATTTTAATATTTTCTTCAAATTTCCTTTGTTATCGTTTCTCGTTTTATCCAGAATGTTCTATTATGCTAATTTATCATATGTTAATTCTAGTTTCCACCATTCGAGAAAGTTCGGTGACAATATATAAGTTGAACTAGCGTTCAGTTTCGGGTAGAATAAAGTTCTCTAGTACAGATCGGTTGACTCTGATTTCTTGTGATAAACGTACGAATCAATCGAATCTACGCGACAGTATTTTGATTCTGGTGGGATGTATAAAATTATTCTTGTTATTTTAATAATTTCTTTAAATTTCCTTTGTTATCGTTTCTCGTTTTATTCCAGAATTTTCTATTATGCTAATTTATTATATGTTAATTCTAGTTTCTACCAGTCGAGAAAGTTTGGTGACTGTATATGAGTTAAACTAGTGTTCAGTTTCGGGTAGAATAAAGTTCTCTAGTGCAGATCGTTTGACTCTGATTTCTTGTGATAAACGTACGAATCAATCGAATCTACGCGACAGTATTTTGATTCTGGAGGGATGTATAAAATGATTCCTGTTATTTTTGTAGCTTATAGAAGAAACATTCGGATTAAATCTGAAAAGGTTTTTTTAAAGCCGCTTTACCAAATTCTGAAGAACGTACGAAAAACTTCAGAGCAGGAAAATGTTTAATATATTATATTTTTCGAAAATCCAAGCAGGCAAGAATAATTTTGTTCCAAGTGGGATGCAATACGATAAATATTTGCTAATACTGTCTTGCAAAATTTTTGTAAAAGAAAATATAAAACTGCATCTGGTAAATTTCAAAAACAGTATGTTGACAGAATATTTTAATACTTATCGACGACATGCAGTTTTATTCCTAATATTTTCACTTCCAGCATAGCACAATATGTTTTCAATCTCATAAATTATTAAAAAAATTATAGCTTTCAATGTTAACCAAATGTTCATAGAAATTTGTCTGCACTTTTTGTCTTCCTTACTAACTGCAAGAAATCATAGTTTTGTTTGGCTTAAAATCATGTAAAGTCTCATGTAACTAAAGAATCCTGTCTCTGATGAAGCTGCATCATTCTTCTTTGAATTTTATAATGAAAATATTAACAGATTAAACAAATACACGAATAAAGATCCATTAACCTAAATGTCTTAGCCGAATGGGTGGGTTGCTGGTCTTCATTACCAAGTTCTGTGTGTTCAAGTTTCGTGGTTAGCAAGGGTATTTGTGGAATCAAAAATAAGGTAGGTACCTGTCTGTTTAGTCTGCGTTGTGTAGTAAAAGCGGAATGAAGTGTTCCAAACCTATCAACTAGCCACCAAATCTTTGCTGTGATGAAATCCTTAACGTATTATGTTAACAGAACTGCCAGTCACGATATATTTTTTTTATCAAAGAGTATTCGCCAAAGAAAGTGGTCTTACGCGGCCCTGCTGAAGAGTAAGATACGTTTTAGGGTAGGTTGGAGATTAATCATGCAAAGTTCAAAACCTTGACTTCGACTACATATCCCTTAGTCTATATCCTTTATAATGTCCATGAGATAGTTTGCGTCATTCCAGGTATTCCTTGCTTGTTAATGATAACATTTTGATAATATATACATGAAAACAGATATTTAAAGGTGTTCTAAAACCATTTACATGATAGCTTCATTTTACATATCGTAGAAAGTGTTTTATCATACATTAACTTTTTATTTTGTTTTAAGATATGAAACTAAATTAGAAGTATAACAGTCCACATATTCAGGTCTAGTAATAAATCAAAATAATGATTCATCCGTTGAAATTACTAACAGAGGAACTGCCGCAAATATGCCCTATTCGACTAAGATCTGATTTGACCTTAGTGAAAAATAAAACCAATCATCTAAAGAAATTATGATTCCGCAGTTTATACACGGCTGTGAAATATTGGCATTAATAAAGTAATAACAAATTCGACTGCAAATATTGGGGAGAAATGCAAGGGGAAAAACCTTCGGCCCAATCAACGAAAATGGCACAAAGAGAATAAGATAAAATAATGAAATAATGGGAAAATGTGAGGACGTTGATAAAATTACAGCAATGCCGATTAAGATGATTTGGGCTCGAAGGATAAGTTAGATAGCTTACCCAGGATTTGTTTGAAGGTGTTTGGATCTGACAAGATCGAAAGGTATTGCGATGGCGGTAGGAATGAGACGATGCTTAAAAAAATGAAAATTGAACAAATTGGCCTCGAGAGCATTCCGGAGGTAAAAACTGACTTCCGATTTGGGCCTAGGTTGCTACTTTTAGCGCAGTAGGATGCGAACTTGGAAGGACTGCGTAGAGTAGAGAACTGTATTGGAATGCTTAGAAATGATAACAGATGACTCATTGGACATTAGGAGTTCATTTCAAACTTTAAGAACTATGGTTAGCATTTTTGCTGCTTTGCCGAAATTGCCAATAAGAGATCGATCCTGTTTTCATTGTTCTGGATGATAACTTTGAGGTCATTTTTCTGGATGATACCTGATCATACCTTTGAAGTAACTTGTGGAATAACTCCTTCCAAATTCCAGTCCCGACGTAGCCGTTACTATGTCACAGAGCTTGTGACGAAGTGAGGGAGGGAGGAAGCTATCTACAAATTCATACTTTTACAGTGGTTGTCTGAAGTTGCCTAATTTTTTTATTGATAGTATAATTAAATAACAAACTTGCAACAATAACTTAAGAGTACGATGGCTAAGGTACATTTAGCGAATGAACGATAATAGAACTAAAAAGAAGGATTATATATCAAGAACGATGGTGTGTTAACTCCGTTGATGACCAAGAAGAAGAAGGTCATGTTTTTGCTACACAGTGATTAAGTTGACAGAGGTCTGTCGTTTACAGCCTATTCCGAAAGACTACAGCAATGCCAATAACGAGACATAAGGAAGTAGAGGACAACAGGAAAATTAAAATAAAACCTGGAAGAAGAAAACCTAGAAGTGTCAAACGTGAAGGTCTGACCAGAGGATCCGGACCGGGCTTAAAGCCTAAGAGGAATAATACTTGCGTATGAAGCTTACATTCCAGATTGTAATCTAGATGTCAACATGTTTCGATAATTATCGAATCCTTTTAATTTCCATACAAAATTTTGATACAAAAATCAATCCTCCCGCTTTCTTTAACATTCTCATAACTAAAAATACTCCAAATCACGACGCAAGCAATGGCCAAATGGCTAGGGCGCTGGCATTCGATTCAGATGCTGTGGGTTCGAGACCCTCTGTTGGCATGGATGCTTGTAGCTGTCCGGAATCGGCTTTAAACTGTAGATTCTGATCTAATTATCCCTCGTGTGGCCGAAGTTGATCGTAGTGCACCAAACCCAATCATGTTGTGATTTAAATGTGATATGCATGTATGACAGAAAACAAGTATGCACGTATTAGTGCACAAACCCACACATTATATCTCGTACACATTTATATTATATTCAAGAAGATGTAACCCAAAATACCAATCTTTAGTTTATTTTATTCTACAGCATTAAGCTAACTAGTTCATTTTTGAGAAATTCAATTTTTATTTAGTGACTACAGCTTACATTCTTATAGGCAAATAGAAAATTTTAACATGGTTTTTAAAAACCTTTATAAGCACCTAAATATCATTACTATTCTTAAATTATAACAACAGTTTATAATCCTATCACTATGAAAAAAAACTAAAGTTACATTATTCGCTATTTCAATATTTTAAAATATATATACTGATATTTTTTAACTTTTTACAATGTAAATATAACAGTTTCATTAGAAACACAACTATTCTTTTATTCCTGATAATTTTAATGAGTGTACGATCTAAGTTTGAGGCAAATAAAAGAATTTACTTAAAATTTATTGTATGTAGGATTTATTATTTTTTTGCAAGGGACAATAAAACTTGTATTACCACTGAGATTTTATTTATCTCTAGAAATAAAATTTAATAAGATTAATGAATAACGATACTGAATTCAGATTAACTTTGAGCTAACTGAAATCTAACAAAAATTCAATTTTTATATTTATAAGCTTTTGAAAAGATGAAATAACAAATAAAGTAGTTAGATTAGCATTACAGAGATGTATAAATTTAAATAAAATTTTTTGAGGTTTGTAATGCTTATTTCTTTATGTATATTTTCAATTGTTAATGAATAAAGGGATTTTTATTCTATAGAAAATCATTTATTAATTATTTATCTTATTCGTATCATTATTTTGAGTACTTGATAAGAGCGCGCTATGATCTAAATTTTATAATGAACTACTTGCATCATTATTTACATCATTATTACATCATTATATTTCAGAATAGATTATACCGGGAAATAAGGGTGTCCGGTTGTATAATAACGGCAAACCATATTAAAACATTCATTACTACTGAGCTGATATTCTGAAAAATAGCATGCCTAGAAAATTATGCATGCTGCTATTTATTGTATTTTAGTATCCTACATAGTTAATCACTTATCAGTAGAGGTTATGAATTAATCTTTTTCTGTTGTTTCTATATTATTCAGTCATTTTCATTTCATTGAAATTCTTACAAAACTGAATAAGTGGGTTGTATTTTATGCCCAGTTTGTAGAAAAAAGAAATGTGTAATACATATTATTCGTTTCAGTTAACCATATTCGACGAAAACTGGAATCTCCAGGATAACTAATATTGAAATTTGTATTGTTTCTCAACCAATAATTTAGTAACAATGGTTAAAAACAGTAACATATGTCAATTCTGAAAATTTAGCAACTTATTACTGAGGTCATCTCATGAACTATATGCTATAAGACACTCGAAGTTATATGAAATCACATATTGTCACCAGATATATTGCTATCAGTGGGATTGTTGGTTGGCTCGGGTGCACTATTACTATCCTCTGCAAAAGTAGCGCTCAACAGACTGGGCCAGAACGAATAAAAATACTTAGGCAAACCACTGGATTCGAGCCCGCAGATTCTGGTACCGATGGTCTAAACTTTCGGCTATCGTCTGTTCAGACACTTTACTTTTACGCTGACCGCTTAACTTTTCACCCAAAAACGTTCTCGTGTTAATGTACATCACCAAAGGTAAGAAAAAGTACATAATATAAATTTTCTAAAAGCCAATTTGCTTATAAAACTTTTCTAATAATGAAAACAAATTAGGTAGAGTTAGATAGGTCAGTAGGATTGTGAAAAAAGTAGTTATATCTATTTAAAAAAAAAGTAACTCCCACTGCCGCTGTCCAAAGCTTGTCACGCTATCTCCTCCAAAACCGCTGTGGATATGGAGTCGAGTGCGATACCTTTGGATGCAGAAAAATGGGGGGACCAAAGTAAGACATGCCATCTTCGTCGGACATTAAGTTTTTTTTTAATTTTATGTTTTGTGGGAAAATATTAACTTTTTATCTTCAGATTACGATAACTCGTCAATACATGATCGTAGAATTTTGATCTTTTTACAATCTAAGACTACAGACATTTCTCTTTCAAACTAAACCTCATTTGTTTAAAAATATTTCAAAACAAACTAATATTTTCATAAAAAAATGAAACGCAGTTTTTCAAGAAATATCGTCCCATATGTGGATGTAATATCGATGCTCCTCGAGTTTTTATTTTACAAAGAAAATATTTGCATCATCTGGAAGCTGAAAGCTTTCTTATTCATATAAACCTCATTTCAAGCCTCTATCTTAAAATTTCGATTTTTAATTGAATTTTAAAGCTGACAATTCAACAGTGATAAAAAGCCCTTAGCATAAGGGTAGCAACAGTAAATGGATGGAAGCTGTTACATTGCCCGAAACACACCCTTATGTATGTCGCTATTAGCCCTTACAGAGGAGTGAGCGTAGCGAGCCTAGGGGCGAAGCCCCCAGTTCTTTAAATGTTACTTTTTTCCCAGAGATATCTGACAAACTTTCGGTGCTACAGTTTGCTGGTAAACGCATACTGAAATGGAAACTTAGAGGAATAAATCATCAAAAAATGACTTAGGGCAGTTAAAATTTTATTGGAAATACTGCTTAGAACATAGCAATGCGACCATACTGATAGGAATTTAGCAGAACGTTTGAAAAAAAGCTAAATCTTACGTGTTACAGTAAGTAAATTAAGTAGAGTATGTTACTACGGTAGTAATGAAAAAGTATTAACCCAAGTTACTTTGAAATAAAAATGTCTTCGGTTACTCTTTTTCCAGATATAGCTAACTTAGAGTGTCATTGTATCGTGGTAAACGCACATAAATGACAGGTCATAATTGAAAAGTTCTTAAAAATATAACTTTAGCACTTATTTAGAATGTTGCAGTTAATATCATATTTGCAACTAAAGAAAGGACAGCTTGAAACCTAATTACACAAATAAAATAGATAAGATATAGTAACTTAGAGCGTCATGGTTTCGTGGTAAACACGCATAAAAGACAGGTCATAAAACAAAAATTCTTAAAAATATAACTTTAGTGCAGTTAAAATTATATTTGCAACTAAAGAAAAGACAGCTTGAAACCTAATGGTACAAATGAAATCGATAAGATATAGCTAACTTAGAGTGTCATGGTTTCGTGGTAAACACGCATAAAAGACAGGTCATAAAACAAAAATTCTTAAAAATATAACTTTAGGGCAGTTAAAGTTATATATTTGCCACTAAAGAAAAGACAGGTTGAAACCTAATGGTACAAATGAAATCGATAAGATATAGTTAACTTAGACTGTCATGGCTTCATGGTAAATGCACACGAAAGACAGGTTATAAAAGAAAAATTCTTAAATATATAACTTTAGGGCAGTTAAAATTATATTTGTCACTAAATAATGTACAGCTTGCAACCTAAAAGTACAAATAAAATCGGATTTTAGCAGAACGTTTAACAAAAGCTATATTATAACTCCTGTACAAAAAATATTTTATCCTGCCTTGGCAAACTAACATTTAATTCTCTTTCGTAGTACTTACTTATTCTGCCGTGTGCTCAACGACATCATCAGCATAAACGTCAGCTGCATTCGGTTTGACGGAATTTTGCCTCTGGGAGTTCTCCATTCAAAGGCTAAACTTTTTGTTGGCCAAGACTTGCTGAACTTAGTAGTGAGGAAAACCCCTCTATTATGTACCGCCCACCTTCGACATTATTGATTATTGATACAAGTTTTTGCATTCACTGTCCTCTTGTAATCTTGCCGGAAATTTTGATGAAAAAAGAGGTTTACAAGAAATCTTACAGGTGAGAAAGCATAAAGTAAACTCCATTAGCAAAAAAAATATGCGATTCCTCAATTCCTCACGAAATAGTTAAATACATTATTCTGAAACTCTCATGTATAAATCTCAATTAAAAGTAGATACAAATTTCTCGGTTCCTTTTATAAATGAGCAAGATTTTCAGCTATTAAAGTTAAGAAAAGAAAAAGTAAATGGGATGAAAGGAAAGCATTTGATGAAAACTTTCTGTGAGGAAATTTAAAGCTTTGATCACTGGAGTAGACTAATTTTCAAAACTTGTAAAGAGTATTTTAAAATGTGAAAAAAAAAGTGAAAGTACTACTGTTCACAATGAATTAATATTTCCATATCTGAACCGTAATCAGAAATTCTGAAGAATTTCTCTTCATCATTCAAAAGAGCGATAATAGTCAGACAATTCAGAGAAGTTTGAAAATGATAAAAATATGCATAAGAAAAGCCTGGGGACGAGAAAAAAGACTGGGAAGTTTGTAATTATCAGAAATGATGTTCTGTTTCCTTGAGGACCTATTTTAATAGCAGCCGATTTCTGATTTTACCGTATAATTATTTAGAATCCCTTCGCAGTGGTTGCTACAGAAACGTTGTAATGTTATTGGTTGGAGGATTTATATCCGACTGCGTTCGGAGCCCTTTTTTTGTAAAAATGTACTTTCTGTCTTATTTTTCGGAGGAATATAACACCAATAATCGAAAGTGATGAAAAAATAGACATTAACTATGCAAAGTTTTACAAAATTGAGGAAATTGGGTCGAAATTTAGCAATTTCTTACAAAAACGGCTCTAACTCAAAAAAAATTATTACGCATATAACATTAACTATTTTTCTCATATGTACGTAAGTACCTTCAAAGTGTAATGAGCTAAGCTCATCGATATCGTAAAATCTAAAAAAATACAGGTCATTATACGCAATTACATGTAAAATTTTAGTAATTTTTCATGAGATTTTTTATAAATGCAGCTATAAGTTAACAAATAATATACTTAGAACCAAATCTGTAGTTCATTGTATTCTTAGTATTATGAAAAACATACGCGAAAAATTTCTAGACATATCATGGTTCGATTTTGAGTTATTTCAAGAGTCGTTTACATATTTGGCGGAAAAATACGTTCTTCAGGAAACATGATTAAAGTTTTCAACTTGTGTTGATATTCATAGCTTCTACTGACCTTTAAATCGCTCTCATTTCATTTCTAATGATCGTACCGAAAAAAACAAAAGCATATTTAGAAACATAAACTTAAATCTTAAAAATAGGAACGGTTTCAGAATTTTCGTCAAAATCGATGTTTTAAGGTAG
This sequence comes from Dolomedes plantarius, assembly GCA_907164885.2. Classification (NCBI taxonomy): domain Eukaryota; kingdom Metazoa; phylum Arthropoda; class Arachnida; order Araneae; family Dolomedidae; genus Dolomedes; species Dolomedes plantarius. The sequence goes on from OU015491.1 coordinate 56,811,416, forward strand.
TCGGACACCTTAAAAGCTTTTTTAATTTCTCTTTACAGTGCGAGCTAAGAATTATTTGGTCGTCAAACAATTTGTAAAAGAGAATTTATGCATAACATCTTCTGAATCATGTTTTATTTTGTAAAAATTGGTCATTTTTGAAGATCAATAGTATAGTCTTGCACTAGAATCGATAAATATGCGTATCCTAAAAGTATGAAGTTCTCAGTTCAGTTCGTGGGCCTGTTGTAATTTTTACATTTCCACATGGTAAGTGTTTATCGACTTTTTAGGTTTTCTCTAAGCAAGTGTTTCTTCATTAATCGATCTGCGAACTACACATGAAGTTAAAAAGTTCTTATATTTCGAAAGAAATTACCCGAATTGGCATAAACATGGATGGCAGCTAAGTGGAAGATAAGCGATTGACTAGAAAATTAAAAATAAATTGCAGTGTTTTTCTCATTTAAGGTTTTTCAACTTTATTAACGATGGCCGAAATTTGGCTTTGGGGTGTGAAACCAGTCATGAAAACAATAGATCTTAATTTCCATGTTTATATTAACTCGCTTTCTTGTTTGTTTGTTTGTTTGTGTGTGTGTTTGCGTGTTTGTCCAGTACAAATCTTGCAATCGATTTTTAACTAACTTCACGGCTAGCTAGACATTTGAAACTTTCAGAATTGCTCAGAACACGATGACTGTGCATTCTTTTGATACTTTTAGCCATCGTTAAGTAGAATTGAATGCATTTTCAGTTAATTATGTTTTGTAGAACGGTGCAGCCATCTATCGAATGGGAACGAAAAGTTAAACGCAAGTTAACTTCCAATTAACTTCATTTTCTTTCAAGTTGATGGGATAATTCATCCAAAAATCTTAAAAAAGTATTTATTAATACATAGTATTGTCAAGTTTATATGATTCAACAGAAAATTTAAAAACACTGTATATAAAATGTTCTTTTTATCTTGTAATTATTTGGATTATCAAGCAAGCAAAATGCATTTTAGTGAGATAGAAGTATGTGATAAACAATGTAAAAGATTTGCAGTGAAGCCTATATATAGTCTTTTTTCGCTTAGAAAAAGCTTAATCAGAACTATAGGCCCGTTTATCGTTGATACAGGTCTAAATACTGACTATACTAGTTATGAAATTTATTCGACAGTATCACGACCAAACTCTTCAGTGAAATGATTTATCTACCCCTTTGAGATGAATATTTCAATACTAGACCGAGTTGGTTACCAAATGTGTCATCAGTGATACATTTGACTAGTTAGAATGAATCACTAATGAATAACTCATGATATATTTCCTATGGTTCTGAAGGGCTTGTCAAGTAATGATAATTTTAGTGTTGTAGCAGAATTCCGTCTCCTTTCCAACAGTGTCAGGAAGCGTATTTGCGATGCGATGGACCCGTGTAAATGGGTAAATAAAACGATATATAATTTTTACTGTTTATCTGTCACCGGAATTCGTTGCCTTGTGGCCAAAGAATGTAAAGATGAAAGTTAAAATATGTGTGACAACTTGTAGCAATGTTAGAGACATTATCACATTCTAGTGCCACAATCACTTTGTATTCTTGAGCTTGATATTCAACGTGAACACGTAAGTAAAATATCGCATCTAATAACCTACAGTGTCGAAAGGGTCGAATGACGTGAAACCATGCTGACATAATTATAGCAGTTGTGCCTATCAGTCTTCAGTGCAGTCGAGATCCAAAATCGTGGCAACAAGTAGCAAACAAATATGTACCTCATAAGGTAGAACATTGCTCCTTCTAATGGCAAAATACAACGTCTACAGCAGCGGTTCTCAACCTTTTTAGACCCACAATATCCCTCCCCCCCCCCGAAGAAAAATTAAAAAATAAATAAAATGAGCACTTCACAACACCCAATTAAAAACTTAAAATCATTAATTATAAATGAAAGCACGAGTGACCAGTTTCTTTTTTTACGAGTTGAGTTGCAATACTAACGCAACAACTCTAGTGGGCCCCAGGTTGAAAAACACTTGTCTACAACAATGAAGAACCGGACATATTTTTTTTTTCGTAACTTTGCTCTCTTTCAAGTACTGAAAACATCCATAAATTTGGGTGCATATACTAAACTGCAGTTTAATAATATTTCAGAAGTTAAAATAAGACTCAGCGGTTAAATACTAAACGTATCTGATTTTTTAAAATTTCTTTATTATCCAGCTTCTTAATACAGATTTCATAGTTTCAGGAAAAATTTTATATTTTTCAAAAATCGAAATGTCATTTAATCGATAAATATCAAACGATATAAGATTATTACGTCTAAAATGCTTTATATATATCAACTGCGGGCAAAAGTAAAGAGAAACAATTTTATCTGAATTTAATAATTCTCGATAAGTTTTATTTTAATTTAACTATTATGCTTAAATTATTGTTTGCCAGGTAAAAAAAAAAATGTGAAAAAAAGCTTAATCTTTGCAGGTCGCTACTTCTCCTTTCATCTAAATGAGTAAGTAAAGGGATATTTATTTAGTTATTAATATGTGTATGGATACCGTAATAAATGACCTTTAATATGAATTTTAAATTTCAAAATTTATTCCCAAACAGGGAGTTTCAAAAGGATACGATGTCAAAAATAATGTTTCATGTGTAGCAATTACAGCGGCATTACAGTATGATGGAGTTTTAAGATAAACCGTAGTAATTTATTTAAAACTGTTTTTCCAAAGTGCGCAACACAAACTTTACATCCACTGTAGTGGAAGTAAATCTCTGAAATCACATAAAACCATAATTCTCTACTGTGTGCATATAATTTATCTCTCGGTTTCACATGTTTTGTTGCCCATAAAATCTCAGAAGCGCGAAACATAATAAATCATTTTTTAACTTTATGTTTTATGCTTCGAAAATAAAAATCAGGCTGTAACATTAGATATGAATTTCAGGAACCGGGAGTATCGTACACGGAAAACAAGATAACATCTGTTACCTGTAAAATTCCCATGGAAACGGGAAGTTTTATGAAGAAATTTTTCTTGCCCGAGTTTAGTTGCGAATAAATATGTTTGATGCAAGATCTGCTTTTGAGATTGTTTCTATTAAAGCGAAGTTTTGTTTACGTACAACGGGGCAAGATTTTAATATTCAATTTCAATATTTTTTTCTTTTTACCCGCTGTTTATCATGACTCCGTTTTCATCAAAATTACATTGGGAATAGATATCGGAACATAAAATAATGATTAAAAACCCTCGCTTGCAAAGCGTTTTCAAAACTCTGAATAATTAATGAGTTTAAAGGAAATGGTAGAGGTGAAAACCCAGCTCATGCGTTTGTTTCAAACGCAATTTAAGAACTAGTTAATAGTGCAATTATTGCAAAGTCTAGTTAAACGAATGCCAAAGGGCCATATTGATAAAATATTAATAAAATAAGTGTTTTGAAAACAGAGACATTAAACTGAATATATCATTGTCCATATCAGTTTAGTGTACTAATGACATGACTTCTATAAATCGTGTATCATTGTGTGTAATGGGGAAAGAGGGGGTAAGTTAAATTATCACGACTGCCACACCTTTGAGTAAATAACATAATCTGAATTACTGATATGAAAGCAGATAGCGTGTTTAGTGACATTATTTAATAATTTATTTTCTGAGTTAATAGCAAAGGACACTGCATTTTATTAATTGAACCAAAGTTTTTAAAAAAGTACGTAATAGCTTCTAGAGGGTTTTATCGAATGTTGCATGGGACTTGTTTGCTCTTCAGTCAATGTAAGAAAATAAACTTAATTAGATGTTCATTCAGTATATACCTGTACGCCGAGGGGTGCAGTGGCCCAGTTGGCAAGAGCAGCGGGCCAGTGACCTGAACTTCCCTGGTTCGATGCTCGTCGCAGCAAATCCACCGCCGTGTTCACTAATGGTGGCCGGGGCACGTAAAATAGGTCGTGGCTGCAATGTCCTTCAAGTTCTCAAACTTACCTCTGAAGGTGCGGGGTCAAGTGTTCCGGTCTCGTCACGTCACTCGGTTCAAAATTACGGGACCGATCATTTAGCCAAGTTGGACTCTGACCCTTGTGATTCTTATTCAAAACAGGAGCCGCACCTTTCAGGCCAATAGCCTATAAGGACCTGGTGAATGGAACCTCCAACCAGGGGACATTGGCAACAACAACAACAACCTGTCTCCTCATGTACGTTATTCTACATATCGATTAAGTCCACCTGAGATCTTTAGATAACATTAATCTCTTTAAATAACATAGGTTTGTTTACTAAACCTGTGACGGGATGGTTTTCTTACCTTGACATTGCTTGCATCAATTTTTGTATGTCATTACTGTATCTTTTGTGATATTTTTGTACTTCACACTCAGTTCCTATGCCAATTCTCGTGCGCCAGCCGTTTCCTATACCGACGTATCATGCATTACATCAAAAAGTTCATCCGTATGCAGGTAATAGACAGTTATTTTTTCTAATATAAGGGATAAACTTTCATGATCACTTACAGATATTACTTCAAATCTCTTAAACCGTCAGTAATCAACAACACTTTTCTGTTGTTTTCCCTCCGCAAGACTTCTAACTTTTGCCACCTGTTGGTCAACTCTTGAACTGGCCCTTGATTGTTGATGTCATACAGATTTGAATTTAGAAAACAAGTTAAAAAACAAGTTGACTATGACACATTTGATTATTTCTTGTATATTCGAGTAGTTAAGTCGTGAAAGTCATTTCAGTAATATCATTTTTAAAAATGTTTTACAAAAATAATGATAGCCAACTGCACTTTGTGAAATAAATCAGAATTTTCAGAAACGGGGGCATATTTCTTTGGAAAATATTCAAGAATTTGTACATGTCACCTATAACATAACAGTTACAATTATAGTTAATCAAAATAAGTAGTAAGGAAAGGGTTAAGGAAGTTAAAACTCTCGTCTCTTTACGCAGTTTAAATTTAATACTTTTGGGACACATTCAACGTGTTTAATAATTTAACAATTCTTTAAAAATATTTCCGGAGTTACCAACAAAGAGCACTACATTTTGTTAAGTGTTTAAATTTTGTAATATACTGACAGTTTTTGCTGTATTTTGAATTCTACTTCCAAACATTAGTAGTTTTCAAAGATTTATATCGCGAATAGTCCTGCAATCATCATTTATCTGAAATTTTATAACAATGTTCGAATTTTATAACGAACGCACTCAACCCAGTGTAGCATATAGATCCACGAATGAAGCCAGAATTTCATATGAGAAGTCAAATCGGGGTGTTTACTGGGAATATCAAACACACATCTGCATGTTAAATGATATTAGTACGCATGGCTGAGTAGACCTAAAGCGATATTGTATACATTCATAGCAGTACATGCAAAACTTCCTCATACATACTCGTCTTTGAATAAGCTATTTTGAAACGCAATCTGGTTTCACGTAATAATGATTGGCATTATGAATATCTCTTTTCTATGCTATGCCTTTTTTTCTACACACTTTTTAGTCTTATTAGATAAAATTTTTCAATTGACTAAAAATGAAAGCATCATTTTTCTCTCTATGGATATTCGGCATAAAACAATGAATTTTTAAATAATAGCCAAAGATCTTCAGTCTTTTGACGTCTTGTAATTATGTGGATAATTCTTAGTCATATGAAATCCATCATATGTGAAAATAAAGTATGACTCTGAGACCACTTGTTACAAAGGGTAAAAAAAAATGTAAGGTATGTTTAAAAACTGAGGCCCTATTGCAAAACAATCTTTCATTTTAGTGATATTTAGATTATATTTAGAAGGTAATTTGTTTAGAATAAACATGACACTTAAAGGCATATTCCTATGAGAATTTTACTGAAACGTTGCCATAATTTAAAAGATTGATTTTATTCATTTATTTACATATTCATTATATTCAACATACATATTCATATATATTCATTTATTAATATATACATATAACATAGTATAAATTTGCTAGAAATATCAATTTTGTCATAAAATGTTGATCCTTTTACGAAATTTCATTTGCAAGTTGATGATATGATCTTTAAGGTGAGATACCTGCGTACAGATATAAATGCACCTTTGGCGTAATAAAATAAAGTTCTCATCAAATTAGTGTGAAACATCTAATTCTATATTTCATTCAAAAGATTTCATTCTGGTCTTTTAATTTGGGTTAAAATTTAAGTAAGCTTATATTTCGAGTTTGAATATTTTTATGCATGTGTCAAGACGTCGAGAAAATATAGTTTCTTCTAGGATAAACCAATAAAACTATCACAAAAAAGTTTTAAGGTTGTCTGTTAACACCACCAATAAGCAAGAAAAAAAAGCGTACATAATTAAATTTTCTGGGGAATTAAGGAATTTTCTGAATTGCAGACGTGCAAAGCACAACTTTTGTACACAGTTTTAAATGTGTTTTAAATGGTGCATAATTTTAAAGGTATATAAAACTAGAAAACCATGATTCAATCTATTATGAATCTACAGTCTTCTAACGATATTTTGTCATTTTTACTTCAACGCTTCTTTGACAACGACACTTATCCGAGGAATCTTTTCAGCAACTTTTAAGACACGATAAAAAAGTTTCAAATTGCGCACTTCTTTTTATGCTAGTTCTGAAAATATATACATAAATGCATACATAGTTAAAAAAAATGTGCAGAAAACCAGTTAGTTAGAAATATGATAAGCCTGGATGTTATTTTAATTCCTTGTTTTCCCATAACATATAGAAATATCTATGAAACGAAGCGGATATGATAATTCTGTTTTCCGTCGAGAATGTCATATCATTATTTTAATTCCGAAACCCAAAGGTTATGCCCCAGTAAGGTGTAAGATTAATTTGATAACAGAATGTATTTAGAAAGTTTTGACTTGGATTACTGAAGTTGAAATTACGTTATGACGCAGAATAAATAATAAATCTTATGGAATTAATAATTACTTAATAACTTTCGCGACCTTACTTAATCACTAATATCCCTCGTTAATAACTTTATACGAATTTTGCCTTCACACCAATTAAGAATTGCATATGATTCTAGCAGCTTGGATCTTAATTTCAAAAGAATGTAACACCGTCGAATGTTATTTCCTGTGACTTTCTTTTATAGTATCTGAGAATTAATGCCCGTGAGATCAAGAACAATATAAAATACATAAAGAGGCCACCGTATAGAACAAGCTTTTGAGGAATACTTCCGTGTCATTTGGTCGAGCTCGTCAACTCAAATTTTTGTTCAATTATCGAACTTTACAGTTCTGGTAAGTGTTTCTTTAGTTCCCCCTGTAACTGAGGAATGTAGCGAACTTAACAGTAAAACATCTTTGTTCTTCTTTCCTTGATAAACTGTCAAAATTATATCATCTCTGGCAAAAAATTTGCTTCTGAACAAGGCATGTTTCTAATTTTTTATAGCCTGAGGAATTTTTTTTTCCGCGATTGACTGTGCCAACAATGCTTGTTTTCATTGACTTCAGCTTTTATGCAAGACGCAATGAAGTAAAGAAGTTATCTGTTGTAATGTTGTCATCTTTCTTAAAGTTTGGTTTCATTAGATGAATAACAACATATTCATATAAACTTTAATTGCTTGGTCGGTCGCCATTTTTATCTAAGGGAAACCATTCAGTAAATATTTTGTTTCAACATCTGCCAATAGCCAAAACTTTATGCCATATTTATCAGGTTTCTGTGGCATGTACTGTATGAACTTGCATCTTGCTTTGGTTGAAAAAAGCTTCTTATCAATGGTCAAGTTTTCTCCTGGATTATAATTAGAAATACAGTTCTCAATAAATGGATTCCATATTTCGGATACTAATGCGAATTTATCATAGCAAGGCGTTGTTTTCTGGTTGACTTTATATCAAATCGTATGTATCTCATTATTTCACGAAATCTATTTCGGGACATAGTTTCAAGAAAAATATGAATTCCACATAAATTATCCCACATACTTTCTAATTAAATATTTTTAGCTTCAAATATTCCTTTCTCATATAATAGGTATCCAATAAATGCATCCAATTCATCTAGCGACATCTAATAGGTGACATGTACATTAAAAATGACTATGGTCATTTTGACCGTTCCGGCGGTTCTAGGTATAGTACCCCCATTCTCCATAAATTTTGGCTAAATGGAAAATTTATCGCCGGAATATCATTACTTACTGTATTTTAGGAAAAATTCAAGGCAGCTGAAAGTTACACTCTTAATAGAAACAAATTGGTAATAAGTGAAAGCTTCAAAACGGTCAAAATGACCCTCTTGGCGGTTCTAGTGTTAAAACGAAAAACGAAATTAGTTTGCTGACGCCCAAGTAATTTTAAAGAAAATTGAAAAGAATTTGGAAATTAGAAAAGGTTTATGGTTTTGTATGTTTATATATATATATATATATATATATATATATATATATATATATATATATATACCTGTATATATATATTCGAATACAAAGTGAAATCAATAGTGTAGTGGCTACCCCGATGAAATCAAATCAATGTTTCATGATAATGTCTTTATCTCAGCCACAGGAACATCAAAGGTTTAAGGATTGTTTTTAAAGCACGGAATCTTAAATATGAACATTTCTTAGGACAAAAAATCTTTCAAAATACTTTAGGGATTATATGGATTAAATATAGAACAAAGATACTGCGCGAAAGATGATGGTGTTGCTATCAGAACTGTTTGCCCTACATGCAATAAAGAGAAATAACTTTCGGGTTGTTAAAAGAAATAAGAGATATTTTAAGCCGAAAAATTTTTCTCTCAACATTTAGAAATATTCTCAATAGCTTTCAAACAACTATCGACACTATAACTCAACTATACATTTATTAACAGAATTTTGTATAGTATCTAACAGTACCCCAACCCCAACGTCGTTAAATCCCATTTTTCTTTAACCAGATTTATTCCAGGAAACTATTATTGTATTTTTTTTTGTTATCTTTGCGTGCGGAAAAATTTCTCCGATCTTAAATATTTCGGTTATTTTGTTTTGAATTTTTATTGAAAAAATCTTTAAATACTTTACACTTGGTCTACATAATCTCTCGTCCAACAGTATCCGATTTCCTAATCCAATGATATTGCTTCATTAATAATCGACAATCCAGAATGGTATTCCACGTTTATGTATCTGCCTCTTTCTTGTTTCATGTTAATCCTTTCTTTTTTTTCTTTTTAAGTTTTAACTAATTTCAAAACAATTCTTTAATTATGCCTCCATCAATTATTTAGTATATTGATATATTTCACGTTCAGAATTCTTGTTAAATTCACTATTGGCTAGGCAGGTTGTCACGGTGTCCCGCGGCATTGTACGAAAAAGGGCCGAAATAGAAGAAGTGAGATAGTAGGCAGCCGGAGAGAGGAAAATAATTGGAGATGGCATAATAGACATTAGAAAATTAGGGGATGCAACATGCAGAAAAACATAATGGTGAAAAGAATAATAAATAGCCTACAAGGAGGCAGGACAGAATAATGGGAGTATAATGCATAGTAGAAAATGACCCTACATACAAGGAGGTTAGCGTGGGAATGTGAGAAGCTGAAATGAAATATGTAGGTAAGCTCACGAGTTGAGAAATGGTCAAGAAGGAAGATAAGTACAAAACACGAATGTATCAGTAGAGAGGTCGTGTAAATGAACTCAAGGGAAGGAACCAATGCAAGGTTCATGGAGGAAGATCAGTAAATTGAAGCAAGAAAATATATACGGAGGAAAAAGAAGAGAATAAAATATATTGATGATTAGACAGCTTCGATAACTAGATACATTTTCATTTGGTATTTTAGTCAAAGTTTTGATCAGTTTGGGATGCGATTTGGGATGCAAATGTTATTTCCCACCGATTGACCAGTAGTAAAATAGAAAGGTATCCAGCGAAACCCTACATGGTGATGACAGTGATATTACTTAAGCTATGAACAACGATTGCGCCCCGATAAATCAGCGGGGTACGACAGAAACCGTCAAAACTACGCAATCAGCCCCTGCCATCTGATAGACGCCAGGCCGAACCATCGCCTATGAGAAGATGATTACGAAACACACAACCACGCTCAGCACCTCATCGAATAGGAGCAGTGAAGACGACTATTGAGGTGGAATAGATGAGACGCAAGCGGCATAATCTGCCGTCGTCGATCAGATTGCACTGCTGCTCGAGATCTCTCAGCCCGAACTGATGCCCATGTCTGTGAAGAGAATGACTCCCTTGCAACCATATCAACAAACCACAGATTCCAGAGCATACTCCCAAAAAGGAGGTACGTCTTTTGCTGTCCAATCTATCTGATGCTCATTTCGCTCAGTTTAAAAATAAGTAATTCGTGCAATTTAATTCGCGCATATGAAATGTAGTGTACATTTTACTGCGTACTGAGGATAGATGAAATTAGACTAGTAAGATTAATGATAAATTGATTGTATGAGTTGTGTTTTCATAATTATGAAGGATTAATAATATTAAGTAATTTACTTATAGAGTTCATTGTGTCAATTTAATGACCGTAGAGTTATATGAATATACTAGCTGAAAACCCGCAAATCCCTACGGAGTACATTCAAATTAAATACAACGGTCAATGTATGCAATTATTGCAAAATAAATAAATAAATAAAATATATATATATATATATATATATATATATATATATATATATATATATATATATATATATATATACATATATATATATATATATATATATATATATATATATATATATATACATATATATATATATATATATATATATATATATATATATATATATATATATATATATATATATATATATATATATATATATATATATATATATTAATTATATATTTATAATAAATACGACGATCAATGTATACAATTGATGTATAAAAGAACAAAAAATTATATTTATAAAAAATTTTAAGGGATATTTTTATAGACAAAATAATGTAGAAGAAAATATTCAAATTAAATGTAATAAGACATACTAAAGAATGTAGTACAGTTAATATAGTACAGTTTGAGGAACATAATATCGTTTATTGTATTTTAATATGTTTTTGGATAATGTCCAATCGTCTGCCACATTACTAAGAAAAAACAATACCTTTTTTGTCTATTTAGTTGTTATGCACGGGACGATAAATTTACTTAAAGTACCAGAAAAAGAAATCACGCGATCAGCATTTAATAAATTAAATTCTAAAAATTAATCTTTAAAAATTCAGCAAAATTCAGAAAATGGAGGTAAAGATTCGAAAAAGATCTCACTTTAAAGGAATTTTTATGGTCTTTATCGTGATATAAATTTTATAACCTTCAAATTATTATTTTAAATGCAAACTGAAAAAAAGTTACTAAAACAGCTTAAAAATTTTATTTTAAAAAATCTAAGAAGAATTTTCAAAAATCTTTCTTGTGCACCCCTACACTATAAGAATAATCGCCATGCAAAATTTCAGCCCTTTAGGTCCAGCGGTTTGGTCTGTGCGTTGTATGTCAGTCAGTTAGTCAGTCAGTGAGTCTGTCAGTTACGGAACTGTTTTATATATATAGATATGATATATTTAACAAGGGAATGTTGATAGTTATACAAATGATGTGCTTAATAAAAATTGATAAATGGTAAAATTGATGTTTTTATGTATTAGTGAGTAAATTTCATGAAGGTAGTTATGTTTAAATACAATAAGTGCATATCTAAGTGTTTTTGGTTATTAATAATCCAGTTTATTATTTAAATCACAGTAATGGTGTCATTGTTAAAAATATTCTAAAAATACTAACCACTATACAACTAAACATCTCACTGCTACACAGGTCATTAATCTCTGAAAATTAGAATCATATTATCATTAAATTCCAAGTATTTCAAAGATGTAATTCTATAATGGCTAGAGTATCAACGTATTTCGGGCCCCTGGATTTCAAAAATCCTCATATATGAACGCGAATACTCGGTGTATGTGTGTTTACTGACATCAGTTGGAAATATCTGATCACATGAATGATGTAAGCTTATAATACTGAAATTTATATTTATTTTACCATGTACCCGATTTTAAATTAAAAGCTTAAACCATCTAGTTATTTTTCATTACTTTTTTCCCACTTCTTCCTATATTTTAGTCTCTTGTATTGCTTTAATTATTCTTAAAAGAATGCAGCGAAATAAAACTTAAGACAAGTTTTACTTATATTTTACTCTCGAAGTTTGTTGCAGGGAAGAATCCTGGAGAGACGTAAAGTGATTAGGTATTGACATTTTAATTGAAGTTTAATGTAGCAAAGTTTTATTCAAGCCATTTGTAGATTTAAACTTTGATTAAAGAATTCAAACGAGACTTGTTAAAGATAAACTGCCTTTTGATTAATTTCAAATACTTTCTTCGAAATCACAAAGAATCTGTGCTGTTTCTTTTTTTACTTGTCCTATTTAATACAAGTTCTTTAGTTCTTAAAACTATTGATAAAGCGATATATATATCTAAACAGCTTTCTTTTCTATTTCGTTTCTGTTTTAAAGCAAATTCTTTCTACAATTAAAATTTTAATGGGAAACTTGAATACTATTTAAAACCTGATATTGCTCGAACACAAATACCCATAAAGACAAACCTTATCTAAATTTAAATGACCGCATAGTTAAATTTTATTTTTCAATTTCCTGGATATCAAGTCAACATCTGGAATATTGGGATTGAAAATTGTACCTTTTTACTTAATTTAGAAAATAAATTATGGCATGTTAAGGTTATGTTTAGTTGCCATATCTGATTCTCTCAGTTCAATGTTAACTGACTTACAGAAAAAAAATTTCTTCTTATTGTGACTTGGATTTAAAAGTTGTTTTTTTTAAAATTATGCTTTGTAATTGAAAGGTATTTTACTCTGCTATCTTATTCATTTTAAAAATTTCGCTAACCGAAGAAAATAACGTATATTTACACCAGGGGTCTTCACCCTTTCAATACCTACCGCCAATAGCCATAACCACTTTCAATACCTACCGCCTTCAATATATAACTATACATTTAAGGCGCTTAGAGTTCAAAAATAAACATTTTGTGGAATAAGACCTATTTTTCAAAAAAATTGTCAAAACTGCTAGAATTTTTCAAAATACTTCCTGCTCTTTAATATTTCTCTAATTTCTTCAAAATTTCTCCCAATTGTTAATTGTGTAAAGTGTTTTTCACAAAACTGTGCATCGTTCTTTTGTTGATGGTACAAATCCTTGTTGATGGTAAAAACTCCTTACCTCCCACAGGTGCTACAGTAACTCGATCTAGCGCAAGTGGGAAATAAATTTTAGAGAGGAGGGATTATAAAGAATATCCACTTAAATGTATCGTTTTATTTATACTTACCGTTGGCTTAAAAATACTCAACTACGGATACCTAAAGAGCTCATAAGTTGCTCCCTCGTCCACGAGTATACTTCAAGAAGTGTCCGGTTAATTAATACCTATAGTCAAACTCTAGAGATGAAATTCAAAAGTAAATTGCAAAAGCATATTTTTAAAAGACTAAACTCGCGAAGTTGTTAGCAGCGTATTCGATGTACGGCGGAAGAACAAAATTTGTAACATGGGACACTACCCTACCCACCCACCATGATAGTGTGGTGACTCCATGTACATAAATATTTTCGCCATCAAAATTTCTCTGTTTTGATCGACCATTAAAACAGGCCGTTATGTGCCTATCGCATCTCAATTGGGTTGATGCGCTTTCTCCAGTACTTTTAGGTCTCCGATGTGTGTACAGAGAGGACCTTAAAGCGTCATCTGCAGAGCTAGTCTATGGTGAGACAATTCGTCTACCTGCGGATTTTTATGATGATACTACCCTTCCTCCATTGACACCAGCTTTTATTGAAACTCTCCGTAATGTCATCCGGGAAACACGTCCATGTGCTGCCTCTCGTCATAGCATATCCAAGTTATAGTATGTGCCGAAAGACTTCGAGACTTGCAGTCATGTTTTTCTCCGACACGATGCAGTTCGTCGCTCCTTGCAACCTCAGTATGACGGACCATTTCAGGTTGTCAAGCGTTTACCAAAGGACTTCGTAATTGATGCCAACGGTACTGAAAGAACTGTGTCCATCGACAGACTGAAACCAGCATATTCATTATGTACGGATAGTGACAACACAGTTATTTCAACGACAACCACTCCAATACGTCCCAGCACAACTGTGACTCGTTCCGGTAGAAAAGTACATTTTCCTAAACGATTCGTCTTCACTGATTGAAGACTAGGAGGGGAGTGATGTGGTGACTCCATGTACATAAATATTTTCGCCACCAAAATTTCACTGTTTTGGATTGGCAACACTGTCTGTTTATGTTCGCGCGTTTCGATTCTCTTTGCTAGCTGCGATGTTTTTCGCTTAGCTAGAGGCAATTAGCAATATGATTAGTATGTTGTAAATAAAGTGTAAATAATATAAAAATTATATTTCCTTGAACATCAGTACATCAACATACGCCTCAATAGCTTGAATCGTTCACTACTGGCGGTAGTGACCACGATGACGACCACTGGTTTACACAGTATTTATCTGAAGATTTACTCAGCAATTAAATATATTAACCAGAAAACTTGGAAATCTCCCCGGTCCATGACTGGTACTTTATAGCCTGCGGTGGTGCAGTTCTTATCTTCAAGGATGGTAGAGCTAAGCAGACTGCAACAATCTCTATGTAATTTTCAGTGGTCACTTAAAGCGCCTAAAACTTGATCGTCAAAACAAAACTTTTCCTACTTGTAAAACGTGCAATACTGAGCCCCCATCTAACATGCTTGAATCTAACTAGGGAGGACTTTCTTACCTATCCACGCCTATTAATGGACCTCCTGAGGATTTAGACCTCATGGGCCCATGAAAGAGATAAACAATTAAAATATTTCTTTCTAAAAATCTCTGTAAAATAATGCTTTAAGGATACAAGGGACTTTCAGGTTCGTTTTGTTACATCTTCAATATTTTAATCTACTATATATAAAATGAGTATAATTAATATCGTTTTTACTATACATTGAAGGCGCTTAGAATTAAAAAATAAGCATTTTGTGGAATAATAAGACCTATTTTTCAAAAAAATCGTCAAAACTGCTAGAATTTTTCAAAATACTTCATGCTCTTTAATATTTCTCTGATTTCTTCAAAATTTCAACCAATTGTTAATTGTGTATAAGTGCTTTTCACAAAACTGTGCATATTTCTTTAAAACCACATATAAATTTTAAATTTATAGACCATGAAATAAAGTAGAAACATGTAAAAACTCAAAAAAATAACAGGCAAATTAAAAAAAAAATTTTGACTTTTGATTCATACAAAAAAAAGTCAATGCACAGTTATGCTTATATATATATATGGTAAACCTATATTAAAAATTGAAGGTTTCTAAATGATTTGGGATCCGCATGGAGCAATTTGAAAAATGCTAGCATTTTTAAAAAAATATTTTGAAAAACAGGCATTATTCTGCAAAAAAAATCTTATTTTGAATTCAAAGGGTCTTTTATGTAGTAAAAAAGAATATGAATTATTCTCATTCTGTATATAGAGTTAAAAATTAAATTTAAAAATTCGAGGTTGAAGGCCTCTTGTCCTCTTAAATGCTTGGAATGTAATTTTGATAAATATTCAGTATTTTGAGAAGCATACTTTTTTCTAGGTATGATTATTTCCTTGCAAATTTTTAAACGTCTATATTTTCAATGAAGAGAAGAAAACCTTCTGGAATTTTTTTCTAACGTAGAACACTTGCTCATCCATATCAGGATTTAACATTTATTATTAATATTTTAATGGGAAATTTGAATATATATTAAAGTCTGATACTACTCGAACATGAATCCCTAAAAATACAAACTTTATCGAAATTTAAAAGATCGCATAGTTCCATAATTTTTTTCTATCTCGTAGCATATTTAATCAACATCTGGTATAGTTGGATTGAATTGACAAATCAGAAAAAAAATCTTCCAAGTAATCTTTCAAGTAAATTCAAGTCGACAATCACTGGCAAAATTTTCTCGGTATGTTAACACTGAGCGGAGGAAATACAATATGGCTACTATCAAGCAGCCTCAACCCTTAATTCATCCGAGTTATTTTAAATTGTACTTTTAGATATTAGTGAAATATTCATCGTATGATATATGGAGTGTATTTTAAATATATTTTAGTAATTATGATAAGTTTACTCGCCTCTGTGAGCCATTATTTCTAGAATATGAATAACAATATAGGCATTTTAAATGCACACACTGACCAATGAATTAGAAACCTACGATAAATATTTTATTGGACCTCCTTTTGCACGAATAACAAACCGTTTTCGTGAAGGCATCGATTCTACAAGCTTCTGGAGTGCATTTACGTCCAGATAATTCCATGCATTGGCTTGACCTTAGCTATTATTGCACAGACCTTAAGATCTTGTAAATTGGATTGAAGAGGAAATTGCTGTCGGATATGCCTTTCCAACATGTCCCACACATTTTCTGTTGAATTGAGATCCGGGCTTTGCAGTGGGAAGGAAAGCTGTTGGAAGTTTGATTAATGTTTAGTGATGCAATCTAGAAGGATTCTGGCACTATGTATAGTTGGATTATCGTTCATGTAGTATCCGTCACCCGCGGAGTAAAAATGTAACATTGGAGGATGCACTTGATCTGCCAGTATGTCTAGGTATTACATGACTGTGCGTTTACCCTCAATGAACACCAGGGAACCACTTCCATACCAACAGAACATGCCCCACACGATGATACTCCCACCAGACCCTTGCACAGTGCGAAAAAGGCAAGATGGGTTCACCACTTCATGGGGTTCTGGCCACAATCGACGTCTTCTATCAGTGCAAAACAAGGTATAGAGAGATTAATCTGACCACATAACGATTTTCTTGTCCTCTTTTGTCCAGTTTCGTCTTTCTAGACACCACTGCAAATTAACTCTGGCATTCCGAGCAGAAATGAGAGGTTTCCTCACAGGCATCCGACTACGTAATCACATCCTCTGCAATTCTCTGCTCATGGTTCGCACCGAGATCGGTTGGGAGAAACCTTGGTTGAAGATTTCTGTCAGTTGAAGTACAGTAGAGTCCCTTTTCTGCCGTACAATCCACCGTAGATGACGCCGACCACGGTCTTTGTTGATTGTGTTCGTACCACAGTTACGTCTTTTGGACAAGGACTGTGGGATCTGCTTCCAACTGTTGAACACCTTCGAAATGGCTGCTTTTGAGAACCCAGTGAGTTCTGCTGTCTTCAGAATCGTGACTCCTGTTAAACGGGTCCCAACAATAAGCCCTTTTTCAAATGGTGAACGATCTGTCGTTTTTCCCATTTTACTGCGTTCATCCTGAAATACAGCCGCACACCTTACTGATACTAGCATTCTGATGACGATTCATTCACGTCATAAACAGGTTTTGCATACGCACTCCGCTAGCGATCATTTGTAGAAACTGTCTTAGGCGTTCTAATTTATTAGCCAGTGTGTGTAAATGTCAACAGATTTACATTTTCAATCATTCTTATCCTGAGAGATATTTACTCAATATTTATCAAGTTTTGCCAAACTGGGCAGAAAGATCTTAGCATGTTCACTCTGTGATCTTTTTTGATGTCTTAAATTATACTTTAAGTGAAAAAATTAAGTGAATTAAAGTGAATTAAATGCTTGGAATGGAATTTTGATAAATAGGAAGTATTTTGGGAAGTATACTTTTTTCTAGGTATAATTATTTCATTGCATATTTTTCAAATGTCTGTATTTTGAATGAAGGGAAGAAAACCTTCTGCAATATTTTTTTTCTAGCGTAGCAATTTTTTCTAACACTTGCCCATCCATATTAGGATTTTCATAGCTACTTTACTATGGGATCATCATATAGGTGAATCAAAACTGCTTCCTATGAATGGATAGCGTCCATCCTTCAGGCAGGATTCGATACCCGTGCCCACTTATTGGAACCTCACTAACCTGTGTACGATTCGAGAGGCTCTTTTAGAAAGATAACGTGGCGAAATATGATTGAAATAATGCTTTACAGTCGATATTTACGAAAGACAGAAAAATATAAAAAAGATCTCTTAACGCATTTGTGTTTACTAATTTATTTAATTACAGTAATTGGGTACTATGTATCAGTTAAAGTTTTCGTCAGATGCATTCTAAATTTAATGCATGGTTATATTTAATTACAACATGATACGGTATTTTTGGTGACCCTTTGATACATATATGTACAACATTACTTTGTTACGCCATTTGTTAATTTCGCCTGCGATGTATAAAATCTCATTCTCAGTTTAGAAATAGAGTTTTATGACAAGCAGAGCAAAGAAACTTATTCATCATTTGAAAATCCTATATATATATAATGTAGGCTCCAATTTAAAAGCTTGACATCTGCTAAAAATGGTAAATCATGGAGTAGAAGTACAAATATCATGTTCTGCCCAAATATATTAAAGAATTCCTAACTTAAGGATGGAAAGAGATACAAATTTAATCTTAACGGGAACAAGCAACTTCTAAATCCACGATATAATTAAAAGGATTGCATTCCTTATAATTGCATTTTAAAAAGTTTGCTCTTGTTAGCGTTTTCTACAAGATTTCTGAAAGTCATACCTTAAATCTTAACTTAATTATAATGTAGTAGTACCATAATTCTTTTTACTAAAGAGAACAATTTTTCTCATGCTGCTTCAAATGACATTATGAGTACGCGACTTTAGAATATTATGATTGTTAATACAAAGAAAAAACAAATATATATTTATATATATGAGGGGTGTCCAAATGAAAAGGTGCGGAACGACACTGAAGGTATAATTGAAGTCTTTATTCCAAAGTAATCACCAGAGGCCTGAGCACAACTATCCGACTGCTTCACGAGCCGAAGGATTCCCCGTTCCCAGAAATTTTGTGGCTGTGACAAGGAACAATCCTCCACAGTGTCCTTCAGTTCGTCATCCGAGTTGAAGCACTTCCCTTTGAGATGTTTTTTTTTCAGCGGACCAAACACGTGGAAGTCGCAGGGTGACATGTCCGGGCTGTAGGGCGAATGCTCAAGCTTCTCCCATTTGAACATGGCCTGTACGCTTTGCTTGACCCTGGAGACATGTGGACGCGCATTATCGTGGAGCAGAATCACTCCCTCCGTGAGCAGCCCAGGCCGTTTGCCCTTCATGGACTTGCGTAGGCTACGGAGTGCCTCACAGTACACGTCACTGTTAATGGTTTTTCCGTGCTCGGGGAATTCGATGAGTATCGGACCTCGTACGTCGAAAAAGACGGTAAGCATCACCTTGCCTGCTGAGGTCGAATTTTGCAATGCGAACGCCATGATGTCCTCACACTGTCGCGTCAATTGGACGGAACACACAACTGCCTGCTTCTCTCCTGCGTCATGTGCTGGCGCCCGCGCATGCTTACAACCACGCCGGACACTACATTCGCCTAGATGCCTCACTACATTACCCCAAAGCGGCACATTGAAATTTCAACCAGATTGGTTGTTACCCCGTTTCGTACCTTTTCATTTGTACACCCCTCATATATATATATATATATGATGTCTGGTATAAAGGACTTAATTCCCAATCGAAGATCCCAATCGAAGATCAATAATTTCGACTTGAGTCTTTTGTACAAAAAAATGTACTTTTGTACACAAAATTGATGGACTTAAGCCTTTTATACAAATCAAAATATTTTTTTTATCAATACTAACAAATATCTAAAAATCTCATTTTTCGACTTATGCCCTTTATACCGGGCATCATAGATATATATATGGGTGGGTGGGTGGGTGTATATACATACCTACATAAAATATATACATGTACATAATATATAAATAAAGATATAGATCATCTATATATAGATACCAAACAACACCTTTACACCTGTATTTCTGTGTTTTTGTTTTTTATTGCAATTGTATTTAATGCTGTTGTAAAAACTGATTGTAAGAATAATTTAAATCGTCAAGAAATAATGGAAACCTTTTTATGTTAGCATTAATATGTATTTATATATGTAAAATTAATAGAATATCATTATAATATCTTTAAAATTAGCTTTTTGTATAAAATAGTTTAAAATTCAATGAAACGTCAAAGAGAATCCGAGAAGGAGTTTTATGTGCTCAATAATTATACATTATTTAGTTATTTTAAGTTATAAGTTTTTTATTTATAGAAACATAGGGTACACATCGAAATTCGGTAATAAAAGTCAGACTAAAACGTATGGACCAAATATATGTTCATCTCTGAAATAAAGAGGCTTAAGTAGCCGGGCAAAACATTAATTTTCGCCGAAAATAGAGAATTCTATACAATTTATTCTTTAATATCGGGATTTGCTGTTGATAAACTCATATAAGTATCAAGAATTGATTTCATTTTTAATCCATACCGTTCATTATGTGTTTAAAAATTATACGTGACTCGGAATCTCTAGAGACATGATAAAATACCCATTATTCTTTTTACGCGCTTTAGTATGTTAATATTTATCGAATTGTTTAATTTTATGAACCCATTGTATCAAATATTTGATTGCCATTAGCCATTGTTTTATTCCGCCATTGAAAAGGATGCATTATGCCTTCCCATTCGTTTATCACGGGCATTATTTCTTTCACGTGCGCCGCTTTGTTAAATGGCAAACTTGAAACTTATCTCGGAGAAGACAATAATGAAGATCTGGATCGATCCCCCCCCCCTCTTCTGACACAAAGAAAAGGACCGGGGGTATTCTCGCATAGCTGTCATTGTATCTTTCACAGTTCATTACGTACTTTTTGGGTTTCCAACTTGTTTGTTCCCCATCACTCATTCAGCGGAATGCATGTAATATCTGAGAGGCTCTCTCTCTATTCGCGTTTGTGTTTTTGGTGTTATTTTTTTTGGTTTTGTTTCGAGTTCTGTCGCTGTTTGCGCTTTATATCGCTGTTTGCGCTTTATACCACTGTTTGCGTTTAATATTATCGGAGTGTTTTTAGTAGAATAACAGGATTGTAGTTTTACCGAGGTGTAGAAGGATCTCGGGAAAATAGCAGGTGTTTCAATCTGCACACCAAACACCAGCTAGTATTGTAACTGTACGGGTGCAAATTTTATACATCTTTGAAAATAAATCGAATTTTATCTTTGAAAATAAATCGAATTTAGAATCATTGAAATTCGAAAGAAAAGTAAAAAAAAAAATAATCAGGTAGTAGTAGAGTCTAATACCGTAAATCCTGCAAATTAATTGCAGTTTTTTCACTTATGCAATCCTATGATAAAAATACTTATTAATTGCTCCTTTGAATATAAATCTGGAAAATCTTTGGAAGTAGTTTCTCTGTGCATATTAAAGAAGCCTCTTGATGATGACACTTGTGGCAGAATTCTTACTCTTCCTATATACTCCAACCTTTTGTTTTCCCTTTTTGGATTTTTCTTACACTACAAAATCCTAAACCAAATACATTAAGAAAAATATTATGCTCTTTGCCGATAGATGGCAGCAGTGAAATATGAAACGAACTCCTATTTCGTCAAAATTCATGACGAAATTGCTGAACGAGAAAAAAATGAAATATATGACCCTGGTCGTATTTGTCATTTTCCCTTTTCCATCGGACTAGTTCAGAAAAATTTCTGTTTTAGCAGGCGATTTGACTAATGTAATTTTAAGGTTTAAGAGAATTCAAGAGAGAAAAATTATTTTTCTTTGTGCGATCAGACATAAGTCACTCTCATGCCTTTTTTATGAAACTGCATTATGATTATTTTTTTCATTTTCTTTAATACTACCAGTTGTTATGTGCGTTTATGTGAAATAATTTCAGCCTTTAATTAATTTTTAAATTTCTGTCATGTAAATTCTTGAAAATTTAATTATTTCAGTTTTACTTTCTTTTTTAAGTCATCCCCCCCAAAAAAAATTAAAATATGTAAATTTTAGAGTAAAATACGAAAATGCATTTTTCTTTATTCATAATATTACTTTTAATAAGTAATTGTATTGACGAAATACAATCAAATTATTATATCAATAACACATACTTCGTATCTGACGCATCCGGAACTATTAAAAGTAATTTAAAAAAAATTGTTTTACTATAATGTAATTTTAAATATCTGTTGATAATTAAAATACAATGAAACTCCTCTATAACGGCCAGTAATGTTTCCGAAAAAAGTGGCCGTTTTGAGGGGTGGCCGTCAAAAAGGAGGTTTCTCCTACAGCATTATGGGCTCTATAGAGTCTGTAATCAATTCTGAAGAAAACATGTTCGTTTAGAAATAAATAATTATTTTCATTTTTCAAAGAATTCGCAATAAATATTCCTTGAGTCTTATTTAAGTTCATTTCAATTTTTTTTATTTAAATGTCATTATATTTGAGAAAGGTTTAAAGGGCAAACGTTGTTCAATGGATGCCGCTTAACGAAAAAACTGAATTGAAAAGCCTGCACTTTTAACTAGACGTCTTTATACAACTTTATTTAAATATTTGAACTGTGTAATAATAGAGGTTCGCCTGTTCTTTTGTACTTCAGATATATGATAATGAACGTTATGGAACACTGGATGATACAGGGAGGAAATTTCGGCAACCATTTAAAGTTCTTTGAAGGATTTTTTAAAGGTTCGTATGAGCCAGCACAGAGGAGTTCGGAGGATTATTTGGAAGTAATCCTGTGGGAATTTTTGGATTCCATTAACTAATCAAATATTTAGTTACTTAAACTCTTTTGTATGGTAATACATCAGTTCACTTTTGGAGAAGACTTTTTGAATCTTGTTTTTATATTAACTAGATACAGGGTCATCGAAAAAGGTTGGACACATTTCGAAAGCTCAATTCTAAAAGAAATTGAGCAAATGCAATAATATTCTTTTCAGACAACTTGGCAAGTGTCGAAGATTTCTACATGAGGCGGTGAAAGGCAAATTAGTGTAAGTCACATTTTCAACTTTTTTCATTTGAGGGCAAAATTGTAATCTCCATGTTCAATTTAGAGTGGAATTGTAAATAGTTGTTATTTGCAATATTATAATAATTGTTATGAATTATAATTTGTTCAATTTATGGTGGAATTTTTGTAGTTTTTGCAGTAAAACTCTTACACCACTTGACTTACTGACTTACACCACTTTGCCTTTCACCGCCTCATATGTAACTGGTACGCAATCGTGACATGGAACGTTTCGCAGAAGCGATGCAAGGTGGAAGAGGTCTTCGTTCGGTATTTCGTCAGTGCAATGTCGACCGTTCAGGAGAAAGCTCAATGTGTATTGTGGTTAGCGGAGTACAAATCTGGAGTTACGTCAAGAAAATTGTTTACAGCGTAAAGATACTGGACTAGACACATTTCCGGGAGAGAATTGTGGATGCAATTGCCACGGTGACGCCAGACATGCTCCGTAACACCTGGTTAGAGATTGATTATCGATATGTGTAGAGCAATCAACGGTGCTCATATTGAAACTTATTAATGTAAAATTCTATTAAATTATGTACATTACACAACGAAAGAATTGCTTGTATTGTAATTATTTCATTAAATATGATTATATAAAATGTGTCCAACCTTTTCCGATGACCCTGTATATCATTCTACCACCCATATATCATTAAAACTCGGAAATCTTTGTCGCTCATTTCAGCATCCCTATTTTCTTTAAATTGTGTAAATATGGCGCACTCTTTAATATCGTTATCACCCATCTCGCATGTGTAGCAAAATTTTATTTGTTTAATCTTCTTTATCGTATCTAATTCTTCATTTAACATATGATTTTCTTGTCTTAACAATAAAATCATAAGGGGACTTACGACTCTTAAGTCGAGGGAATAAGGCATATTTTCATACTTTTTGACTCTTTGTAACTATTTCAATTTACTCCCAATTTTTCCAAATTTTATGTATATGATAAATTGATATATTTATTTTAATAAACAAATTTTCAACTCTCAAAATAATTTTCAATATTTTTTTTTAAATGCTCTAGATATACCTTGTTTTTTAAGCATTTTATTGTATACTGGCTTGCGCGCAGAACTATGAAATTAATTTTACACTTAAATGTATAATTTCTGTTTTATATTTAAAATAAATAATTCGAAATACAATTGAACATAAAACATTCAACATTAAAATATTTTTTCGATTTTTTTAAAACTGCTCGAAATATACTTAAAACTTCCTTAAATTTTTGCATTAATTTACCCCTGAAAAAATAACAAAATGTGCAGTGATTGCAATAATTCTAGTTCAGACGCAATAAAATAACATGATTATGCAGTGATAAAAATTTCATGGAATTATGTTTCATAGTTTTTGAGATATCAGTTGCGGAATGATGCAAAATTACATTTTGAGAAAAATGAGTTCAAAATTTTTCTTACCATAAATTTGATCAGTAATTAAATATTTAGAATAACAATATCTCTGGAACTAAGAGGAATATTTTCATGCGGTTTGCTTTATCTTGTTCAGAAATAATCAGGCTTTAACATATATTTTTTTTCAAAAAATCGAATGTTTTAAAGATTTAAGGGTAGTGAGTCCCCTTAAAGAAGAGGTCTAAGAGTGATAGATTTTTCAATTCTCTCACCTTCTCATTGTGTTGTTTTTCTGTCACTACCGCCAATTGACTCTCTGACATCTGTATTATGGATTTTAATTTTTGTATCTCATTCGCTTGTTCCTTGATTACCGAATTATTTATTACCATTTTATCATTATCAACATCAATAAATTGAAGATCTTCTAATTCGCTTGCTTTCTGCACGGCGTCCGTAAAATTTTGTGTATTTAACATGAGTAGTTCCCGTTTAATATTTTTATTCTACTTGCAATATTTTTATTCTACTTGTAAAAATTTTGCTAACATAATTTTAATTCCCAGGTCACTCTCAGCGGGTTTAACATTTAACTATTAGATTGTAGCATTCTCAACGCGTAGAGCTAAGTCTCTAATATTTTGATCGGGTGTGTGTGTAATGTTGTCGAATGCCCTCTATTGTTGTGTCGGTGACATTGTAATTTTAAATCCATCAGTTATCAACTTTTAGATCTCAAATGTACTAGTAGAATTTCTAAGTTCGAAGTGTTTAATTGCGTAATCTGCGATTTTTCCTTTAAATTTGCATTTAATTAATATGGCTAACTGCTCATCAGTCCAATTTGCTATATTCGCAATCTTCTTTGTAAGTTTAAATTTCGAATTAATATCCTCATTCTCAATGTCTCCAATTGCTGGTAATAATTGTACTAGATGCGTTTTGGCTAAAACACCCTTTTGCTCTCCAGCCGCTTCACTTTGCAAATCTACGTCCTTCTGGCTAACTTTCTTATTTATTCTACGTTTCCACATCTGCTCTCTCAAAATGCTGTTAATTTTAATATTTTTATTTTGCAATTACCTCTAAACTCTTTAACTATCCTATTCGCTTGTTTTCAACTCTGCCTTATTCACTCTTATTAATGCACAGTTGAAATTGTTACCTTGCTTATTTATTCAGCAATCACACTACCGCCACACGTCTAAAATTTCGTTTAGCTACTAATTCTACGCACCTCAATATATATACAATATGCCAGAACTCATTTTTCTCTATTTAACATACTACTCTTAATCATTCTTTATCAATTTCATGTATAACATTTCAATTCCTCAAATTATTATTCAACTCAGAGTAATCATTCCTAAATTCCATATTCATAGCACTTAAATACTAGTACCAACCAAACATCAAAATTATCTTTAATAAAAATTTAGCGATTATGACCACATTTCGAGCATATTAATTGTTTATACTGGGGGATCTTCCTGACGGTGAGTTGCCTTGCCTCCTCGCGCCATGATTAACTGATCAATTTAATTCTAAATTTAAAATACCTAGCACACTTTACATAACCTACACAGTTCTCCGTTACATATATATCAGTGACATATAACACTTCACTAAATACTTTTCACTTATGAATATCACAATTTGAATTTTACTTAGTTGTCCCGAAATTTAATCTATACACACATAAATATTCCTCACAAAATTTTGAACACTATGACTTCCTATAATATATATAATACACAATAATAAAATGGTTAAAAAAACCACTGGTTAAAAAAACCAGTTGATCTTTAGCAATTGTCAAGCAGTGTATATATATATATATATATATATATATATATATATATATATATATATATATATATATATATAGTAACTTCTCTATGGTAGCCAGTAATGGTTCCAAAAAAAGTAGCCGCTTTGAGGGATGGACGTCGTAAAGAGGTTTCTTCCATAATAACGGCCACAAGGAGATGAGATTGTAATAGAAATAATTTTCTTTCACATATTGCTTTAAATACTATATAAATAACAGAGGAGTTAATATTTAAATAGAGTAACATTTAAATGTATATATAATAATACAATTATTATATAGTACAGAAGTATAAAAACATGCAATGAAGGAACTGAATAAAATATAAAGCTACATATTCTAAATAGTCCCTAATGAATACAAATATACAATTTCTATTTTTTTATTTAGTATATATATATATATATATATATATATATATATATATATATATATATATATATATACTAAAGAAATACATATTTGTATATATATATTTGTTTATTTATTTATTTACTTAAAAACTCTTCCATTTTTATTCATGTATGTCTAAGGTTATGATAAAGTAGACAAAACAATTTTTCCTGCCCTAAAGTATTTATAAGTATTAGAAATGTCATCTTATTATGAAGCCGTTACACAAAGGTTCTGATGATGCAGCAAGATATTAAGACCACCGGCTTGTATTTCTTCAAGAATTCACATAGCTGGTCAAACATCAGGAACAGTGATTGCTTACACAGCACTGACTCTTTGATCGCAGCTGAAGAGCTTTCCGCGATATCCAATAGAAAGAAATATTGCTTTGATGTTACAAAAGAACGCCTTTGTCTCAAAGACATTGCTTAATGTTAAAAATAAAAAGAAGAAATGATAGCAAAACCGCCAGACGTAACATTTTGACTGAATTGTTTCTGTTTTAAATTTTTTTCTCTCTCTGTGATCTGGCTTTTATTTATTTATGAAAAAAAGAGGTTATTTTGTTATGGTAAAACTTGATATTTTTGCCTTTTATTTGTTGCCATTTTATTGTTTGTAAAGTAAATATTTAATATGTTAACTGACAATTTTTACTAAATTTTTCATTTTTTAATATACGTTGAAACTTCTATATGGCGGCCATTAATGGTTCCGAAAAAAAGTGGCCGTTTCAAGGGGTGGCCGTAGAAACGGGGTTTCTTTCATACATCTCCTCTAACTGTGGAGTTTTGAATCGATTCTGAATACAATATTGCCGTTTAGAGGAGTGGCCGGGTAGAGAGGTTTCACTCTATAGTTTATTGTTCATTCAGTTTTGATACGTGGTATTAACAGTAATACGGTACTACTTGTGTCCTATTATAAGGAATTAAATTTTTTTTAAATCAGTGCACAAAATGTAATACCTGTAAATATGATGCAAATAAATGTTCAGAGAGTGAATCCACAATTAGTTTATAAGATAATCTATATCCCTTTGGTGAAATAATGTGAATAGCTAACTGTCGTCTTTTCCCGATCTCGCTCTGACCGACGACGTTATCGGTAACGAATTAACACCTCTTACATGAATATTAAAAATATTTTAATCACACGACTTACAAGCAAACGCAATACTATATTTCTTCACAGAACTTATGTACAATAATTACATTAATTAATCTTTAGCTCAGTCATCTGACTCTAACTGAGAGCAAACAACACCCCACTGCGTCTACGGGGTCATATTCCCACGTACTGTTTTCTCTAACTCCACAACACAGACTGGCTAACGTGGGTTTTCCCTTCAAACGACCCCACACCACTGTCGTCCACTTTTCAAGTAGAGAGCTCCAGGCACGACAATAACCTAATTAAACACATTCAAACATTGCAACATTGTTTTTCAATTCCATGGGTAATATTGTATAACACAGGGCTACACAAAAAAATTTCTTTTTGGTCCTTAGGATTTTAGAACTGATTTTAGCTATATTTAGGGCGCTGAATCTAAATATGAAACCAGTTTTTCTCTGTCAGCTCTACTCTTTTAGATACAGTAAATCCTCGTTTATCCGGACTAACTAAGACCATAGGCAATCCGGACACTCGAAAATCAGGATAATCCGGTAATATGAGTAATAAGCAATACAAAATCCTTAACTAAGAAGACTAAATATGTTTTGTAGCAAAATTGAGTAGCATTGTTTACAAGACATTAAAAAATACAAAAATGACTTTTCACATCATTTCTTAACAAAGAATTGGTAAGTCTAGTAAAGCTTTCTTAAAATCAACAAAAAGCATTTTATTACCATAATTTATTGTATAATCTATGCAGGAACTGTACGTTGAATCAAAATAAAAAGCGAATATTTGGCGTACGTGTAATTACATTCTTGCTATCATAGTGAAAAATTATAATCTAATGTAAACATTAAATAAAAATAATGTTTACAAATCTGATCCAGATTATCCGAAGATCTGGATCAATGATAGCCAGATAAACGATGTTTTACTGTACATCCACTTATCTATCAATGTTTTTTTTCTATTCAATACATTGAAGTATGGGTGATTTATCCTCCTGGGAAACTGGACTCCTAGGAAAAGTGGGTCTTCCTGAATATTTTCCAGATGATTGGCGCCTATTTATTGACAGCTCAAAGCGAAGTTTGAAATGTGTTCTTCTACACAATGGGAATAAATAGGTTCAATACCAATTGCTCACTCAACGAAAATAAAAGAAGAATATGACACCATAGCTTTTGTCTTGGAGAAGATAAAGTATCATGAACATCAATGGGTGATTTGTGTGGATGAAATGGTACTCTTTCTCCTTGGACAACAAAGTGGCTAGACCAAATATCCCTGCATCATGTGCCTCTGGGATAGCAAAGACAAAACATACCACTGGGTTAGAAAAGAGTGGACTAAGAGAAAAAACATGGACGTTGGGGAAAAGAATGTCATTAACGACCCCTTAGTTGGACAAGTGAAAATCATCTTTTCTCCACTGCATATCAAGCTGGGCATAATGAAGCAGTTTGTAAAGGCTCTTGATATGAACGGATCATGCTTTGTATATAGGGGGAAAATGCCAAAGTTGAGTACGGAAAAAATTATAGTAGGAATATTTTAAGGCCTACAAATAACACAACTAATTAAGGATCCTGCCTTCGTAAATTCACTGAATGAGGCTGAGCGAAAAGCCTGGACTTAATTTTTTTTTCAGTTGTCTGAAATTTTCTGGGCCAATGCAAAGCTGAAAACTATGCTGAACTGGTAAACGAGATGCTTAACAGTTTCAGATCCCTTGGGTGCAACATGAGCATTAAGATTCACTATTTACCCAGCCACTTAGACCATTTTCCAAAAAATTTAGGAGACACCAGTGAGGAACAAGGTGAAAGATTTCACAAGGATATTAAAACTATGGACGACCGCTACCAAAGAAGACGGGATACGCACATGATGGCAGATTATTTCTGGAGTTTGAAAAGGGGCTGTTCCAAAATACATTGAAGAATGTCACGGAAAAGAAGTTTCCAAAGTGTTCAGTGACTAGTGGGTTTCATCTGTGACCTTTCCCTCTTTCTTGATCTTTGTAATTAGATAAGTATTAATGCAACAGTCTCTATGATTTTTATGTTCCTTTAAAATTTTTAAAAAATAAATTATAAAAAAAAATAAAAAAAATTAATAATAATAAAAAAATTCCGTGTTTAATTTTTTAATTTGATCCATGGATTTAACTTAAAATAGTGTAACGCATATTTCACAAAAATGTTATATCTTAGAAATTTAAGCTCCTAAGCAAAAACTAATGCCATATTTAAATTCAGGGCATCAAATTCATATGGAATCAACTCCAAATACCCCGGCACCAAAAACACTGTTGTCTTGTGTTATCCTTTTAAAACAAGGCTCTTTTTTTTTAAAGAGCCTCACATAAGTCATCACATGCATTAAAGCAATTCTGGCTTTTGTTTTGACGCGCAAATGTGATGAAAAACTCATTTCACAAAGCTAAGAGGTGATAAATGGTAAAAGTGGCGATAATGGGTAACGAAATATTGTAACTGTATATCCAACCTTATTATAATTTATCTTAAAAACTACGTATACAGTTGCACTTACCGTCATAAAGTTTATATAATTTTTTAAGCTTGTTTTAAAAATATTGATTCCAAACATTAATAAACGAGGGAGCAACTTTAGAAAATGTAACATTTCCTAAGCATTTGGTAACAGAAATCAGCGTCCAAAATGACTGATTAAGAATTAAATTAACCAGTTATATTTTTACAATATTGAACGACTATTGGTATTATTTTCATGCGCTGTCCTTACTCATATGTGTTAGAAAAATGTCTGCCAAATAACGCAGAAAGTTTACATTTTGAAATACAGCTGCACGTACAGAGAAAACTTTTGAATTTCAGAAGAAGAAAACCTTAATTATTTATGACTGATACTAGATGGCGCTAGTTATGGTATTACGAAAATTCAAGTGTTAGGGGTCACACTACCTTCAAACGGTAAAAAAATTTGATTTTTCAGAGAAAATATATTTGATAGCTTGGTTGTTTCTGTACAATTTAAAACAAACCGTGAGAAAAAATTCCTATAATTTAATGAGTTACAGGGAAAATTGTATCAGCTGTTTTATGCAAACAACGTTTAAAGGGCACTCTCAATTTTGTTGCTTGCAATCGTAACTCTGCGCTAAATACCAATATAGCAAGTTTTTATTTATATATCAGCAGGGGAAACATGAAGACGCTTCCTCAACTCGAAACTTCGCCAGTTCCTCATGGTATTTTGGTTTTGATTCATTATTACGTTGGTGCTTTACTTCGATACATTTGCTGTTATTGGTATTGCAGTTTTTATTTATCACTTGTTTTGATATTTAAAACAGTATAAGTGGATTTATATTTTAAATATAGTTATGTGCGGTATTTTAAAGTGTCGTTATATTTGTGAAATGGAAGAAAAAGTGAAACGTGCTTCAAGAAAACGTGCTAAGAAGCGGAAATTCTATGGAAATCAACACACCATTAAAAATCATTCCAGCAGAGATGAAGTGTGTGAATCTGGTGATATTTAAGATTCTATACACAAAAATTCCACAAGTGTTTCAAGGAAAAGTGCTTCATCTAGAAAGTTACAAATGGAATGTGATAAGACTTCATATAATGTCAATCAATTTGATGGTAATATTATAGTCGATAAAAATCTTTTTCCTTTCTTGGAAGAAAACCTTGTGTGCAAGGTATGTAAAAATAATATTAAAATTTCTTCTAAAAAGATATATGGATTATCTACTAGAATAATTTTGAAATGTCAAAATTGTAAAAGTGTAGCTGAAACTCATAACTCAAAAATGTTGGAGAAAAGCAAAAATATCTCTGAAATCAACAGGAGAACAATCTATGCAATGCGTTGCATAGGTCAAGACCTTGAACCATTAAAAACATTTTGTGGTATCATGGATTTTTCTCCTCCTGTCACACAAATTGCATATGATAAAATATGCAAATTAATCTATTCTGCCTCAGAAATTACTGCAACTGAAAGTATTAGACAGGCTGCTGAATAAGAAATCAAAGCATCACATTCACAGGATATTACCGTTAGTGGGGATGGTTCGTGGAAAACGAGAGGCCACACATCTCAAATCGGTGTATGCACTATAATTGGAACAGAAACAGGAAAAGTTATAGATGTTGAGGTGCTATCGACAGCCTGTAAAGGTTGTGAATCATGGTAAGTTTCACGACAAGGATCTGCATTTAAACAGTGGCAGACAGCACATGCAGAAACATGCTTAAAATACCATTCAGGGTCATCTGGAAAAATGGAGTCAGAAGGTATGGTAAAAATCTTTCAAAGATCAGAGTCTGAAAGAAATGTAAGGTATGTGAACTAGTATATTGGTGATGGTGACTCTAAAACATTTCTGTCCATTACTGAAAACAATCCCTATAATATCACTGTGTCAAAATTAGAATGTGTTGCTCATGTTCACAAACGCATGGGTAATCGTCTTCGAAAATTAAAAACTTATTACAAATGTCAAAAGTTATCAGATGGAAAGGGTATTTCTGGGAAAGGTCGTCTCACAGACAGTGTAATCAATAGACTTTCTTCCTATTATGGAAAGGCAATTCGTGAAAAATCTAGTTCACTAGAAGGTATGAGAAATGCTGTATGGGCAGTGTAGTTTCATAAACGCTCTTCTGATGATGAACCACTGCATACTTTTTGCCCAGCTGGTGCATCATCCTGGTGTAAATATCAATGAGCTATTGCAGGTGGAACTGTGAATAATTTTCATCATCGAGATACATTGCCTGCTCCTATAATGGATGTGATAAAACCAATTTTCAATTCTCTTTCACAACCAGACTTTCTAAAACTCTGTCTTGGTGCTGTAGCATACTGGAAATATGGTCTTATTTTTTTCCGAGACCCCACAAGAGCTTGAAACACAGCTGCGTATTTTTCAAGGAATGTGTTGCTCGGTTCCACCAGTTCGGAACACGTGGGGGGATTAAAAAACTTTTTTCCCACAGATGCAGCAAGTAAAGCTGTCATCTTAACATTTCTGCAATGTAATAAAGTTCGACGTCTAAGAAGAGCTGTCAGCCGATAATCTGCCGGCCCCTCCACCCCGTCTGAAAATCCAGACATGAGAGAGAGACGCTAGAGAACGCGGCCTGTGCGGATGTGTGTTTTAGGCTCCGTACGTTGTGAATCTGCACGGGATTTTAATCGAATATGTTGCACTGATTAAATGTTAAATTTTCTTGTTAATAAATTATTGAGTTTTTGTTTTAAAAATTTGGCCTTCGTTTGTTAATTAGAACTCTGTCTTTCTTTGTTATGGATCCCATGGTAGTAATTTTTAGCAACGCCTTAGAGAGAATCGCCTTACCTACTTGTCGTGACGCTACAGTGCAAATACACAAATTCCAAACGAATCTTTTAAATCGTTGATGTGGCAGTTGTGTCCCAAAACCTCTGGTTGTGGAAGGATAATTGCAGAAATCGGTGTGTATGAAGCTGTAACTATTTTTAATGATGGTCGAAAAGGAAGACTTACCACAATGAGAAAGCTGCAATTTCATCCAGGAATTAATTGCATTTCTGCACAATAGAAAAGTGATTTTAAACGTGTATCATGCGCTCAAGAAAGAGCAATATCAGATACCGTTGATGCTCGTCGAGCTAAACGACTGGCAAAATTACATGAAATAAAAAAATAACAAAATTGAGGGCATTACATACCAACCAGGGGGATTTTAATATTTTTTTTATGCTATATTTTATGGCATGAAACAGTATTTGTTCTGTTAAGTCTAAAAGTATATGATATGAATTATATAGCTATTGCAGAGTGTTAATTGTAGTATTGAAAGATGTTTTAATGTTGTTATAGGAAATAATATTGAGGTTTTTTTAATAAAGTATTTCAAACATTTTTGTTATTTAGTATTTCTTGTGAAATAAAACACATTTTAAGTTAAATTAATAATTATATGAAGCAAATATATGGTAAAATACCTTTAAAGTCATTTTTCTCAAAACATGATTTTTCATCCTTGCGCACAAATCTATTCTTGACCTATTGCATTTATATTTATGAAATTTTTCCAGTATATAAAGTAAATCAGAACTGTTAATTTGAATCAGATTTTAGGCATTTGAGATGAAATAAATTTTTTATAGCTTCTGAAATACTTGTAAATGAGCTCTATTTTATTAGTAAAAAGTATCTATTTTTAAAAAATATAAGATGAATTTTAAATTAAAATATTTCTGGTTCAAAATGACATTGTAACTTTACAAAACATATTCCAAGTACTATATTGCATATAAAATGTAGAATAGAGCAGTAATCATGTGCGCAAGCACATATTATAGATTTAAATTTTTAAAAGTTATATTCAATTTTATCATATTTTTTAAATTTCAAATTCATTTAGTGCATATTAAATAACATTTTCTAAAGCAGAGAGATTCTTTTATATTTAGTTAAAATTTTGTATTTATTTGAAGCTTATTTTGTGAGATATAACAAGTCGAAAACTGTTAAAATTTGCTCCTCAATTTCGGGTTTAAAGGTCGTATGACCCCTTTGTTAATGCACAAAATAAAATTAAGAACACCTGAAGTTAAAAAAAAAATCTACACAAATAATCGATAATTATAGTTTGGCAGCAAAAATTTTTAATCAAAATGTTAATTAATTGCTCAAATTAATTTACTAATAACGTAGTTGGCTAGTTTTCCGATGGGTTCTGAATTGAGAAAAATATAATATGCTTAGCAACATTCGTCCTTATAATTACTAAAGAAACAATCAATATATTGTTTTGTCATTTCTAATATAAAGTCGAGGCTGAAAGAAACTGAAACATTCAAAATGTTGGACTGTTTTTTCGTTTCTGGCTGGTAAAGGAGTATCCATTTTTCATCAACTCTTGAAAAAAAAAATTAAAAATGCAACTGTATTTCTTTGAAATGGCTCGAAATTGTACTTCAAAGTGGTTACTGCTTCACGTTTTTGATGGATTGTTAGCATGCTCACAGCTTTCTCATGTCCAAGTATGTATGAAAACATTTTATCGACGTTCTCTGATAAGACAGATGTCAGCAGCCTCAGAAATCTCTCGCACTTTTAATTTTCTATCCTTCATCACCCTAACATGCATTTTTTTCAATGGTTTCTGGTGCCGTTACCTTAGAAGGGTGACCAGAACGCTCAGCGTTCTGGTCACCCTTCTAAGGTAACGGCATGTGATTATTTGGCCGCAACGAAAGTCAACAAACCGCTTGCAAAATCCTACTAAGCAAAGGTGCAGACTCATGAAAATTATCAAGCTTGGATTCACTTTCTACCTCCGTTTTCTACCGCATTTTTTAAAGAGACAATGCTGGAGTCATTTCATGGTTCTATTGGAAAATTCTGCTAAACCTGTAATTTCAGCTTTTTATTGCTCCAGTGATGAAAAGCTAAATCTAGCTGAATTCTGGGGAGTTTATTATAAATTTATATATTTTTATATATTTTTTCATTTTATTCATATGTATAACATTTCGCATGGTTTCATTCTATGTTATTAATACTGTGTTTAAGTTTTTAAACTGATTTTGGTTAACAAGCATTCTTAAAATTCCGGGCGACGCCGGGTACTTCAGCTAGCCACATATGAAACTGTTTAAAGGCAATTTTAGGTAATACATGTTTATGCATTACTGTCTAAAAACAGAGTTAATGTAATGAAAAGGGTACCCCTTGGCAGGGTTTGGCTAAGTTTTCAAAATTCGCCAAAATCTCTCTAAAATTAGGCTCTTGTAAAGAATTAGGCAGTTCTTGAATTAGGCTCTTGTAAAGCAGTGTGTAACCCCTTTTAACGTGGGTGACAATTGCACCAAACTTATTATTGTCTTCTCACTATGCTCTGTAGTCAATCTTATAAATGCATAGCATGTTTGTATTTAATAAATTTTTCTTTAGTGTCATAGATGCCAAGAGTTTTTTATTGACAGCCTTTATTACCATGTTTTTATTAACTTGCTTTCTTGTTTGTGTGTTTGTTTGCGTGTGTGTTTGTCCAGTACAAATCTTGCAATCGATTTTTAACTAACTTCCCCACTAGCTAGACATTCGAAACTTTTAGAATAGCTCAGAGGACGATGACAATGCATTTTTTTAATACTTTTAGCCATCTTTAAGCAGAATTAAATTAATTTTCAGTTAGTTTCAGTTAATTTTGTTTTGTAGACTAGTGTAGCCATTTATTGGTCGGAACGGGAACGAAAAGTTAAATGCAAGTTAAATTCCAATTAACTTCACTTTCTTTCAAGTTGATGGGATAATTCATCAAAACTTTTTTGCAAAAAGTATGTAAAAAAAGTTGTTTGTGTGTTTCTGTGTATGTGTGTTTGTCCAGTTCAAATCTTGCAATCGATTTTTACCTAACTTCCCGACTAGCTAGACATTTGAAACTTTTAGAATAGCTCAGAAAACGATGACAATGCATTCTTTTGATTCTTTTGGCCATCTTTAAGCAGATTGAATTGCTTTTCCGTTAATTTTGTTTTGTAGACTGGTGTAGCCATTTATTGGTCGGAACGGCAACGAAAAGTTAAATGCAAGTTAAATTCCAATTAACTTCACTTTCTTTCAAGTTGATGGGATAATTCATCAAAAATTTTCTGCAAAAAGTATGTAAAAAAAGTTGTTTGTGAGTTACTGTGTTTGTGTGTTTGTCCAGTTCAAACGTTGCAATCGATTTTTACCTAACTTCCCGACTAGCTAGACATTTGAAACTTTTAGAATAGCTCAGAAAATGATGACAATGCATTCTTTTGATTCTTTTGGCCATCTTTATGCAGATTGAATTGGTTTTCAGTTAATTTTGTTTTGTAGACTGGTGCAGCCATCTGTCGGCCGGGACGGGAACGAAAAGTTTAGCGTAAGTTAACTTCCAATTAACTTTATTTTCCTTCAAGGTGATGGGATAATTCATCAAAAAAATTTTAAAAAAGTATTTATCAATATATAGAATTGTCAAGTTTATATGATTCAACAGAAAATTTAAAAACATGGTATATAAAAAGTTCTTTTTATCTTGTTATTATTGTGTGTTTATATTATTAGTCCTTGTTTTCGTTTTATTGTTTGCATTAAAATATCGTTTTATTTAGTTTGAATTATGAGGAAACAATATCATTTAGGATTTATTCTGAAATATTTATTCTATTTAAATTGTCTAAAACTATCTGTGTATTCTGTATATACACTTAATTTAATTATTCGCTATGTTGCCGTATTTGAAAATTTCGCCAAACCATTACAAGGGGTACCCACTTCATTACATTTACCAGAAACAGTGGCAATCTAGTAAGGACCCTAATTGCTATAAATACGAGTATATACCAGTAAAATATTTTTAACGACTACAATAAACAAAGCTATTATATTTCATGATATTACCTAAAAACTTCTACGAAACTTGTGCTCATTATATTTAAACAATATCTATTCAAATAAAAGAACTACGGGAGATAAAATATTGCCATAAAAGGCCATAAAATGTTAAAATAATTTCAAAATGACTTCTCATAACTACCTCTATTTTTGTATTACATTTAACCACGAAGCAACCTCAAATATTTCCGTACCTTTCTGTATATTTCTCCCAACAAAGGAATTTAATCATAATTTTACGAGTTTGGCGGTAAATTATCGTAGTTAGCCATAAAAAGCTCTTGTCTGCTGTTTTTGTAATGGTGCTAAAAAGAATAACACTCGCAGTTGGAATATTGTGTGTTTTCGTTGCCTCATTTCAGTTTTGAAATAAAGAAAAGAAATGGCGTGCTCCAGGAATTTTTTCATTACTTTCGGTGTATGCTAATATTTTCTTATTTCACATGACTGGAATTTTTTTTTCGTCCAAAAATCACGCATTTAAATTTTTTTTGTTTAAAGTCATAAAAGTTTTTATTTTCATGGATGAATATGAATTATTTTTTGGCTACGCATTTCCGTGTACGGCAAGAGATATTGTTTTATGCTCGTCTGGGAAATCTCACGCACTGTGTATTTGGATTATCACTTATGCGGTATTTTATTATATTATTAAACTCATGCACAATGTTATAAAATATCTTTATGTGTCAATCTGAGAAATTCATCCGCATGCGCAAACTTTTTTAGGAATATCATCAATAATAAAATTTTTGATTTACATCATTTTTATATTACATGATTAAATGATCACACAATTACATCATTTATATATTACATTCTAAATCTTTTGATACATGACCATGTCATTCAGTGATTCCCAAACTTTTTTATGTTTGCGACACCCTTGTGAATCTGATAAGAAACTCGGGGCACCCATGATAGAACTTTAGTTTTCTTAAATTTTTAAATATTAAATTAAAGTGGTATAAATTTCAGGAACATCTATTTATTTAAGTTGCTAGGCCGATATTTCGACAGTCCGTGAGAGAAAACTACTTCATCAATTTACTTCATTTTGCTCTTAAAAGAAATATTTTAATCTATGGATGTGTCAAATTTGGTTTTTGTAACCGCAATTTTTATTGATTAGTGATAATTTACAATTAAAAATTGTTTTCTGCGCATGTTCAGTGACATGTTTAAATTTGGCTTTAGATACTTATTAAGCACGGGGACACATAAACGCGTTAATTTGTTTATTCCGAAGAATCTCTCTAGCTCTCTCTCTGCCAGTTTTATTTTCAATTATATTTGTGAGGTATAGAATTAAACCCGACAGAAATTGTTTATTTCTCGCTGTTGAATAACCATATTTCTTTTTGCTGGGTTCAATAATAATTTTTTAATGTATTTTTCTCTATTCTTAACATTATGATTTTCAAAGTTTGGCAATGATGTGTAGAGTATAATTTGTGCAATATTACATTTATTTACTATCCCCAACCGTCATGTTTTGGCGGGTACTGACTAGTGTAAAATTTAAGTTCATGTAAATATTTGCACCATTGCTGATTTCCGCCATTTCTTGACAGATTTATGTAAAAAACACTAGAATAGGACACACTAATACAGTTTCAAAAATAGCCATGTGATTCAATATGCTAATACACTAAAAGACTACAATGGAGTTACTACAAGTGTTTTGTTTTATTAATGTGAGATTTGCGATGGATGCTTAGAGCACAAATGTTTGTTATCAAGCCTATCAGCTGTGGACGTGTGTGTAGCTAATTCAACCCCGGGAATGAGTGCATCGAATTGTGTAATAGGCTGTAGGGAGTGAAATTAATTTATTCAATTTAATATTAATTTTAAGTGAGCCCCATTAAATCTTTTTGTTTATAAAAGAAAAATCTCGAGGCATCCTAAAGTGTCGTGGTCCGGGGGGGGGGGTTGTCTCTGGTTCGATGCCTGTCGCTTACAAATCCACTGCCGTGTACACAAATGGCGGCTGGTGCACGAAAAATCTGTCATGGCTGCAATGTCCTCCAAGTTGACAAATTTACCTCTGGAGGTGCGGGGTCAAGTGTACCGGTCTCGTCACTTGACTCGGTTCTAAAATATGGGACCGGCTTGTAGGGAGTAGTGCTGTCCGCCTATACGGAAGCCTTAAATGAACGGTCAGCAGTCCAGCCCGCTTAAATGAATAGCCAGCAGTCTAGCGTCGTCAGCCCGGTAATTTACATTCAGACTAATGTACTAATAACAAGTGCCTCCGCGTTTGGAGAACAAAGTGTTCAGGTACACCGATTGTTAATCACTGATCTGATGTCCAAAAAGAAACTTATCCGTCCAAAATATTACAAAGAAGTTAACTCGACGGCATCTTATATAAGGAAATAAAAAAAAGTGAGCCATTAGCTGGAATTAAGGTACATCACATACGTGGGAACTATTTTCTGGTGATATGGACAATATTAAGGAATTGCATCAATTGGTACAGCAAATCTTCCACCATATTAACAACTAATCGCGAATTAAGAAATCCTTAGACTTCTTTAAATTTTTGGTTTATATCATGTTTATATTATTGACACAATCTATCGATACCTGAATATCTAATGTCATGAAAGATACTAAAATTAACAAAATATTACAAAGAGTGGAACTGGATGGTACGTTATAAGTGGAAATGAAAGAAATGAGTTATTTGGCGGAATCGAGGTATATCACATATGTGGGAGCTATTATTTCATGATCCCAACATTATTTAATGTCGTGAAATCTTTAGCCAGATTAATGGCTGATCGAAGATTGGGAGATGCATTTTTTTTTATTTCTCTTTTCTTCATTGAAATAAATAGATCTTTAAATTCACTGCATATGGTTTAAAAAAATCTCTTTATTTGCATTTATTTGAAAAATTCAATTTACGTATTATAGTGACAATCTTCTGCATATTTATGTCCTGTAGTACAATGACTATGAAATGATCAGGACGAGAAGCATTAGGGGAATTGTCTGTATGGACAATACTCATACTTCCCCTTTCATTTGACCTCATCTTCGCCTCATCCGACGACGTTTTTCAGTAATTTTCTCTTGTCTCTCCTACTGATAGTAAAGAGTTTGATGATCCTTGCATTTGTAAATTCGCCATACAGACAATCGACACCTAGATGAAGAACTATTAGTCACCACCATTTTTATTGTGAATACTATGGATTAAGAAGCTTTTTGTCCCTTTAATACTACTTGATCGGAATTAATTATTATTTACTACTTTAGGAAGTACCTTCTCTGTCTGTGTTCATTAAAGAATGACATTTTTCGATAAATTATCAAATGTTCGAGTATTTTCTCGAACATTTTTTAACAAAATTTTCTCGGTTTACAGTCTGAAGGAGCCTTATTACTTACCTTCCGCGGAGGGCCTTAGATGCTATCTCAGACCTTGACTACTCTACTGAAGCCTCAAAGCTTAATCAGCGACTGTCATCAATATGTTTTAGAAAACGAAAAAAATTTCGCTCGCAAAAGATGCCTCTTTTTAGCTTATAGTTGACGACAAGAGAATTTCAGCGGAAATTGTACTTATTCTAAACTTTAACATGATAACATTATGGAATTTAATTAAAATAGACAACAGCTCTGTAAACATAGACCTGATTGTAACAAAACACAATTTGTTTTTAGTTTATTTTTTACCACGGACGCCCCATTCATAAAAATTTCGTGCTGCTGTCCCCCGTTTCTGTTGTTCTGAATTTCACAGATACTTGATACAGAGAACGATGTATAGTTGTCAATGTTAAAAACTGTAGATACTAATAATGTCAATTGTTCCACATATTTTTGCCACTTTCGGGCTAATAAAATATTTTAAAGACTTGCTATTAAATTTGTTAATCAAACTTTCTATTTAATATAAAATTTCGATGATGAGTATTAAAAAGAACATTAAAGTTTTAAGCCGTCTTTCCCGCATTAAATTAAAAAAACATTCTATAGAAACATCGCAAGAATTTAGTACTCCATT
Source organism: Dolomedes plantarius (assembly GCA_907164885.2). Taxonomy (NCBI): domain Eukaryota; kingdom Metazoa; phylum Arthropoda; class Arachnida; order Araneae; family Dolomedidae; genus Dolomedes; species Dolomedes plantarius. The sequence goes on from OU015491.1 coordinate 56,852,630, forward strand.
TTATTCTACAGTTAAAATCACCCTTCTAAGATAAAGTTAAATATTCTTTATTTCAAGTCTTTGTTTCAATTTCGCACTGTATTCCTTTTATCAGTCTCTATTGCTTGCTGTTCAGTGATAAACTTTATTCTTTTCAGAGATATTATACAAAAATTTTAGTTCCTATAAATGTTTCCGATAATTAAGGCTTGTTGGGTAATTTTCATTCAGTGAAACTTATACGAATATCTCCTAATATATTTTCATATGTATTTCCCGATTCATTTAATTGAACCCCCATTTATTTTATGGGAACTCATATAAGTTTTGCACATTCAAATACAGAAATGAGCATTAGCTTAAATAAGTTTCAGATTCTTCATTGTGAGACGACAGAACTGTCTGGATTTCTGTGTAAGGATACCTTTGTAAGGAACTTCCTAAAACCGAAGCAATTCTTTTTCTAACTCTCCTCCATTTGCATTGGTAATTTGAAATTACACTGAAATTCTTTTCGTTTCATCATTTTGTCGTATTTTTTTTCGATTCCGTCTTTATTCTGTTCAATAGTCTGACATATTATTTTGAAGAAATAGAAATAAAATAGTCAGTGCTTAAAAAAAATTGTGTTGCAGGTAATTTTGCGGTAGAACTTGTCTATCCTATATAATACATGCTTATATTACTTTGAAATTAAGAATTGGGTTTCGAAAATTATCATAAAATAGACATTTTCCCTTCATTTACATCTTACCTTTTAAACAGAGACTCACAAAATATGACATGTGACGAATGGCGTATATATATATATATATATATATATGGATGGATATGGGAGGGAAGATTTTCTGAGTCCATAATCATGTGTATATGCTAATTTATACTCGAAATTTGAGAAACAAATTGTATATGAATGTATAATGTAATCCTTTGATTACTATTTAATCCAAACTGTATAACAAATCTTAATTGTACATGAAAGTAACTATGACAGCAGCCATTTATTGCGGTGTGTAATTCGCTTATAAATTTGACATTAAGTTCGCTGTATCGTAGTCCAATCACTGCGTTTACTTATTCATGTGTAAGGCAATTCTACCTACAAAACTGCCTCTCGAGCTAGTTATGAGCAGATACTTCACCAGCTCTAAAAGCAAAAGTCCCGTCTTCTTACGTGACACCAATTCCACCTATTAATACAATATTCCTTCTGTCCGAAATCCAGAGATATTTACGGGCACCGTTAATCCTCGGAATCTTTTTCATTGTTCTAAATTAAACGCGAAGTAAAGGCTTTAATGTTAAGCTTCGGCAGATAAAACTTTTTTTCTCCCTCTCTCTCGCGGTAGAGTATCACAAAGGAAGCAGTAATTCAAAAATGTCACCTTTTTTTATTATTTTAACGTTGGGAATGTGATTTAAAATTCATTTCTCTCGCTCTCAACGGAACTGAAAGAGAAAGAAGGGAAAAAAATACCTTCTGAAGGCAGGAAAGGAAATTAGTTTTACATATATCTTTTGAAAATTTTTCGTAAAATTGAGGGGTAGTCTATATTTATAATCCGTTTGAGCTTTAAAAGTCCGAACACAAAGCACTTATCATGCCATCTTTTTATGCTTAATCACTTTAATTTGCATTTGTAAATTGATAATGTTTCGAAATTTTCCTAATTTTTTTTCTTTGGATTTTAATCTAAATTACTTGTTTTGAAATTAATCCGTTAAGTGAATTATACGATGGCCGACTAGAACTAAAAAAAGAAATGTTAATTTTGTCTCCTTCATACACCATTTATGAATTCCTATGACATCTTTTCTGCGATCCATGTTAAAAACCATGTTAAAATGCATGTGGTCATATATATATATATATATGTATGTATGTATGTATGTATATATATATATATATATATATATATATATATATTAAACAAATTTTAATCCTTTTAACCCATTTAGGACCGCTCCATGTTTCCCTTATTGAAAATGCACCAAACAGTTTTTAACACTTCTTAGAACATTAATTACACAAATAAGTTGTTTCCATAAAATTAAATTTATTTTTACGAGAGTTACAAAATGTTGCGTTTTCGCAACATCAGTCCAAAGCGGTATAAAAATTTTAAAAATATAAAAATTTAAAATTATAAATTTTTTTAAAAAAAATTTGAAATCTTTGAAACATTTAGCATTAAGAGGTACATTACACTTATTTCATACAGAAATTGTTTGACTTTTGCAGTGTTTACATTTTTTTGTTTATTTTCACTATTTTTAGTAATAATATGGCCCATACGGTTTTTCCGAGTTTTGTTGTGAATTAGATTTTGAATTGAAGATGGTCTTCCAATATGTGAAGTTTTATGTAAAACAGAATTCATCTGCATTTCTTCAAGCCTTTTTATCAAAGATATGGCTCTCTCAAAGATATAGAGCTCTTAAACTCTGATAAACTTATTTTAGAATTCATTGCATCCATGTAGAGTCTCCATTTTTCCCATACAATATGCTCCTTTTTCTTACTATATTGCTTACTTTTACATTCATTAGAAAGAAAAAAAGTCGATTTCACCTGCAATGTCTTTAGATGATTCGACATTTTCACATAAAATATCATCATCAATAGCTTCTTCATCCGTAAAATCATCCGGATCTGGAGGGATAATCACGAATTATGGTTCCTCATTAGCTTCTGTTGAGGACGATTATGAAATACCATCATCTAGCCCATGACAATACTCCAGTGTCTCTTCCAATGTCAAAAATCGCTTTTTTCTAGAGACAAACTTATCCGAAATGCAAACAATACCGATTTACTGCATGCAAAACTAGGCAGCACTAATAAAACACATTGGAAATAAGTAATACACTTTGGACTGATGTTGCGTTTTCGCAACATTTTAAAAAATATGAATTTAGAAGCATAAAAAACAAAAAATTATAATTTATCTGTTGAAGCCATTTTGTTCTTTAGTCTCGAGTAAACTCGGAACAAGCATCAAATCGGAAATTTAACATGTGCTGGTATCTAAGGTTATTATTTGAAAATAGTCATTTTTTCCCCTTTCAAAACACCATAAAAAAACAATTTTTTGCAAGTGCTAAAAGAGGGGAAATGAGGAAACAAAAAAATTATTATGATCAATTGAAGTATAGAGAATAAAATAAAAATGTTACTTCAGACGTACAGAATTTTGAACATCCCTTTAAAAAATACAGAAATTAATGTTGCGTTTTCGCAACACCAGTCTTAAATGGGTTAAATATTCCTAACTCGCTTTTTCCAAATTCGTGTACCTTATTGCAACAGATCGCCGTCCCTTATCTTTGAATTGCGACCTATATCCAACCAATATAAATCTATTTTTTCCCTAATGCCACGTACGGACGGAGAGTCTTATATAAGCATTATATAACGGACATCGTGCGATCATCTTCCCATATGAGGCGCCAGGGTCATGTGTTCGCTTCAGGCCAATTAAAAGGTCAGTGCGCCTCTACCTGGGAGCCTGGCGTCCTTTTCTGGAGGGCTTTTTAGTGTTCTGCCACGGTACTGTAAAGATGTATTTTGGGGCGGTCTGCGTCCCTTTGTCTTTTATTTTATACTGTGCTGTTCCGACAGCCTCGGGGTAGTGTTGAAATATGATAATCCGTCAATAAATTGAACTGTGACTTTTATGAAGTGTAACTAAAGCCCTCGAAGTAATCGAAAATAAAACGACGATTTAATCAACATGTGAATGCCTGCGTTCCTCGTCTGGACTTTCGAGTTGTTTCTCAGCAGCGTTCGACCACACGCATTGCCTTAACCATTCGACGGCTACAGATGGTGGACAAAATAATACGAACACCTGTGAAATAATGGAAAATCTTTATTAATAGGGGGTTGGACCACCCTTTGACTGAAGTACAGATTTAATGCGACGTGGGATAGATGCATAAAGGTCATGGACAATATTTAAAGGAATATTTAGCCATTCCTCGTACAGAGCGGTCTCTAATTCCGAAAGTCCGGATGGAGGTGGAAATCGGGAACGAAGTTTGGACTCCAAATATTGCCATAAATGTTCAATAATATTCAAGTACGGAGAATGAGGGGGCCAGGCGAGATGTTCAACTGTATCGTCATGCTCTTCGAACCATTCTTGAACACACCTAGCAGTGTGGATAAGGGCGTTGTCGTCTTGAAAAAGCGGTCGCTCTCCAGGGAATACAGTCAGGACAAAACGATGGACATGATCCCCAAGAACGCTTAGATAGTGATTGGATTTGATCCTCCAATGCAGAATAACAAGTGGCCCAAGACCGCTCCAAGATATCGCAACCCATACCATAATGGAGCCACCCCCATGCTTCACAGTCGGCAAGAGGCATTCAGGATGAAACGCTTCTTTGGGCGTTCTCCAGACATAAACGCGTCCGGTCGTCTGAAATAGGGTGAATGACGATTCATCTGACCATATCACCTGTTGCCACTGCTGTCGGGACCAGCGTTTGTGATCTCTGCACCATTGGCGCCGCTTGAAAGCATTAGTTGCTGTCACCAAGGGTTTACGAATTGCCACTCTGCCATAAATGCTCGCAGCATGAAGTTCCCTTTTAAATTTTTTTGTTGAAACGGGGTCCTGGAGATGACTGTTCATTTCGGATGTTATCTCGGATAAAGATTGCTTGTGCTTTCGGGCTACTATGCGCTTCAAGACCCGTCTATCCCTATCAGCAAGCTTGGACTTTCGGCCACTCTTGTGCTTTGAAGGCGTCGTCTTACCCTCTTTCGTGTACGCTGTCATAACGGCTGATACCGTACTCCTTGCAAACCCCAAAAGGTTTGCTGTTTCCATAACCGATGCTCCACTTAAACGCGTTCCAACTATCATTCCTCTTTGGAACTCTGACAGGTCTGACATTTCAACTTATCACAGACAGTTCGATAGAAGTAAGCAACGTAGGTGACTGCTGTTGAGAGACTGATACCTTCATCTTCACGCTCACTAGGTGGCAGACTTCTGTTGCAGGTGGCGCGGCTGAACTGCAGGTGTGAAATACGTCATACTTTTCCACAGGTGTTCGTATTATTTTGTACTCCATCTGTACTTTCCAAGACTACGATTATCTACCTTTCTGAAGCTCCTCGACATTAAAATCATTATATATATATATACACTGAAGTGCCACTGAATTAGGGATAGCGAAGCCTATGCAAATTGTGTAGCGCTGCGCATCATGTATGTGCAAGTGAGGGCGCTGTGGTAACTGCATATATAGCGCGTACTGTGGTTGTTCTGAATTAGTTGTTGGAATTGGCAGTATGGGTAAACTGCCTGATTTAGACGCTTTCGATCGCAGACAAATCGTAGGTGCACGACGCATGGGCCATTCAATTTCCGAAATCGTCAGACAGCTAGGATTTTCAAGGTCGACAGTATCAAGAGTATACCAAGAATACATGGATGGTGGGAAAAAAACTAGCGATCGGGCAAACTGCAAAGGACAATTAGCCTTGACAGTCCGGGGTGAGAGACGGCTCAGGCGTATTGTACGTAGCCAGCAAAGTGAAACATTAGCTCAAATTGCCATCCAGTTTAATGACGGTGCCAGTCGTAAAGTCAGTAAACGGACTGTGCAACGCTCGCTTCACCGTATGGGTTTCGGGAGCCGTCGACCTACGAGAGTACCATTGCTCTATACTCGCCATCGGGCTGCACGTCTTGCCTGGGCAAGAGAGCACAGAGACTGGAGTGTAGAGGACTGGAAACGAGTAGCATGGAGTGATGAGTCTCGATTCCGACTACTTAACGCCGACGGGAGGCTGAGAATATGGCGTCAGGCTCATGAAGCCATGGATCCTGCATGCCTGGCTGGAATTGTACAAGAGCATGGTGGCTCAATCATGGTCTGGGGTGATTTTTCGTGGCACAGTTTGGGATCTTTGGTGCGTGTACCAACCTCCCTCAATGCAATTCGGTATGTAGAGTTGCTGGGTGATCACCTCCATCCGTTTATGCTGTTCTGTTATCCGCACTGTAATAGAGTTTTCCAGCAAGACAACTGTACCTCTCACAAGTCCCGGTTGGCTACTGGCTGGATGAGCATTCCTCTGACTTCTCTGTCATGAATTGGCCACATAGAAGCAAAGACATAAATCCTATTGAGCATCTTTGGGATGTTTTGGAACAAGGCGTGAAAGGCCATCACACAGCACCAAAGAACCTTACTGAATTATGGAGAGCATTATAGTTCAGTCAATTTGTGCTCAAAAGGGGCCCTCGAGGGAAAATTTTGGGGTAGTTTTGATTTCTTCTATTTTATATGTTTTTTGGGGTGCTGAATCCGAATCTGAGGTTTGTTAAAAAAATTTCGTGACGCAACATTGAAAAGAATGCAAGAGAAGGTGAAAATTTTCATTTTTTGGCTGTTTTTTGCTTATAACTCTGAAACTATCAACTTTTCGTATATAACCTTATCAGCTTTATTTATCAAAATTAAAGTACATAAAATTTCCTACAAATTTCACTATTTAGGTTTTTTCTCCGACGGACCGTTTGGGCTCAAGCGCTATTTGAAAATTGGCGTATTTCGGCTGGCTCCGCAAAAACCCACTTTTTACACTCCAAAACTTATCATTAAAGGATGTCATTTAATTCCTCCTTCCAATACAATGTAGGATTTTCAAAATCACATTGTATTTAAATTCTGTGCAAATATAATTTCGTCTTCTACGTCTTTTCATGTAATTTATTCTCGGCTAGCCTCACCAAATGATTTTATAACTGCCCCGTTTGGTTTAAAAGCCCTCTTTCCTTCCATTCGATTCCTTCACAGACGATTCAAGGCCAACTACGTCACCGTGTACATGCGTACCCAATCAACACCCCCTATATCCGATATAGGGGTGTTGACCCAGTTTTAAGTCCCTTCATATTGTTCACGAGGTTTCCTCCCCACCCCCCACCCCCCCAAAAAAAATAAAAATATAAACACCGGCCATCCGATTCCTACCAGTGGCAGTGCGAAGGAAAGTAGTTCAGTGTTAGAATCCAACGACAACACGATTCAAAAGTTATATTTACGCGTAGTGTTAAAAATGGCTTCAAATGTGTGTTTTATTTGTGATGAAGTCCTGGATAATAACGTAGAGAAGGTGATAACGGTGCGGCAAAGAGGTTTGAAAACGTTTATCGAGTCAAGAAAGAAGAGGAAGGATGGTCAGCATGTTCAGCTACGTAAAAAATCTGCAGTTGATGTTCATAAGCGATGTCGTACAAACTGCATTAATAAAAGAATGATTGCAGCTCATTTGAAGAAGGCGGAACAGGGTAGAGAGTAAGTCAAAAGACGTTCTACTGAAGCGCATTTCAATTTCAAAACTCATTGTTTTATGTGTGGCCTCGTCATAACACCTGACTTTATAGAACAACAAAGAAAAAAGAAAACCAATCGTAATATTGTGTATCAGGTTCGAATTTTGAAAGTCAAGGAAACTATCATAAAAAGGGCAGAAGAACGTGGTGATGAGTATGGACAAGCCATAATCAAACGTCTTTTGCCTGTCTCAGACTTGGTAGTTTCTGATTGTCAGTATCATAGTTTATGCATGAGAAAATTGTACAATCGCCCAAAAATTCAAGAGAAGAGAAAAAGGGGTCCATTCGCCAATCATGTTGAAGCAGCAATGGAATATGTCTACACTTATCTTGAGAATAGTGATGGAGAATGTCAGTTTACGCTAGACGAGTTGGTGGACCAAATCAAGGGTGATTATCGTCCTGACATAAAGACAGTTAAAGTTCATCTACTCAAAAAATATGGAAGCGATATAATAATGACCTTTTCTCCAAACAAGAAGCTGGTAGTGTGTTTCAAAAACACAGGGTATAAAATTTTAAATGATGCTTGGTACCAGCAGGCGTTAAAAATGAACAAGAGGAAAGACTCCGGATTATTAAGACGGCTGCTGCAATTGTTGTTGAGGATATCTGGAGCCAGGTTTATGAGACCGCACAGTACCCCTCACCTGATAAATTTTTGGAAGGAAATGAGGAACTCATTCCTGAAAGTCTCCGTACATTTATGGAAACAGTTGTACTAAACAAAAAACGTGGGGACCATGATATGTGGAAGAAGAAGAACACAGCACTGGCTCATAGTCTTGTAGCAGTAGTGAGGCCCAGATCATTCGTTTCACCAGTCCTCGTAGGGTTGGCAGTGTTTCTGTACAAGTGCGGCTCAAGGAAATTAGTCGATGTGGTTTCCTCATTGGGATTTTGTTCGACTTACACAGAGGCTGTCCGCCTGGAAGCATCAGCTGTCAGCAGCGATCCGCTGAAAGTTAACCAGCCATGCTTTTCACAGCAGGTGTACGATAATGCTGATTTTAATGTACATACAATCGACGGATACAGCACCTTTCACGTCATGGGTACAGACTGAATAAATACGCTTACATGATGCGGAAGGTATGTCTAATCTCACAATCTATTTTGTAATTACTCATCTCTCCTTAAGATATGATCACAAGTTGTTGTTTTCGCACCACCTCTTTCATTTTCCAGATGAACAAGCCCCGACTCTGACGACAGAACAACCCGAACCTGTGCCAGGACTCGCCGCCTTCGAAGAACCTCAGCCAGTACCCTCTAAACGACAACGGCTCATATAATAATGTAATATATGATCATATGTATTGTAATACAATATAATAAAATGTAATAATTTTTCAAGATTTTTCGTTGGAATTTCAACTTTTTTGTAACTAAATTTGTACAGTTTCGGACTTTATTAAATAACTAAAACATTATTTTATTTTTGAAAAATTACCTGTACCTCTACATATACGATCTAAATAAGGTATGTGCAGAGAACTGGGAGGAATTCACTAATTGACAGCCATTAATAATAAATTAGAATTTTGGAGTGGAAAAAGTGGGTTTTTGTGGAGACAGCCGAAATACGCCAATTTTCAAATAGCGCTTGAGACCAAACGGTCCGTCGGAGAAAAAACCTAAATAGTGAAATTTGTAGGAAATTTTATGTACTTTAATTTTGATAAATTGGGTTATATACGAAAAGTTGATAGTTTCCGAGTTATAAGCAAAAAACCGCCAAAAAATGGAAATTTTTACCTTTTTTTGCATTTTCTTCAATGTTGCGTCACGAAATTTTGTTAACAAACCTCAAATTCGGATTCAGCACCCCAAAAAACATATAAAATGGAAGAAATCAAAACTACCCCAAAATTTTCCTCCGAAAAACACAATTTGACTGGACTATTAGCCAATATTTCGCAAGCCATTCCCGTGGAACGTTTCCAGAAACTTGTTGAATCTATGCCTCGTCGTGTGGCAGCCGTTATCAAGGCCAGAGGAGGCCCAACTCGTTACTAGGTAGGTATCCCTAATTTAGTGGCACTTCAGTGTATATATATATATATATATATATATAAGTATATATATACACTGCTGGCCACCCAAATTGCAACACCAAGAAAGACAAGAGATATCACAACAAAATTTATTTTGTAGATAACATGTTGACCAAGTATCAAATGATTAAATTTATAGACTTCTGTGAAGTGTGGTTCCTGCCAAAATCAGTAGCCAGAGTAGCCGCCATTGTTGGAGATCACCGCTGCCACACGCCTCGGCATTGGTTCAAAGAGACTTTGGATGAGTTCTTGGGGTACAGCAGACCAAGCAGCTTCCACACGTTGCCAAAGTTGATCTGCTGTGGCAGCTGGGGATGGAATCTGGGTCAATCGAGAGCAACCATGGACCACATGTTTTCTATTGGCGAAAGATCCGGAGAGCGAGGCGGCCAGGGAAGCAATTCAATCTGGCGATTGACGAAGAACCGTTGGACAATGCGTGCCACGTGTGGTCGCGCATTATCCTGTTGAAATTTGACTGTGGGCAAGCCCTGAAGGTAAGGAAGGACAACTGGATCCAACACCTCGGAGATGTAGCGCTGGTTGTTTAAAGTACCGGCAATGCGTACTAGAGATGTGCGAGAGTGATATCCAATACCGCCCCATACCATAATACTCGGTGCAGGACCAGTGTGGCGGTGCATAACGCAGATGTTCAGCATCCTCTCTTCACGGTGTCTCCAGACTCGAATGCGACCATCGTGGTGTTGCAGACAGAAGCGTGACTCGTCAGTAAAGACAATTTCATTCCATTCTGCCGTCCACACCCTTCTGTCATCTCACCATTGGCGGCGGAGACGTCTGTGGTTCTGCGTCAAGGGTAGACAAAGCAATGGACGTCTTGCGGACAGACCACTCTGCTGTAAACGGCGTCGAATGGTACGCGCAGACACTGGATGATGCGTTACAGACTGCATGTGCTGTGCTATGGTTCGGGATGTGACTGAGCGATCCGTCACTGCCATGCGCACAATTTGCCTGTCATCACGTGAAGTGGTGCGCTGAGGTGGATGCGATCGAACACGGCGGTCCGTCGTACCCTCCTGCATCCAACGATCACATATCCGCATTACAGTTGTTTGGTTTCGTCCAACACGACTACCGATTTCCCTGAAAGATAATCCACAATCTCGGTAGGCCACTATCCTTCCTGTCGAACTCGAATACTTGATCAAAAGATGATCGCTGTTTTCGACGAGGCATAATTGATCGTTTTTTTGAAAAATCCATAAGAAAAACACAATTGCCGAACTTGAAATCGTCGAAATCTCCAAGCCTTAAATAGCGCTTTGAAGTGGTGCCACAGGCGCGCGTGATGTGCGTCTGCGCTGAAAGTCTAATCATTTGCATATCTCACCTCCGCTAATGCATGTTGTAAATTTCATGTTATTTGCATGTTTCCTTCAGGGTGTTGCATTTACAGTGGCCAGCAGTGTATATAAGTATATATATATATATATATATATATATATATATATATATATATATATATGTATATATATATGTATATATATATATATATGTATGTATATATATACGAAAATAAGATAGGTTTTAGTGCACACTATGGTCATGTCATCAAGCGCGACATTAATGTTTCTAATAATCCCGATCTGATCGACATATTGGAAAAAGGTACTGGCTATCGCACCGGATATCATGGTAATGTGTTACCTACCTTTAGAAAAAATTTAGATAAATTCGTTTGTAGTACTGCTATTAAATATAGCATGCCGGATGTAGCTTTTAGTGAATGGAAACAGCATTTCTTAAAGGATTTTAATGATACCTATTGTGGGATGTAATGATAATAAAGGTTCATTGAAAAACTTGCGTCCTGCTATCTATCAATTACAGTGTGAATATATTATTACTTATGTGGATAAAGTCGCATCAAACTTTGCATTTATTTGTAAAAAATTTATAGTGACTTTCTATATCAACAATATCAAAATGTTAACATCTATAAAATTCTTAATTCTACACGTTGTGTTGTTGAAAATCGCATAAGAGCCTTATATCGTAGAGCCGGTATTAAAATACAACAACAAATAAAATTTCCATATCTCGTATCAATCCCTAAATTTCATAAATCTCCCATTAAATTTCGTTCAATTACGATAGGTTGTAATACATATTTAACTATAGCCAATAATAAACTTTTAACGATACTTAATACAGTTATAAAAAACTCATTTCTTAAGGTGCTTTTTTTTATTAAAAATAGTTATACCGTAGTAAAACAGTTGAAGGGTACTGGTGATATCACAGACATAAAAAGTTTTGATTTTGAAGATTTATTTAACTCTATAAACCTAAAGGACCTCTACGATATTATTATCGGGTTATATGAACCTTATGACTTAAAAGAATTTATATCTTTGAAAAAATGTAATGCCCTTTTAGACATCGTATTATTTGAAACTGTTTTGTACAATGGGGAAAATTTTTATCGACAGATACATGGTGTGCCTATGGGGGGAGGTTGCTCTTCTGCTATGGCTGACATTTATTTGCACCATTATGAAAAGGGTGTTATGTTGCTAAATGAAATTGTATTTTTTAGGCATGTTGACGACATTCTCGTATGTTTAAATAACAATTTTAATTCATTAGATTTGGGATTTTACGCTAGCAGTTTAAAACTTGTGGAAACCCAGCGGGACAACACTGGGGGAATTGCTTTTCTTGATCTTATCCTTTATATTGATAAAAAACAAAACATTGCTTATAAACTATACGACAAACGTGATAGCTATACATTTAACACCGTTCGTATTATGTCTTGGGATAGTGCTGTACATAAAAAAATTAAACGCAACATAATTTTAAACTACTTGGTGAGATGCAAAAGATTACATTCAAATCAAGAACAAATGGACTATAAAATCAATAAATTCCTACTAGTCGCAAGTGATAAGGGATTTCCTTATTACTTTTTAAAATACATTTTAACTCGCTTTTTTTACATAGTTGACTGCGACCGTGGACGTCGATTTTCTATATGGTTCAATGAGCCTGAAGTAAACCGTGCTAATGACGGCGATGCATTAGGGGGTTGAGTCGGTGTCTTGGTGTCATGAATATGTAAGTTTGGTGTTTAGTGTTAGTATTTTAAGTAATATAGTTATTTTTGGTTCATTTGTCTTTTATATTTTTCATTTCTATAAAAGGGTTTCAGTTTTGTAGCAGACTTCCGAGAGTATTTCCATGGCTTAAAACCTTGTTTAATCGGAGTGGGGGGGTCACAACACCCCCCCCGGTCATTAACTACAAAACTTCCATTTCTGTTGTGAATTTCATTCTCTTATTCTTAAATCCGTATAGGTATGGTCACTTCTTTCTTCTACTTCTGTTTAGTATTTTCATTGCTTATATATATATATATATATATATATATATATATATATATATATATATATGTACGTATATATATATATATATATATATATATATATATTCTATTAATAAAGCAAGATCGGGTTCTGTCTGTCGCGGTCACCCTTCCAGGTGTAACAGCTCAAATTCGGCCATATTTAAAAATGTCGAAATCAATGTATTTTTTTTCATGAAAGTACATAAATGTTACATATTTGGAAAGAGCTTTAAAAGCTGATAATTTTTTTGCGTACACTTAATCTATTACTTTTATAGTTTTAAAGATATTTCAATTCTAAGTACATAATCCACCGAACAAAACGTAAACACAGCGTGATTCATTCACAGTGTGATTCTCACTAAAAAATTAATCACTGAGAAATGAAAAATATACCCATGCGTGACGTCAAACTTCAAAAGAGATAGAGTTTGACGTCACCGCATGGGTATATTTTTCATTTATTTCTTGATATATTAAGCTAACGTGCGTGACACTGGAATTGACGTTTATGTATAATGAAGAATGGCAACTGCTACGGCAATTTTATTTTCTTTCTCACATTGTTGGCCAATAAATTGACAAAAATAATTAAAAAATTAATTTTAAAAAAACTAATTGAGCCCCAATTTCATTTTTGCCACGTTGCCTTTCTTGGGTCTGTAACGGCATGAAATGTAAATAATTGATTTAAAATTGACTCTCAAATATTTTTATAATTTTTAAATGTTACTTTTGTAATTATTGTTAAAAATAATTGTGTAACAACAGTTATATACATAGTGTCTCTTTAGAATGCAGTTGAGTTGAAAAATAAAATCGTTTGCTGTTGATAAGTTGTATTATTAGTTTTTCTTCAGTTAAATACCGTTAAATTAGTAAGTTCTTCTTACGTTGTCTCAAGTAGGAGGCAACAGGTCGTAAACATTAAATGAGCCGAATTTGGTCCCGGCCGGTGAAACAGTATAAGATTCTATAGCGGACAAACAAACAAACGAGCTATTTTATATACATAGATATAAAACTGTTCCGTGACTAACTGACAGATAACGCACAGACCAAACCGCTGGACCCAAAGTGCTGAACGTACTTTCATTTGAACACAATGAACACGAAATCGGCGGCCATCTTAAACTCGAAAGCGAAGTACATTCTCACCAATTCAAGTTTGGTGGAAAGTTTTACCCTCTAAGTGAGAAATACGAAGTGAGATTAGCTCCCGGGAAATGGCCTGAGACTACCGATTTTCTTCTAGCTTGCAAGAACGTCCTCATCGTGACGTCATTTCTGACGTTTCTCGATAGTGAATTCTTTTCGCCTGAGACTAGGCTCGTAGGCCCGTATATCCTTTCTTCTGAGGTTGTTGAATCATTAAACGTGAACATGTGACATAAGATTCTTTTTGTTCTCATTTCACAGTTCTATATCTATCTTCAGATTTGTTTATACTTGGTTTTCAGTTTTGATTTTAGATATATAGAATCATGTTTGAACTGCCCAAACAACAAATAATTCTTTAATTTTTATTTTCATTTTACCGATTTTTTTCCAAAACTGTTCATGTTTCATGTATTTCTTTCTTTGCTGATTAGGTTTGCTGCTTGGTTTTAGATAAATATTCTACTTAGATATTTTTGTATAAAGTTACCATTTCTTTATTTTGTTTATTACACGCTAAAATATTTAAAAAGTGCATATTCACATTTTCTTTATATAAATATTTACATTTAGGAAATTTTGGTGTTTATTGAGAGGTTTATTTGTTTCTCCACAATACCATATGTTCCAGAAGCCTGTTTAATATTTCAATTGTGCTTATCTTTTGACTAAACTGAATACAGAATATCTTGCATTAGACATGTGCAATTCTGCCTAATACATGCACTCATATAATTTCAATGTACAATGCATTATTATGTCACCAATAACACAAATTTCAGGAAATTTGAATTTTTGTATTGCAGGAATATAGGCTAAAGTAGCCGGCCGATTTATTTTCACATGAATATTTATCTTTTTGTAATGTAGGTATGCTCATATCATACCTGGTGGTGATGAGTGTTAATGCAAATAGCAAATTTTTCTCTTTGTGGTTTTGTGGGGGGAGGGACTGCAAATTAATAGTGCCTCTTGTGAAAATTCTTCCTCTCAAACAATCAATTCAAAGCCGTCTGTATGGTGGACGGATGGTCAGAGCATAGCCGGCCTTCGCCCGGCTAGTACACACACACACACACACACTTTACTTGTTAAAAGACGCTAACTTGTTAAAATAATATCTTTTTTTCCATCCGAAACAATGATGTTATTCTTGCATTTACCAGTTTGTTTCTACGATTAAGATTTCATAAATACCATCGTTAAAATCTTGAAAAATTTAATTCGAATAATATTTACGCATTTTAAATTAATACGACGATGAAACGTATGAGTAAAACTGTAATGATACATTTTAAATAGCTAAATTTCACAGTAAACACGATGAAACGTATATATTATATAACAATTACGAATTTTAGAAGCGTAAATGTCGTATCATATTTCAAAAGGCCCTTTGTTTTTAGTGATATGTAGACATAGTCAGTTCTTAATTATAATAATATTAATAATACTAATAATCTTCATGCTTGTCAGATAACAGCCAGACAACAGCAAAGAAAGCACTTTGTTCAGATTTGTTAAATGCAAATTATGTTTTCATTGTAGATTTCCACGTATCACATACAGTTAAATATTACTGTCATATTGTTATCACATCTGTATCTGATATAAAAATAGTAACGCAACGTCAATGCATAATTTAATTTTGAATAAATACTATACATACGTGTAACAATTACAAAAGTTGCTTAGGTACGTTTATTTGACCTATAACTATAATATCCCTCTTTTGTTATTTTTGATGTCCTTTTATACAATGTAATCCTCCAATATGTGTAACGGTAAGTAATATTTCGCTTAACACACTTAGTTATGGAATTTAACTTCCTTTAGGTGAGCAAGAAGTCAGAAGAAATTAGAAAAAAAAAACTCTTTTATGCACAGGTTTTTGAATTCTAGTCAAATTTTTTGGATAAAATGACATTGTATAATAAATCGTTTCAAGAAAAGATCTCATCTCAACCCGGGAAGTGTCTTAACGAAGTCATATTTCTGCTTAAATCTGAAGTCAAATTAGTACTCGCCTAAAGGATAATTCTATCATTTTTTAGCAATGTTCTTTTTTGTTCTCATTCCACGTTTCTCTCTCTCTTATTATACTAATTAGCCGCAGAGAGCTTCATTTGTGGTAAAATAAAATTTGTTTTTTTTTCTCGTAGCAGAACTAACTTAATATGCATTAAATGTTGAGTAAAATCCTATTTCTTTTAAGCTACCCAAAGAATATTAGTTGCATCGTGCTCATTGTAAAGTTTGAAAATTTATTAACTTAATATGGCATAGTAAAACCTGTTCGTATGACATGGGAGAGCCCAATTGGAATATATCTGTTTATATTACACCACTATTGCAATTGCAATGTGTCATCCACATCTTATACCGATTGGCGTCTCGAGCTGCCAGAAAGTGAACTGGAATTCGAATACCGAGTAAGACGTACGCTGTCCCTATTTAGGGAGCAGTGCTGGCATACCTGTATGGGGCTTTCTTAATGAGGTAGCCAACTTATCTCCAGTGTGGTTTGATAAATTCCTTAAAGGACAAAGTACCGCCAGCATTGGAGAAAAAAAACTGCAGTCTCTTACCTCCTGGTCAAAGAGCAAGAGACTATTAACTGAAGATTTTAAGTTCATTAATATTCTGATATGCACTGAGAGATTATTACGCGTGTATTATTTACAAAGTGTATAAGCAAAACACTGATAAAGAAAAAAGCTGATCTTTTAAGCAATAATATATATATATATATATATATATATATATATATATATATATATATATATATATATATATATATATATATATATATATATATATATATATATATATATATATACATATCTGTGTGTGTCTGTGTGTATATTTAGTATTCGGGCTTCGAGTTGCACGTACTCATGGTTTGCACTACCTGTGTGAAAAATTTCATGGCTGTGAGTGCCATAGATTCATCTGGAGGCCGCGAATGTTTGGGAATGAAACTCAATTTAAAAACTAAACACAGTATAAATAAGATAGAAAAAAAATCATGTGAAATGTTGTGGCTGTAAAGAGAAAATTTGATATTTCTTCCTCTTACGAAACCACCCTATAATTTTGGTATTTGTTATGTATAGCGTGTTATAAACGATAAGAAACAAACATCGAAAAGAAAATTCAGATAATTAATTTAGAAGTAATGATGAAATGGTTTAAAATGGACAAAATGAATTAAATAAAATAATTTTAATTTAACTTCAAGTAATTTTTGAAAATGCGGTATGGATTATGGTGTATTTTTTTATAATTTTTAATTAAATTTTTTTTTAAAGCTGTGTATTTTCAATAGCAATCTTAGTAACAATGCAATTACATAATTAAATTATGTAATTATGTAAATTAATTAATTAAAAAAATGATACAAGTGGAGATCACTTCGACTGGAATTTGATATATCTTTCTCTTACGAAACCACCCTGGAATTTTGCCATTTTTTATGTATAGTGTGCTATAAACGATAAGAAACAAACATTCGAAAGAAAATGGAGATAATTAATTTGGAAGTAAAAATGAAATTTATTAAAACTGACGACATTTAAATAAAATAATTTTAATTTAACTTCAAGTAATTTTAGAAAATGTGGTATGCATTATCTTATTTGCAGTTTTTTTTGTAATTTTTAACTAAAAAAATATATTTTTTAAAAGCTGCCTTTTTCAATAAAAATCTGAGTAACAATGTAATTACATAATTCAATTATGTATTTATATAAATTAATGAATTAAAATGATACAAGTGGAGATCATTTCGACTAAAATTTGATATATCTTTTTCTTACGAAACCACCCTGGAATTTTGGTATTTTTTATATATAGCATGTTATAAACGATGAGAAACAAACATTGGAAAGAAAATTCAGATAATTAATTTGGAAGTAATCATGAAATGGTTTAAAATTCAGGACAATCAAATAAAATAATTTTAATCTAACTTCAAGTAATTATAGAAAATGCTGTATGCATTATCTTATTTGTACTTTTTTTAATAATTTTATTTAAAAAAGTATGTTTTAAAAAGCTGGATTTTTCAATAACAATCTGAGTTTTTTTAGATGCAATCTAGGTTTAGTACTTTATTCCACGAAAGGAGCCCTCATATCACCGATATTTTACGCGTTAAAATGGTATCATGGTATTCCATCACAAGTAATTCCTCGCATTTTGTGAACAAGTTTCAAGTACTTACCAAAAAAGAAAGAAAGTTGAAAAACTAGACGGATCTGTGTCACATTCTTATTTTTCGACGATTTTATCCATTCTGGTCCCAATCGCATTTGGGCACGTGCAAAAGCATTAACCTAATGAGACAATTTATCACAAATGTCCGAACACTGTAAGGACTAAAAAAAAACAAGACCTTGGAGAAGGAAAAATGTTTGACAGAAAAGTGTATAAGATTTATTGTCTGATGTTGCAGGATTAGGTTTTAATATAGTAATTATTTAATTTTCTAAACGTCGTTTTGATATACCCCGATTGTGAAATTTTCCTGTCAGTAATGCAGGGTCACTTTGAAAAATAATCATATTGTAACCCTTTAAAAATAATTTTATAATCCAACAATTTAATTCTAAAATGTTACCATAAATGAACTCAAGACGTATTAAAAATTTCAGTATCAAACACTTTTATTATGATTTTAAATCGTTTAAAATTTTCAGTAACAAAGGCCGTTTCGCATAGGCATCATTACGAAGGCCTATCAAGAATAATTTTCAGTTTTAACCATATGATATTGAGAAGTTCCATTTAGACACTGTTAAGCTTTAAATATTGCCTTTTAACTAACTGACTTCTAGAAAATCAGGAGCATTTATAACATGGTATAGCTACAATTTAGTTACAACTGCAGTTATTTTCACATACAACTTGAAGTGAAACTGATTATAGGTAACAAAATTAAATATAAAGCATTTGGCATATAATATATACTCCTGCTTACAACTCACTCACCTAAACAATCTAAAGTGAAATTTAAATCTTCCCTTTCACGCTTTAATCACTCCTTACAATAAGGTTTCACCTTCACGGGTTATTATTTTCTCGCTGGCTGCTATGTTTTCATATCATCACCGTGATCATAGCCAGTTTAGGTATTCAAATCTCTTCTGTCTCCATTTATGATAGATTTTGCAGTGTTAAGTCTTCTATGCAAAATGCTAGAACTAACTGATTTGCGCACAATTCCTAAAATTGAAATATTTTTCCGGTATAAATGCTTGATTTATTAATGAAATGTAAGTAAATACTTCATATAATATTTTCTTCAACAATTAATATGCAGTATTTAATTCTAAGCACAAGAAATAATTCAACGAAGCTTTGACAAATTATATTATGTTGCAACAGAATATATGTCTGTTTGTGGGTTTCTAGTAATAGAATAATGTCAGGTATTGTAATTCATTTATAATCTCTCCATGTATCCATGAAAATGAGGTATTAGTTTATAAATGAAAAAAAAAAAAATTTTGAGGAGATACTATATTCTATTTTAAAAAATATCTTTTAAAATGAGTATAAAAAGTGAAATATAAATTACAGAATAGAAAACGAATTGGAAGCAACTTCTGATTATTTTATTTCATTAACTTCAAACTAAAGTCACATACATCTTTGAATTTGATATTTACTTCGAACTTTTATCTTCTAGCAGCAAGAAATTAAGAAGCAAATTACTTGAAACAAACAAATGTACACGCATATATTATTAAACAACTGTCTCATATTTTAAAAAAAATTTCCTCGCTAAATACAAAGTGTATCTTAAATTTATACACCCTGCTTCTATCCATCCTCTCCAATATTAACATCACCGAAAAAATCATTAATAAAAGAAACCCCTGAAAGCTTTTGAAAGCAATCTTAAATTTTTTTTCAAGTGTACAACAGCTGCTTTTTCATACCACTGAAGTTCATAAAAAAAGAGAGATATTTTTTTCCTTTTCTACCTACTTCATGCACGCTATTTTGAATGCAGATAATATTTTATTAATGGAAGCACAAGTTTTGAAAAATAATACTAACGTACGGAGGGGAGAAATAATGAAGATGGCCATCTGCCGCCTTTATTAATTTTGTCACATTTCAAATTCTTTCGCCACCTCTTTCGTATTTTTTTTCTCTTTTATTCTTTTGCATTTGATATTCTTTCTTAATTTCAGTGTCACTTTCTTCCAACTGTGGTACGTTAGTTATGTCTGTTGATGGAAAGTTAAAGGATACTTTAAAACGTGTGTTTAGGAATAAAGTTTCATGCACGTTCTGCTCTTATAACATATATTTCAGCTCTAAAATATTTTTTTTATTTTATTATCTATTAAAGACCGGATTCCAGTTAATTTTTAAAGTCGTTAATTTTATTCATTTATTTCCTTTACTGGTTAAAAATGCAATATTTTCTGAGATGCATTATTTAAAATATGGAAAAAGTACATTTTATTCTGCAAAAAAATATTTCAGGCATTCTCTTCTAACGAAACTACCACGGGTTATTAAAGTAGTATTACTTATAGTTATTTACCGCTTTTTTTAGAGTAAAATTCCTATATACGAATAGAACGATGAGTAACAACCTTATGCGGAATAGGCTGATGGTAAGAAAAATAAGCTACATATGTCTACTCTGCCACTCTTGATTTATAACTCGCAACGACAGTTTTAGAATCTTAAATTTTGGTTTCCGGAGGACCTTTATGGAGGAACGTAATCCTACGTTAAAACTGGCATTTTTGCGAACATCCAGTGTACGAACTAAATCATTTTTACCAACATTTTTTCTCTTCGGAAAGTACCTCAGAACATTCACACATTGACAATACTGATTTGGTAGCTTCTTTATTATGGGAGCACCATAACGGTCAACCACCATTACTCCATTACACGAAACAACTCAGAAACATCCATGCATTAGTCATGATTCGAACCCGAGCCCACTTTGGGGAAGCTCGCGAGGTTAACCCCTATACGATGGGGAAAGTTATTTTTTACTAACTAATTTTCTGAAATAGAATAGTTTTTTTTTTTCTACTAATCCCAGATTGTCTAGCAAGGCTAGACAATCTCCATAAAACCAAAAATTTCCAAAAAGTCTAAAATCAGTAGAGGGTCCAGAAGGACCTCGTCCTTAGTAAAACCCAAGCAATTTAAAATATGGGCAGGGGAGGCCATGTCGGCAGAGCACCAGTGGCACTCCGGGAAAATCTTCTGTCCCTGCCGAAAAGTGAGTGCTTTAATATGACCACCCATGAAGCGCGAGAAGGCCGTTTGATACTTTCTGGGCTCGATCTGAAAAGACCCACCCGGACTTCTTCCAAAGTACCATGGGTGGCAAGGAGGAGTTCTCCAAAGATGATTTTGTTTGATCTTCATGAGGGAGTAAATCTGTCTAAAAGTAAGAGCCTCACAAGGACACACGTACTCCTCAGCCACAGTCCTGGCTAAAAAGTCGGCCCTTTCATTACCGTCGATCCCAACAGAATTAGAATAGTTATCTATTGAACCAAAGTTAAATTTAAATATGTTTACGAAATATATTACGATTTTTTTCATTATAAAGTCAGATCTCGTCATAATCTTCATAGTGTTTTTATAAGAGGTGAGAGAGGGGGGTACTTTAAGTTTACACGGGCTGGAGACGTGTAGGTTGGGCGGCAGAGTTCCAACTCAGTTAAGATTTAAATGCATTGTTACATTTTAAATAATATTGTATTTTTTTTAAATATCGAAATTTTTCATTATTTTGCAATTCAAAACGTTACCTATTAACTTAATCAGAAATATACACATCAGTGAAGTGCTCTTTAATTACTTTAAGACTCATTTTTATTTGATTAAAAAATTTTTACGGAAAATTTTATTGTTACGAACTGAAAACTATACCTGATAGATTGAATTTTTTTAAACACTTTGGAATTTTTTATATGTAAACATACAAATTTTTTCCCGATAGATTAAGATGATGAGAAAGGTTTTTATTCTTTGATCCATTCTGAGCATACGTTTCTAAAATCTATTGGTTTATTTTTGTTTCCTTCATCGAAAATTTCATCTCACAGTTATAACCTTCATACTCGTAAGAATTGCCTTTTGAGCTTTTTTGATAAGAAATGTATAGAGAATCTATGCTCACTTCTATCCAGATTTGGGTGTATATAATTTGAAGTGGCACTCTATTTGAATTTGAAGCAAACACAGTTTATACATGAAACAATGTTTATTGAATTCGTTGCACATATAATTGGCTTTTACAGCAATAAGCATGCGTACTACTTGTACGGAATGTATAAACACAGCTTTCAAGAACAATATATTTTTATACTCACGAACAGTAAGTCAAACCAGCAGTACTGCCATGTAAACTTCTGGCCCCACTAAGCACTAGCGCAGGATAACACCTTTTCAACCTTAACAACTTCCCCATTTTTTTATTAATGACGCTGCGTGGTATTTATACTAAGCGCGTATATCGAAATTAGCATATCTAAAGCAGCTTCTTTAATTCACTCAAAAGTTCGATTCTTGTGAATCGAATCTTGTGTATACCTTACACTGGCCTCCCTCGAAAAAAAAAATTAGGTAACTGAGGTCTGAACGGCTTCAGTTAACTAATTGAAAACGCGTGCTGGTCTGACTTTTTACATAATGGGTGGCAAAGTCAAAAAACCTTCCACACGTTGTGTGGAGGAAAAACGCCACTACCATTTTACAAAACTAACCCCGAAGGGTCCAGGTGACACCATCAAACAGTGGATTTGCAGAGTTGCGGATACTGGGATGGCCAACTGCGCCCTAGAATATCTATTTTAATTAAAAGTGACAACACAATTGCACAGCATGACATTTCTTGACTGTTTGTATCAGCTCTTCCCCAATTTATAATGCACATGTGTTATGTTTTGGGAAGTTAGTATATTAGTGGTTAATTATTATATTATGCAGTATGTATTTTTTTCTATTCCCTACATGTCCCCTTCAAAAATTTATAAAACAACAGTATGCCGTTTTTTTTCAGTAGCTCACCCCTTCCCCTCAAAATGTTTACACAGTATATACAATGGGGAACTTCAAACCAATTTGGTTCGGTTTTATTAAAGGGTGGGAGTTAGAATAAGAAAGTTGATACAAGACTTGTTCCCCATGAATGCAGCAACTTCCTTGCACCAGTCTGTCCAATCCGTGGAACCTCTCTTGATGGTCGCAGTCCTAGTAAAGGGGTTCGTTGACCATGTGGTCATCCTTCGTGCAGTAGGTCGTTGCTCCTGAGGCGCTGGTCCGGCTTGACGATGGACAGGAGGTCTCTTGGGAGGAGGCCAACCTTGCTGGGCGGCAGAAATCTTCCGTTTCCTGTACTTATGCAAAGGAACTTTAAAATTGTCATTCTTCCTTTTGATAACCTTGTGTACCTTATCAGCGACGCATTCATCCTTTGATGGAGTTTTTGTAGTGCACACTTTACCTTTCTTCGTACTTTTGCTTGTATCGGTATTAAATTTTAATGCAGATTCTATTTTTTCAACAACCTGACTCTGCTTTTCGTATTTGTGCTTATACGACTTCTTGTTTACCGCCTTAATTACTACAGTAATAGCAGTTTTAATGCTGGAACCTGAAGGCGCTTTTTCACGTTTTTTATCCCCCTTAACTTTAGTTTTATCCTCTTTTGATGAAAAAGTCTCAGTGAAACTTGCGACATCAGAATCATTATCATTTAAATTCTTTAATACTGCTTCAGTTTTAGGAAGATTAAGCTTTTCGTACTGGTGCGTTTTAATGCAACCTGCGTCTGTAACTTCCGAAGCATCAGCTA
Organism: Dolomedes plantarius; assembly: GCA_907164885.2. Classification (NCBI taxonomy): domain Eukaryota; kingdom Metazoa; phylum Arthropoda; class Arachnida; order Araneae; family Dolomedidae; genus Dolomedes; species Dolomedes plantarius. The sequence goes on from OU015491.1 coordinate 56,876,414, forward strand.
AACTACTTACAGTATAACTCTGTGTCAACTTTTCATCCTGACTCTCAGTATGGTTTTCATGTACTTTATTTAAAACCATATTATCAACCTGGCCTACACAATCCTCATTCGAATGGAAACTTGAAATAATATCATCATTACCTAGCGAGTTCCTACTATCGTTTAAAGAATTTTTATTCTCGTCAACTAATAAGTATTCACTAACTTCCGTAACGCATACTTCGTCATCTACTAAATTTCCTTCATTAACAGATGTGTGAATATCATCTAAAATATCAGGTATAGCATCAATAATATCAGGTATAGCATTAATAGAAGTGTCAGATGATTTATTTTCTAAACCACTAGCATTAGTATCGGCACTATTTTCAGAAATTTGTACTGGAATTACCTCATCATTCCAGCTGGACTCACTTTCTTTATAAGCCACAAAAATACCCTGACTTTCACTATTCTCAAAATAATGATTACTGCTCGGACAAAATAATACATTTGACCACACAGTTTCAACAGGTTGAACCATATCATGTGAATCAACTTGCCAGTGCAAGTAAGGTGCTTCCATATTATTTACTTTAAGAGCACTAATTTCATTATAACGCCGTGCGCTTCTATTATTTTGCCTGCGGTACTGCTTACGCTGCTGGTTTGAAACTCGCGAAAAATTTTGGCGCGGTTGTATAAAACTTCTTGTACCTGAATGAGGGTACGGGGTAGCGAAGAAATGCCTATTGTCATGTTTAGCTAAAGCTTGAAGGAGGGTAACCTTGCTTGTAATTGTTTGATTATCTAAAAAATCTTGAACACTTGGCTTCAAACGTTGGATAACTATTTTTAAGATTACCGCTTCCGTCACCCCTTCTAAATATTCCTCACACTTGGAAATCTTTTCCGTAGCAAAATCTAACGCAGACTGATCTTCACGTTGCCTTAGCGAATAAATTTCCGCTTCAATTTCACTTTGATTAAAGGTCTTTGGAAAAACGCTAAGAAACTGTTGCTTGAATGACGAATAGTCAAAAATCAGATTACTGCTTTGCATGCATGTGTACCACTGAAATGCACTACCTCTTAAAGCGGCTAGAGCAATTTTAAGTTTATCCCCCTCTGGGGTGCATTGTTGCTGAAAGTAATGCTCAATTTTCTTTAGGAATTGGCTTGAGGGGCCGCCATTGAAGGTGGCTTCGAATGGCGCAAAATGCTGAACCATAATTACCCGAGGAAAATTTCCAGCAGGATTTTGTTCTACAACACTCATTTTTTAAATAGTATATAAGTACTTGCAACAATTTTATCAATATAAGTACACAGTACACAGTTTTTAATTTCAATTATGTTGTTCGTTACAAATTTAACGCTAACTACCAGGGTATATATATCAGTCGGGCGCCAGTATAGAGAATCTATGCTCACTTCTATCCAGATTTGGGTGTATATAATTTGAAGTGGCACTCTATTTGAATTTGAAGCAAACACAGTTTATACATGAAACAATGTTTATTGAATTCGTTGCACATATAATTGGCTTTTACAGCAATAAGCATGCGTACTACTTGTACGGAATGTATAAACACAGCTTTCAAGAACAATATATTTTTATACTTACGAACAGTAAGTCAAACCAGCAGTACTGCCATGTAAACTTCTGGCCCCACTAAGCACTAGCGCAGGATAACACCTTTTCAACCTTAACAACTTCCCCCTTTTTTTATTAATGACGCTGCGTGGTATTTATACTAAGCTCGTATATCGAAATTAGCATATCTAAAGCAGCTTCTTTAATTCACTCAAAAGTTCGATTCTTGTGAATCGAATCTTGTGTATACCTTACAAATGTTTTGGTTCTCTGACCGATCCTGGTCGTATGTTTCTAAAATTTATTGGTTTTTTTTCTTTTCCTTCGTCGAAAATTTTGCCTCACAGGCGTGCATTTCATAGTCGTAAGAATTGAATTTGATATCAAACTCGAGAGAAATATTTCAATATATTGGTAGAACCTCGGAAATCATTCGTTAACTGGAATACTTATTTAAATGAAGCCCCAGCTCTAAGCTACAGTCAATACCAAGAAATAAAAATCTCTCTAATTGAGTTTTTAATTTTTGTTTTTATAAATTAAAGAGTGACTGTATTAACATATTGGGAAAATTTCTTACTCGAGGAAAAAGTTGCAAGAAATATTTTTCATGCATGAAATTTTCATCTCACATTTCAAATTTTTTTAAATACTAAATATGAATTTTTACCAGGTAAAACATTTTTTTCCTATAAAATTTCAGATTTCTGACTTTCGCGCATACTTAGTAACACGTGTTGACAGGCGCCCATCGACGTTCGAGGTCCTTGATTCGAAATATTTCTAAAAGAACAATTTTTGCCACGTAAGTGATTTATTAGCAGTAAAAACTTCTTCCTGAAAGGGCTTCTTTCTGTTTTATTTAATATGCGACCTTTTTTAGTACCACTTAACAAGATGAACGTAATTAATTACATAAAATTATACAAATCATTCAAAAAAGTCTCGAAAATGCTGAAAACTGACGACAACCTTTTTCATCACTTGTGATGAATTTTCCCTTTTGTCTTACGAAGAAAGAAAAACGAAAATTAAATTGCCCAGTGTTTTTTTTTTTCTTGCGTTGTAATTATGCACTTTGGTTGCACGCTGATAAATGGGAAAAAGCAAGTAATTACCTATTCTTATGAGAGCGATATTTTTGTATAATTTAGTTTAACCATTTTATACTATTCAAAATAATAATTGCAGAGCTTTTAAAATGTACTTTAAACTATTGATTTAAGTTCCTTATCTTGGGAGGTTGAATATAATAATTATCTTATTTAATTAAAGAAAATACATTACTTAATTTTTTTAATTACTCGTTTTAAAAGGTATAAAATTAGCGAAAAGTAACTACATGTAAATAATGCATAGATTTTTATAACTAAGAATATATATATATATATATATATATATATATATATATATATATACAGTGGAACCCCGATTTTACGTTTTTCATGGGACCAACTGTAAAAAACGTACGAAACGGGAAAACGTAAAATCTGGGTTAAAACAAAATCTAAGCATAGTATAGGCAATTTTCACGGACCAGCAGAAAATGACGTATAAAGCGGGATAACGTACGAAAAGGACGACGTTACATCGGGGTTCTACTGTGTATATATATATATATATAATATCGCCCACTAATATTAATTGTCCTAAATTTAACACGTATCCTAAATTTTCCTCAATAAAGTCCAGCCCCTATATGTCATCGGGAACTAGGAATAAACAAACTAAGTTGTTCCTTAAACCGCCCCGCAACGCCTGTTTCGAAAAGTCGACGTTGAGTAGACAAGATGGACAAGTATTTATACCTTCTCGTGGTCAAGTCAGATTCCCGTTCCTAACTAATTGAAAGAGTTCTAAACCTAGCGTCCGAATCAAAAATTACTCAGTAGAAAAGGTGAGACAGAGGATTTTTGAGGTCTCGCTTCTCTTTTTACTCTTGTCCTTTCTTCGCGCTGCTCCCTTGTTGTCCGATGTAACATTCTGCGGTTCACTACCCCGGTAGCCGGTCCGGTTGCTGATATCGTCTTTAATGTTCTTCCTGCTAATCTTATATCAACCTTTTGTGCCAAACCTTCATTGATGTCTGCAAAGCCAACTTATAGTGATGTTCACAATAATGTCTTCATCGTTCTCCTTGGATAAATAAACTCTACGGATACTGTTCGTGCGTCTCCTCTCTGTATCTCCAAGGTGTTTGTGTTTCCTACTCGGTGTTTCCACAGCCACGTCTACAAAAATGTTCATTCGCCATGACTACCATCAACAGCGATGTTTTGAGTATTCGCGCATCTCATGTACTGTGCCGATATTATATCCTGTGTTAATACATCTTCTGTACCGATCCGTGTTAAGTCCAAGTTATATATATATATATATATATATATATATATATATATATATATATATATATATATATATATAGTTCATAGGTTTGCTTTTTACTCTAGCTCTGGAAAAAAAAATTTCTAAACTAAACGTTTCATGGATATAGTGAATTAAAAAAATAACTTAAAAGATCGGTTTGTAATCAAATATGAAGAAATATATTTTCTTCTTGGGCGTTATTGCTCAACAAAAAATTTGCCATTTCTACGGTTTTTAGCGTAAATTAGGAAAAAAAGGAATTTATTGTTAAAATATAGTTTTCCACCGTTAATACGCTATACTTCCAACAGGTCTAGCCAAAATGTTACAAGGGGTAAAACAGTGAACGAAAAGAAACAAGATATTCTAATTACATTTAATATTTTAATACTTGAAATACTTTTCTCGATTATTTATTTTTTTTTATAACCTAACAGAGGGTGTTTACAACCTTTACTTCCCCTTGCCAGAAATACACTATTTTTGTTCCATAGTTGTCACTTAAGACCTACTAAATACAATAATATGAAGACGAGTTGTGAACCCTTGTTTTTTATGAATCAGTAGAGATCTGACGATTTAAGAAGTCAGGGACTCTTTCACTTTTTAAGGTTTTGGGGTAAAATTAAAGATAAATTCTGCCTCACTCAATTTGCTCGAAATATAGTAATTTTTTCTTATTTTTAAATATGTGTTATTGCCTGATACTTATTTTTAAATATGTGTTATTGCCTGAACAGGTTATATCCTGTTCATCAGCATGAAGAAACAATATAAAAATTCATGAGGTTAACTCGATTCTATATCCAAAAACATCAGCATTTTAATAAGAAATTCTCTTTCGCGTTCTCTCAAAATCACCTCTTTTAAACAAATCTTTTCTTGCATGATTTTTTTCAGAGCATCTAAAATCAGTAATTTGATGACCAGTTGTGAATCCGTGTGTTTTGTGAATTTCTGTACATCTGGCGATTTAAGAAATTGTAGACTCTTTTTAAGAAATTATAGAACAACCGTTTTACGTTTGAGGCACCCTTGGGGATGAGCTTAGAAACTTGGAGCAACTTTATTATGATTTAAATTTTTTTCTATTTTTTAAGCATTAAATAATATATATCAGGGACGTGTTATTTAATTTCAAATAAATACCTATTCCATTGATGATTTTATTCATTTATTGAAAGATTTAGTTAACAAAAAGCACAACACAATAGAATATACTAGCACAGTTTCAAAGATAGCCATGGATTTCCGTATGTGAGACATGCAACTGATGCTTAGAGCACAAATATTTGGTATCAGACCGAGAAGTTGACGACAAACACGCATATCAGCCTCGAGTCATAGCAGTGTTTCTTGCTTTGTATTTTATGGTCACCATAACAGAGAACGCTTGCTTGCACAGATCGCTCAATCCTTTCAACAACGTCATAGGACAGTGATTTCAAAGCTTAAATGTAGAATAAATTGTATTAAAAATAAATATTAAATCTGCTCTCTAGCGGTTAATTATTGAGCGGTGAGATATGGCGATCTTGAAGGGATTATACCACTCTTTCAGGACATTCCGAAAACAGGCGTAGCTAGAAATCACCGATTTTTTTAGACATGACGTGTTGAAAGGGGGTGAGATATTAAGTTGAAAAGGGTAAAGTAGGTATATTTCTTAATTCACTAGGTTAGGGTACATCTCTGCACTCCCTGATGCCTCACTTTTGGTACACTGTTAGTGTGGAATCACCGCAGACATCAATGAATTCATCTCGGAGACTGAGTGCATCGATTTGTGTCACAATCCGTCGGTCGTAGGAATATTTAATCCAAATTAATATTTATTTTAAGTAGGTCCTACTAATAACGCCAAAAAAATCTTGCGGCACCTTAACGTGCCGTGGTACACCGTTTGGCAATCACTGCCTTAACCCTTTCAGGAGCACAACCTCCACCGTTTGCACGGTAGAGATATTTTTCCCGATTTATTTTAACCTAAAAAATCTTGAAAAATTTTCCAATTCAAGGTTGCAAAATGCTTTTACTTCTTTACACTGATAACAGATGGCAGCACTAACCATTTTTCTGATCATTTAACTTTAAAACATTGAAAGCAAGTGAAAAGAAGACTAGATTTAGGCGTTCACACTGTGCAAACGGCGCCCTTGAAAGGGTTAAGGTATTACCATAAAATTAAAGATAAAGTCTTTGCACACTTAATTTGCCTTAACTTATAAGAAAATTTTTCAGATATTTTTAGGTTAGTGTTTTTTCTCCCGAAACTTGGTTATATCCTGTTCATTAGCAAGAAGATACAACAACAAAATCCATTGTGCAAATTCGATTATGCATCCTGAAACATCAGCACTTAATAAAAAGATTCTCACTATCTCTTAAATTCAACCCTTTTGAATAACCCTTTTCCTACACGGTATTTTTTATCCAAACGGAGTAAATATTCTCTTCAATCCAAAAGCCTGGATCGCAGTGACGAGACAGAGAGAGAGAGAACTTGATATTTTTGACATACATAAATTGAGTCTCAAAGGCGGCAAACGAGAACCAAGTAAAAAAAAAAAAGCATTAATAAAATTTTGATACCTTCCTCGGTAAAGTTTTCACTTTTGGTGATCTATGAAATATACACCGAGTCAAAGCACCAGAGAGGTTTCTCATGCATAACATTGATTCCGTAACTGTGTCTTTATTTTTGTAATGCGGTTCATGGCCACGGCAGGACGGTAGTGTGACAGTTGGTAAAATGGAAAATAATACATTTCCCCAATTTCCGGGAATGCGAAGTCACAGGCTTCAAAGAGATTACAAATATTTCCCATTTGTTTCCCTGTGCATATATGCTCAAATTTTTAGTGGTAACATTTTTCTTTAATTTCGAGAAATAAATGTTTTTTAATATCTAACATGAACTTCTCAGAGTGACACATTAGAAATATAAAGGGTGTTATATATTTATATAAATTGTAAAGAAGCAAATATCTAATAATAAACACTAGCGAAAATTTTCGAGGTACATTTTCTTTAGCCGGGGACAAGGGATAAATCGCGAATATGGTTCCCATGTCGCATTTTTCCGGTTATTTGTTTATTGGCTGCAATTCTCTAGGGATTAGTGTGCGTGAATGAACAAAATGTAGACTAAACATGAATTTTATTCAGTATTAAGTAAATAATTTGCTAGGAGGCAAAACATTATTAAACGGAATCTTTAACGCCTGACGCTTATGGATTACATGTGAACAGGCTGTAGGGCGTATTCACAGTTCATTCGGCAGCGTTAGCGTTACTCGTATTGACCATTTTAAACCAATCGCAGACCTTAACAATTTCTTGGCTTATCGTTTGGAGTTTTCGAATTGGTAAATATATTTTAATACGATTAACGCTGAAGGACGCAATGTGAACAGTCCCTAATAGTACTACAATTTTTCTTCAAAATTTAGCATATAGCTTATCTATTCAGCCATATTCCTAGGGTTGCCAGGTTCACGTGTTTTCATTCTCGCCAATGGCGATACGCCAAATGAACCAGGTTAATGGAAAAAGTACCATTTTTGATATTAGTCGATGATGGAAAACACAAAATTGGGTACTATTCCGTTAGCCGGGCGCAAGTGATAAATCGCCAAATATGGTAAGTCGCATTTTCGGCTGTTTTGTTTAATAAATTGTAACTAGCGTGATATTAATTAAATAAAGAGTAATATCACGCGAGTGATGTTAATCACCCATGTTATCAGAAATGACGTGACTCATCGGAATCTACGCGCTAAACATATTCTTCCAGCAATAAAAAGACTGACGTTTAAATTTTACATTAGTTTTAACCTACAAAACCCTGCAGTTTATTTTCGCGATTGCAATCATGAAGAAAATTTTGGGACTTACCTGCAGTGACGTGGTGATCATAACTGGCGCCCGGGGCACGATATCATTTTGGCGCCCCACCCGAAAAATATATAGTAATATGATATATTGACCTTATATTGGCACCCCCCTGCGAGTGGCGCCCGGGGCATGGTAGACCCCTCCCCCACTCGCTACGCCACTGTTTACCTGTAACGGAAGAAGAAGCTGTACGTTTTTTCTAAGAAAAAGGTATTTTATCTGAAAATAAGACGTGTGCTAGGAATCATGAAATGATGTTATATTTTGGAAATGACATTTGATGGTTGTGTAATGTTTCTACTTGCTGCAGCAGAAAGAGCATTCCTAAAGAAACATGGTTCCAATCAACCCGTTTGAATTTTTCGACAGCTTTGAGATTTATTTACAGTTGGAGTGAAGAGTTAACTTCGGTAAAATGGTGCGAGAAACAATTGGGTATTGTACCAAATCCGAGTGACGGGAAGATATTTTAAAAAGTGAATTTCAAATACAGAAATAAATATGCCAGTTACCGCAAATTGAAAAATATAAATTTATAAAACATTAAATCTTCAGTACACTTTTAACAACTTGCAAAAGAGTAGACAAGATAAAAACGTTGAATCTTCGCTGGAAGCTGAACAATTCCAGCACCTAAGAACTTTTCTTAACAAGGACGGAATTCAGATATAAAAATTAATCACAATATAACAGTTATTAATAAGTAGCATACGACCTCAACTTCCTTTCCTCTAAGGACCTCGTCTTATACCAGCCGAGAATAATCTTTTTACAAGAAGAACATCACCTTTTGAAAAACCTCAACCGATCGCATCCAAACCAACTTTACAACTACTCTTTTTATTCCAGACTCTTATTCACCTAGGAAACAAAACCCGTGTTGCCACACCGCTCAACCAAACCATTTTCCAACAATAGACCCAAGAGCAGGATTTATTACTTACTCCATGGTAGACGCGGGGACGTGCTAAACAATTGTTTTCTTTAAAGTGGACTCCAAAACATCTCATGATGGCGATAGCACGCCAAGTTGGCCCCAAACTCGTAACAATATGAATCATAATACAGTTGTTAACTGGAACAATTATATGCGAGAAGTCTGCGTTAATTCTGTAGTGGAACGTGATCGAAAAAAAAATAGGAGGGCCCGATTTAATAGTCGAAATAGATGAAAGTATGTTTTCAAGGCGAAAAAACAATGTGGGACGCGTTCTCCCGCAACAGTTGATATTTGGTAGTATCTGCCGGAAGGCTAATGAATGTTTTCTGATTCCTGTACCAAACCGATCCCTTAGCGTACTTTTAAAAGCCATGAAGGACAATATCAAGGAAGGATCTACGATTTATTCCGATTCGTGGAAAATCAACAGCACCACAAAACATGAAGAGGAAGGTTTCCACCATTTTAAAGTGAACCACAAGTACAATTTTGTTGACCCAGATGCTGTCATATATACCCAAAAGATCGAGCGTCTGTGGGGAAGCGTAAAATGGAGAAATAAAAAACATCGGGTAACAGCGCGGCAGCATCTGGAATTATACCTTGCTTAATTTATGTGGAGAAGATTAAACAAATGATCCATTTCAAAAAATTTTGAACGATATAAAAAGTTTTTGGCCTCCCCCGTAATGAAGTGACTGAAATTTTTATTTTGTGTGTGTTTATTTTACTATTAAATGTGTTACTATTAAAAGTGTGTTTATTTATATGTGTGTGAAGAAAACTAATAAAGTTTGGGGTTAATTTGTTTCCAATTTTTATTCATGTTCATTTCGGGGTTATATAGTTGGGTCTCTGAACTTAATCGTATTCTCTCACATGATTCATACTCGTTGATCTGTCATCTTCTTCCAACGTTTTGTGTGTGACAATGCTTCTTCAAAATTTAGTCCATCTATTACCTATTAAACTGTTTTTCTAGGGTTGTTATGTTGGAGACTTTTCATTCTCGCCAATGGCGATACTTAATAGGGCGAACGCCAAATGCACTCGGCTAATGGAACAGTACCCAAAATTGTAAAACGTGTAGAAAATTATGTTATATTTCGGTGCATATAAAATGTATTTAGGTGCATGTATTTAGGTGAATGTAAAGAAGTGGGTACCCGTTGGCGCAATTTGGCGAAGTTTTCAAAATTCGCCAAAATCACACTAAAATTAGGTTCTTGTACAGAATTAGAAAATTCTTAATTAGGCTTTTCAATTAGTAATTATTACATTTCTTCAATTAGGCTCTTGGGAACAGCTTCTATATAGTACCCCATTGGCGATATTTTGTATTGGAAACTTATTTTTGTTGCCTAGCCAAACATCGCATCTTTAATATCGTATGAATTACATCGAAATTTAATTTTGAAAACTGTAAATTAAAAAATACAATAAAAAAAATAGCGTAAACTTTGTAGATCCAGAAATTATAGATAAATCTAAAAGCAAAGGCATGGTTAAATCAAAATTAAAAATAAATAAGAAAAAACAGGTACAGCCTAGTTTGCGTCATGCGACTGTGGCAGGATTGTGGCAGGATTGCGGAAACGAAATCTGTGTATACCATATTACCAATATACGAAATCTACTTTACCAATGCAGTTCCAACGGGGTACGAAGTTGGAGATTGCGTATTCCATCGGGTTACAATCTGGAAAATGGTTTATTTCAGTTTAAAACACACGCGACTTTGACAGAGTTGCCGAAACGAATTCCGGGATACCAAATGAGCCAAAAGTAAAATTTAAAAAGTTGCCAATGCGAAATATCGCCAATGGGGACCTATATCGAAACTGTACCGACTCTTGTAAAGACGTGGGTGATAAATGCACCAAACTTATTATCTGATATGTTCTGCTGCCAATCTTATAAATGGATAACAGGTTTGTAGTTAACTGATTTTTCTCAGCCAAATTGTCAACCAAAAATTTACCTTCGACTCATGAGTTTTTATTATTAGTACTTGTTTTCGTTTTATTGTTTGCATTATAATATTCCGTTCTTTAATTTCAATTATGAGAAAAGAATATCATTAAGGATTCATCCTAAAATATTTAAGCTATTTAAATTGTCTAAAACTGGCATAAAATTTCACTTTCCTAAAACCTTAAATTGCAAACTTACATGTATATTTTGTATATACACGTAATTTTGCTGTCCGCTATGATGCCGTTAATGTCGTTTTTAGTGCTATTTTAACGATTTTTGAAAACTTCTACAAAACACGCCAAGAGGTACCCATTTCTTTACATTCATCAATTATTTTTTTTAATCTACAGTAAAGGTATCATTTTTTGAAATATGAAAAAGTTATTTCATTGCCAATAGGGAAATTCATTTTTAAAGAAAAGAATGTATTAGGTTACAATCCCCTAACTACTAGATCCTATTTTCCGAATTATAATTAGACCTTAGACCTGAATTTCTAACTTTGAAATCCAACTGACTGCCAGCATAGACCAACACACAGAAAAGTGAAATCCCAGTTTTACCCATAGAAATAATCTATTGAGCATGTTCAATTATCTGCAAAAATATTCGTATAGCCAGTTTGAATACGAATAATTTGCCGTTATTTATACGGTAAAACCGTTAAAAGTTATGGTTGATGGGTTGAAAATCCTGCGGTCATCTTTTGGCACGCGAGAATAATTAAGTATGAAACTAACGAAGCTTGTGACATTGATATTCATCATATCTGAACGCATATTCATTAAGTCTTGGTCAGTATATTATATTTTATATATACTACTAGGGGCTTCGCCACTAGGCTCGCTACGCTCGCTCCTCTGTTAGGGTCAAGGTCAAGGTATATTGAGTTTGTTGGAATGCCATGGTCTTACGACTTTACCTCCGGTAGCAAGATATGTACATCAGAAAATATGTGTTCAGCAGTAAAATAAAAATTAAGCCCTCTTCAGATAAGTAAAATAAAAAATATAATAAGAATTAAAAGGATAAAATTCAAATATTTAGAATAATTAGTAAAAATAAGCGGACACCGGGATCGATCCGGGGACTATCGCATACGAGCAGCGCGCTCAAGCACAGCGCCAATCATGGCACAGCAAGTTGAAGGAATAAGTTGCTAATAGGGAGATACATAGGGGTGATTCTCGGGCAATGCAACAGCTTCCATCCATTTACTGTTGAAGGGGAATCACTGTTTCAGATTTAAAATTCAATTAAAAATCGAAATTTTAAGATAGAGACTTGAAATGAGGTTTATATGAATGAGAAAGCTTTCATCTTCCAGATGATGTAAATATTTTCTTTGTAAGATAAAAACTCGAGGAGCATCGATATTACATCCACATATGTGACGATATTTCTCGAAAAAGTGGCTTTAATATTTTGATGAAAACATTAGTCTGTTTTAAATTATTTTTAAACAAATGAGGTCTTGTTTGAAGGAGAAATGTCTGTAGTCTTAGATTGTAAAAAGATCAAAATTCTACGATTAATTTTTAGCGAGTTATCGTAATCTGAAAATGAAAAAGTCAATATTTTTCCACAAAACATAAAAGTATAAAAAACTTAAAGTCCGACGAAGATGAGACATACCTTACTTTCTTCCCCGCATTTTTCTGCATCTATTGGTATCGGTCTCGACCCCATACCCCCAGCGGTTTCGGAGGAGATAGCGTGACAAGCTTTTGACAGCGGCGGCGCCAGTTACTTTTTTTTAGAATAGGGAGATATTTTATATACACTACGTGTTTGCGAGTCGTAAGATAAGAAAATACCATTCAGTTTGGGGCGATCGTAATTCTGTAGTCACACAAAGGGATATCTAGAGCACTGAAGTACGTATATACTCACACTCAATGGATTGGTGTTAAATAAACGGTAAATATAAAGAAGCTAGGTACCCTTTGGCGTGGTTTGGCGAAGTTTTCTATATTCACGCTAAAATCACGCTAAAATACGAAACTAACGGAAACATAGCGGACAGCAAAATTGCGTGAATATACAGAATATACAACCAGTTTTATTCAATTTAATTAGCATAAATATTTCTGAAAGAATCCCAAATGATATTCTTTCGTCATAATCGAAACTAAATAGCAGGATATTGTAATTCAAACAATAAGACGAAAACAAGCAATAATAACTAAATCTCATCAGTCGAAGGTTAATTTTCGGATGAAAATAATAATTTCTTGGAGTCTATGTCACTGAAGAAAAAATACGTTAAATACAAAAAGTTGCCAATCTTTAAGATTGACCACAGAACATATAAGAAAATAATAAGTTTGGCGCATTTATAGCCTACGTTATAAGGGGTACCAACTAGAGCCTAATTGACGAATTGTAATACATAGTCCTGTCACATTAATGTCACTATCACATACTTTCGATGCCGTCTCGAAGTAACCAATCGCAGAAGGCGCATGGCAGCACTCTTACTAGCAGTGGTGGGTATATAAAGGGTATTGGAGAAAGCGAAAAGCATTAACAGTTGAGGGCCCGGCCCATGTACTGTAGTTACCACTACTCTTCCTGAAGCTCCTGAAGTGGAAAACATTGCAGTCGTTGGAGTAATGCAGAGACGAAACGATTTATTTGACGTCCAAAAGAACGTGATCATTGGCTTCTGGCAACTTTTTGCGCACTGACGTGGTAAAACTGTACAGTGCATGACAAAATGACACTATCCAAAATCAGCGACGTGGCAAGTGTGGTTCACCAAGAGCCATAGATCATAAAGGGGAACGACGACTGCGGAGTTGAGTTCGGGCGAATAGACGTGCAACCGTCGACCAACTTACCACCCAGATGAACAATGGTATACCAAAAGTGTGTCCTTAACGAAAGTTCAGCGAACGTTGCTGCGTATGGGGCTCCGAATCAGTTGGCTGCGGACTACACCTATGCTGACGGCTGTTCATCGGCGACGAAAATTGTAATTTGCATGCCAGTACCACAACTGGACGTTTGCGTATACGGCGTGAAACAAAACAAACACCCTGCAACAATAGCCGGAAGGTTCTAAGCTGAAGAAGGCAGCATTATGGTTTGGGGAATGTTTTCGTGGCACTTCCTGTGTGCTTTCATCATTCTGGAAGGCATGCTAGATCAACGGCAGTATGTATCACTCCTAGCGGACTATGTCCACCCCTTTATGCGGATTGTTTTTTCTCAGCACGATTGTATATTCGAGTAGGACAGCGTAACGTGTCATACACATCACAGTGTACGTGCGTGGTTCGAAGAGCACCAGGATGAGTTCACCGTACTACCTCGGCTCCCCAAATCCCCCGGACATTGACCACCTCGATCGGGTTGTTCGCACCATGGATCATCAACCGCGTAACCGAGGGCAGCTGGTCACGTAACTGGAGTCGACAGGTCTCCACATCCATGTGAGCGTCTTCCAGAACCTCATTGACTCACTTCCTGCCCGTCTTGCGCTGCGAACGGGGGTGATTCTGACTTTTGAAAGGTGGTCACTTTAACGTGACTGAGCTGTGTAATTCTTAATTCAAGAGCCTGTAAGAGAGAGAAATTTGATTGAAGGATTGCCTAATTCTTTACAAGAATAAATTTTAGTGTGATTTTAGCAAGTTTCGAAAATTTCGCCAAACTATGCCAAGGGGTACCCCCTTCTTTACATTTCCCCCCAAATATATATATATATATATATACTGCTGGCCACCCCAATTGCAACACCAAGAAAGACAAGAGACATCACAACAAAATTTATTTTGTAGATAACATGTTGACCAAGTATCAAATGATTAAATTTATAGACTTCTGTGAAGTGTGGTTCCTGCCAAAATCAGTAGCCAGAGTAGCCGCCATTGTTGGAGATCACCGCTGCCACACGCCTCGGCATTGATTCAAAGATACTTTGGATGAGTTCTTGGGATACAGCAGACCAAGCAGCTTCCACACGTTGCCAAAGTTGATCTGCTGTGGCAGCTGGGGATGGAATCTGGGTCAATCGTAGAGCAACCATAGACCACATGTTTTCTATCGGCGAAAGAACCGGAGAGCGAGGCGGCCAGGGAAGTAATTCAATCTGGCGATTGACGAAGAACCGTTGGACAATGCGTGCCACGTGTGGTCGCGCATTATCCTGTTGAAATATGGCTGTGGGCACGCCCTGAAGGTAAGGAAGGACAACTGGCTCCCACACCTCGGAGATGTAGCGCTGGCTGTTTAAAGTACCGGCAATGCGTACTAGAGGTGAACGAGAGTGATATCCAATACCGCCCCATACCATAATACCCGGTGCAGGACCAGTGTGGCGGTGCATAACGCAGCTGTTCAGCATCCTCTCTTCACGGTGTCTCCAGACTCGAATGCGACCATCGTGGTGCTGCAGACAGAAGCGTGACTCGTCAGTAAAGACAATTTCATTCCATTCTGCCGTCCACATCCTTCTGTCATCGCACCATTGGCGGCGGAGACGTCTGTGGTTCTTCGTCAAGGGTAGACAAAGCAATGGACGTCTTGCGGACAGACCACTCTGCTGTAAACGGCGTCGAATGGTACGCGCAGACACTGGATGATGCGCTACAGACTGCATGTGCTGTGCTATGGTTCGTGATGTGACTGAGCGATCCGTCACTGCCATGCGCACAATTTGCCTGTCATCACGTGAAGTGATGCGATGAGGTGGATGCAATCGAACACGCCGGTCCGTCGTACCCTCCTGCATCCAACGATCACATATCCGCATTACAGTTGTTTGGTTTCGTCCAACAGGACTACCGATTTCCCTGAAAGATAATCCACAATCTCGGTAGGCCACTATCCTTCCTCTGTCGAACTCGGATAATTGATCAAAAGATGATCGCTGATTTCGACGAGGCATAATTGATCGTTTTTTTGAAAAAACCACAAGAAAAACACAATTGCCGAACTTGAAATTGTCGAAATCTTCAAGCCTTAAATAGCCCTTTGAAGTGGCGCCACAGACGCGCGTGATGTGCGTCTGCGCTGAAATTCTAATCATTTGCATATCTCACCTCCGCTAATGCATGTTGTAAATTTCATGTTATTTGCATGTTTCCTTCAGGGTGTTGCATTTACAGTGGCCAGCAGTGTATATATATATATATATCCATCCAAAAAAATTAACTCAAAGTTTGTGCTATTAACTGTTATTTGAATTTTTGTTTATTAAACTGTCCCCTAAAAATAGCTTGTAGCTGTGACAGTGAAGTGAAATGCATACTACATGATCCACATTAAAAAAAAAATATGTTTTAACCAGAAGTTACAGGGAAAAAGCGTATATATTACGGGTCTTTTTTTATTGTTTACTAGCTGAAAACCCGCACTTCGCTACGGAGTACATTCAAATTAAATGCAACGGTCAATGTATGCAATTAATGGCAAAAAAGATAAATATATATATATATATATACTAGTTGAAGTACCCGGCGTTGCCCGGAATTTTAAGAAGGTTTGTTAACCAAAATCAATTTAAAAACTTAACACAGTATAAATTACATAGCCAAAAAAAAAAATAAGCATGTGAAATGTTATACATATCTCAGTATTTTGGTAGATGCAGTCTTTCATCATTGTACCACTAAAAGCTGTAAAGTAAAAATGTCAAATTGTGGAATGTTTGTTAACCAAAATCAATTTAAAATCTAAACAATTTAGCAAGATTTAACCTTCTATCTTTGGAGCAAAAGAAGCTGATAAGTAAAACATAAAATATACATACATTTATAATAAACCACTAAAAGCTGAAAAGGAAAAATGTCAAATTGTCTTTTGGAAAGTAAAGCTGAAAAGGAAAAATGTCAATTTGTCGAATGTTTGTTAACCAAAATCAATTTAAAAACTAAACACAGTATAAATAACATAAAAAAATAAGTATGTGAAATGTTATACACCCAAATAATAAAAAAAAATCCAATATAAAAATATATACATTTATAATTAACTCCTCAGAATTCATCGAGATTTAACCTTTCATCTTTCGAGCAAAAGAAGCTGAAAAGTAAAACATAAAATATATACATTTATGATAAACCACTAAAAACTGAAAAGGAAAAACTTAACACAGAATCATCTAGATTTAACCTTTCATCTTTCGAGCAAAAGAAGCTGAAAAGTAAAACATAAAATATATACATTTATGATAAACCACTAAAAACTGAAAAGGAAAAAAATGTCAAATTGTCTCTTGGAAAGTTAAGAGTTTTAAAAAGTAAAGCTGAAAAGTAAAAATGTCATTTTGTCAAATGTTTGTTAAACAAAATTGATTAAAAAAGTAAACACAGCATAAATAACATTTAAAAAAAACATGTGAAATGTTATACACATCTCAGAATTTTAGTAGATTCAGCCTTTCATTTTGCAAGTTTAAATTAAAAATGGCAAATTGTCTAATGTTTGTTAACAAAAAGTAATTTAAAAACTAAACACAGTATAAATAACATAGATTTAATAACAGTATAAATATCATAAAATATATACATTTATAATAAATCACTAAAAGCTTAAAAGTAAAAATGTCTAATTGTCCATATAAATACCTCCATAAATGCAGGATTCTGTAGCCAAAAAAATATATAAATAAAGTATTAAAGTATTTGTTAAAGGCACTGACTGATGAAAAGATTAACAGAAATCTGCAATTTGGGCTACACGCACCATAAATGCAAGATTCTGTAGCAATAATATAAACATCCTGTCCTTATTAAACTCCATATAAATCTCTGTTAAATTAAACTGATCCAAATATTATCTCAAGTACCTTCAGAAACTATGTTTCTCATTTCTTGATTCGGGGTTCAATATGAATGTTTGTTAACCAAAGTCAACTTAAAAACTAAACACAGTATAAATAACATAGGAAAAAAAACATGTGAAATGTTATACACATCTCAGAATTTAGATAGATTCAGCCTTTCATCACTAAAAGCTGAAAAGTAAAAATGTCAAATTGTCTTTTGCCTTGTGAACTCTGCATGAAAAATTAAACATAGTATAAATAACATAGTATAAAAAAGGGATGGGAAATGTCATACACGTCAATACTAAAATACAACAAATAAATTTTGGTTCTAATTTGACTCTTAATGTGCTTCACTCTTGAAAATATTTGTTCACACATGTACGTGCTTCCAAACGTTGATGACCAGAATAACGCTTGACTATGCAGTGAAGGATATTTATATCTGGGCAGGTATGATTTATGAGTACAACTAAGAGACTCAATTGAATTTCTCTTTAAGTTAGATGTCAGATTGCAACTCTATGCTTTCCATTTGACAATTTGCTAGCATTATATCTATATCGACTGCAAATAGAGTAGAAAACATGCAAAAAAAAATTGTTTATTTTCCCCAAAATCCTGAAATCAATTTTAAATTCTTGTACTAAATCGGAAAGTAGGGCTGCATATTTTGTAACATTTTTAGAATTGTGCTTGATCAGCGTCTCGAAACGCAAAAAAATTTTAACATTTAATTTGGCTTGCCATAATTTCAACTTCATGGATTTTGCACTGAAGTAAAATCCATGAAGTGACGGGTGTTTGAGTCATTTAAATGGACATTCAGATCTATCAAAATCTGCAAGCCAGTTATAAAGTTCTGGCACAGATTACTTTTCAATGTCATAAACAATTTGATATCATCAAGTAGGCTATAAAACCTTTTTAATATTTTCTCCACTGAGTTACCTTATTTCTTAAAAGTATTGCCATATTCAGCATCCAAGCTTTTAAGAAATTCCTAAAACTGGCTATGAATCAATCCCCAAGCCTTCATAAAATTCACCATTTTGAAGATGATTTGCATGACATGGTCCATTTTTTTCCTTTTCCTCATTAGTTTTTATATCAAGGCAGGCTATTAATTTTTTTTTCGCTTTGAGCTCTCTCTCGCTAACACTCTGGGCCTTACTAACACTTGCTTTGGGCCGCATGCGACCCGCGGGCTGGACATCCCTGTATTGAAGTATAGGTAAAAAACCCTGACAAACGTAAAAATTAATAAAAATCTGCAATTAGGGCTCCACACACCATAAATGCATGATTCTGTAGCAATAAACATCTCCATAATTAATATCTGCATAATAAATGTCTCCATAAATGCAAGATTTTGTAGCAAAAATATTAAAGTATAGCTAGAAGGCATTGACAAACAAAAAAATTAATAGAAATCTGCAATTAATAGTTCCACGCACCATAAATGCAAGATTCTTTAGAAAAGAATAAAAAATTAAAGTATAGGTAGAAGCCACTGACAAACGTAAAAATTAATAGAAATCTGCAATTAGGGATCCACGCACCATAAATGCAAGATCAGTTGTTTTCAAACAACTAATATAACCAAACATGTTATTTTTCACACATTCATTAATATAATCGTTATTTTCAAAGGGTCAAAATATAGAGATGAAGCTAAACGTAAGAGCAACATATGGTTAAACATATATAAATATGGTGAGAAAAGTTTTTCAGTTTGTTTATTCTATTCTCCGCTTTTTTGAGGGGAAGATGCATTAATTTTAAATGTATTCAACTTGAATTTAAGTAAATGAAAAGTGAAACTAATAATATAAAAAATTAACTATATTTAGTTACATTAAAATGAAATATGTTAATCATTTGACAATATTAAACCAGTTAGGTATATTATAATGTAAAAAAATAGTTATTACATATTAAATATTATTTCCAGGAGGGTGGATATTGTTCCGAGTTCAAGACATTTACTGCAAAAAGCTATAGTACCAATAATGTATAACGAAATCTATAAGTTGGACACATTTCTAAAGAATTGGAAACATGAGGAGAATCTAACTTAAAAGGATTCGAATGTAAACATATTAATATTTTAACATAAAAATATATTTCCTTTGAAGCATTCAGCTTTTAACATATTTTTTTTAACAAAAAGGTCCAAAATAATACAATAAATATATTTCTATTTTACGGGGCAAAACATATATCTATCTATATAAATAAAGCAAAGTGTCTATGTATGTATGTAA
The DNA here is from genome assembly GCA_907164885.2 of Dolomedes plantarius. Lineage (NCBI taxonomy): Eukaryota > Metazoa > Arthropoda > Arachnida > Araneae > Dolomedidae > Dolomedes > Dolomedes plantarius. Next base: position 56,896,213 of record OU015491.1, read on the forward strand.
CGTATACAAATCTACATTTCTTGACGAATCTGGTTGAAACTTGGTATACTTATGTTTTGAAGCCTTAAGATAATTAATTCTAAGATAAGTTTGGAAGCTTTAAAATAATTCTAAATAAATACAGTTTTTAAATAATATTTCATCTCCAGACGATGGAATCAATCATTCATAAGAACTGCACATGCGCACCCACTATATGTTAATTCTAGATGTCCAAGGTAAGTGAACGCATGGATTTGTTATTTCGTAGTTAATTTAAAGTTAATTTTCTAATATTACTCCTTTAGTTTTCTTTTTTTCATTAATCCTTTTCTACTGGGTTAATTCCCAATATATGGATTACTGTTGAAACTCTGGAATATTTCTGTGATAGTCACACACTGTTTTCACTTTTGTTTGTTTTTGTATTGCTAAGGAAATTGTGTTATAATTGAATATTTCTGAAGGGCAGTGAAATATAATTATGTTATATTTACTTTTCTATTTTACATTTAGTCTACAACTCTTTGAAATATTTCTGTGATATAATTGTAGTTTTTCTATTTTGGGCTGTTTTTATAAGGAAAGGAATGACGAATTGGGGGAAATTTTCATATTAGAACATAAAATTGCGTGTATTACTTTTGCATTTTAAAATTTTCTCGTAAGATTGTAGGTCATTTTGAATATAACTGTCATATGTATCATGTGTGAGAAGGAAATTAAAATAGTAGCATTAAGATTTTTATGCAGTTATAGGCATTTTAGCTAAATTTCAATAAAAATTACTTCAAATTGACCAATTTATAGAAAAAGTATGCTATTTACAGGTAAGTTTTTGTTCCTTTTTTTAATTTTTAAGTTCTATTTTACCATAAAACACAAAAAAACCCTAGCTAAACACGAACATAGTTAACCGTAAGTTTAGACTGATTCTTTTCAGTTAAGTTATACTAATTTTTATGCTTTTAAAAGTACATCGTGAATTATAAAATTAAGAACAATATAAAATACAGTATACTAAACATTCTGAAGTACAAACACAATATGTAAAATACCTAATAACCAAATTTCAGAAAGTAAATAATCGTAAGTTAGCAACAATATTCAATGCGTTTATTTACCTTGTAACATCTAGGCCCTCATGCGCAGTTTTTATGAATGATTGATTCCAACGCCTGGAGATGAAATATTTTTTAAAAACTGTATTTATATATAAGCATTTTAAAGCTTCCAAACTTATATTAGAATTATCTCCAGGCTTCAAAACATAAGTATACGAAATTTCAATCAGATTCGTCAAGAAATGTAGATTTGTATACGTTACATACATACATACATAGAGACACTCTGCTTTATTTATATAGATACGATGCACCTAATACTGTTTCAGTGAAAGTTTACCCCTTTTTACAACTTCTGACGTACTTCGGGACTCCTTAGTATATTAAGTTAAGAACTGTTTGTTTTGCATAATGTTCACCACATCATGATCTGTTGTGTTGTACTCTGGAAAGTACGTTGTACGAGAAAGCTTTAATGATATATTAATCTTAACTGAAATTCATTAAATTGAAAAAATAAAATTCAATTGCTCATAAAAATGACTTTATTTTATGGACCTGAGTAGTCTCGTTCAGTTTTAATATATCGCACCTCGGCAAGTAAAGTGACCAAACTCAAAAATGCAGCATTTGAGAAAAATCAACTTAAAGAATACTATACAACTTTAACTAGCATTACAATAAAACTGATACAACTGACCTCAGGTGGATAAATTCCAAGATAGAGATGTGTCGCTTTTCGTGCACGATGGGGAACTTCATACATATTTTGCAATGACATAACCTCAAAATTGCCATTTTTTGACTTGCGTCATTTTTCTTGCCGGGGCACGATATATAAACATGTGAAAATTTTTGAGAATGCGTTGAAAGAATTCTATTATGAAAGCCATTAAATCATAAAATTGATTTTAGTACAGTGGTTAGAAAGAAATATATAAAGAAATAATTCACCCGGAATTTTCCACCCCTTTGTCCGTCAAATATCGTCATAGAAAAGAACTGAATGGGGTTTAGATGTCCATTTGCAATTTGACGGAATGTATATCTTTCATAAACCCAAAACATTGTATTGTTACAAATTTTGTAAAAATTGCATTCTGTTTCGTTAAAATGGCTTCTAAAGAAGAGCTATGTATTTAACATGGGAGTCTATGGGAATCTCGCGAAATATGAGAGTTATCCACAAATTGGCGATTGATTTTGTGACTTATTTTGGTCGCCAGACTTGGCGATACTTCGCCAACTTGCCAACTAAACCTTTCTGGAAGCTTCTAGAAATATCTAACTGTGACTGACTTATAGAGGGTGCTTTGGAAATCTACATATATACCTGACATTGGCATTGTTACTTAGTTCAAATTCGTAGTGAGAATTAAATGTGTGGTAACTACGTTAATTGGCGCGTATTGTATTGAAAATTCTGGTATCCTGACTTGCGTTTTTAGAATTTTCTACTGTATAGAAGACAATTGTTACGTCTTTTATGTTTGAATTTGTGCATACGGCTGAAAAATTTACAAATAATAAATGTATTTTGTGTAATATTTCTGAAGAGATTCTTCTTCAATCCTGACGAACCCAGGAAAACGGAACAGTATATTTTTGTAGGTTACCAGAAGCTATCTCTCAGGTCTGCATATACCTTTGAATCCGGATTATTGCAAATTTTTTTTTTCAGATTCATTAAACGGGTTTTTAAATGTATAGGGTGGGTTTCCCAAATATTGACCCTGTGCCAACATCGCCTACTCGTGTTTCTAAAGTATGATTCGCGCTATGTATGAGAAAATGCAGTAACTTATTAGTTGTGGGTTTGTACTAACAGCGGCGATAGCGACAACGCTCTTATCACTGACAACAGAAACTATATGGCGTCTGAAGTTGTTTTGACTGTTGTCTTCGTAAACTTTGGCTCCAAAGAATCAGAATCCAGTGAATGACCAGGTAGGTGAATCCAAATTCTAATTTTGCTTATACCATTTGAAAGTGCATAAAACAGAGACTTTGCTAGCAACGCCTTTTAACAGGTGCTCCTAATTTCACCTGGTAAGCGGTAAGAGGAACAGAGGTAGGTGATATTAGTAACCACTCTGGAGTTCACTGGAAATTTCAATTTTTCCAATTTAGCTACATAACGTAAACTGGCACTAGGTTTTGGAGCTGGTTGATCTCGGGATACCAAAGGAAATAGTTCTTAGGGATGTTCTTTGAGTTTCCAGCCTAATCAGAAACTAAAAAGTGGATGAAATGTCGAAAAAAAGTTAGAGTAGGCGATATTTGTGACACCTACCCTAGATATCAGACTGTTAGAGTTTCCATTTTATCGAATGTTTATTGTACTTACAAGCTAAATTCATATCATAAAATATTTTTCTCATTTTCTTTATCAGTTTCAGAACTATATCCATTTCTATGACATACTTATTATGTAGGAAATAATAAGATAAAAGTTCTGATTTCCCACAACACATTTTGTTCTAGCCATTAAATGTTTATAAAATTTCATTTAACCTTTACTGTGCTCAAAACCAACTCAGATCTCTGGGAAAAAAACTCTATTTGAACGTTAAACGTATTTTAACATGTCAAAGGTCAACTGAAGAGCTGTTGACATATTTGAAATAAGTTTTTAGATGCTGAGGGAGTAGTGTCAGGGCCAGATTTTCGAGTTTTCATTTTATTTATTGGCACTTTTGGCGTTGAGGTAAACCCTTCTGAAAAACGTTATGTCATGTCCGCTGCTACCTCTGAACTGACATCCACTGACACACCATTGAAATTTAAAAGCATCGAATGCATTCTGAAACTTTCTTTTGAAAGACGCAAATCTAGTTTTTTCCCAATCTAGTGATTTTTTTTGCCAAAATCATGGAGTTTAAAAGAATGCAATCGATTTATTTTAATTAATATTTGTTGGATCACAAAATTACAATACACAGAGTGAGGAAGAATAATTATGATTTGGGATTATAAAGGCTTCCCCTCCCCAACTTTCTCTTGTTAAAGATCTCAAAAGATATGTTCATTTTTAACTAACTAAACAATAACATATTTAAAAGATCAATTTATTTTAATTAATATCTGATGGATTATATGAATGCAGTACAGAGAGGGGAAAAATAATTAAGATTCGTTAAAATTAAGGCTTTCTCCCTTGTTAAAGATTCTCAAAAGATATGTTCAGTCGAAATTAACTTAACAATAAAAAAAGCTTTTGTCGTGTAATGAATATATTTTTTGTTAAGAATAAAAGAAATCTTACGTAACTCAAATATTATCTATGTATTCTATTTTCAGCTGATTATAAATTACTTTGAATTTTTTTAAGTACTTATAATGAGAAATAGTTAAATAGTATTACTTTTTTCTTATTATAATAATTTCAAATTTGGTCTGCTATAAAACTGCAAAATTGTGCATTATCCCTTAGTAAATTTGCAATTTTTGTTCAAGGTCTTGAATTTCTATAATAGTGTTTTCATGAATTACTTACTAAATCATGATGATCATTCGAAACCGCCGTGTATCAAATATGCTCGACTATGAGAAAAAAAAATTGACGTTTTCTCTGCAATGCAAGAGTAGATGACAGACGATTTACAAACATTTCCATAATTAACCACAGAACTTTCACACACAGGAGGAAACGAAATGAAGTCAATAATTCAACTGTTTTATATTTTGCTGTTCTGTGGGCTATTGAATCATGACAAATATATGCAGTGCTCAGCTTAACACTGTATGAAGAATGATAAAAAAAGGTATATATTTCATACTGATGCACATTAAAAGAAAACTTACATGATAGCAATTTAAATATTGACCTAATTTTGGTATTGGTAGGTGTTCTTCCATCCCAATTTTTGTTACCAAATTAATTCAACTATATGCCACCCGTCCCATCGTCATATAATGGATTTTTTTCCCTCTATAATCAGACATGAAATGTTCGTCTTGCCCGTGTAAAAAAATTAGAAAAGCATGATAATAAATGTTATCTCTAAAACTCGTTCAATAAGTTCATTCTTATATTATGTGAAACTTTTACAATTCTGAATTTGAATTTCATAACATCACTATGTGACACTAAGGGCAATCTTACTATTGGCATTAACACTAAGGCAACGGTACTCAACAATTCTAGCCCCGAGACCCCGATATATATATATATATATATATATATATATATATATATATATATATATATATATATATATATATATATATATATATTGGATGAACTGTCTGATGTTAGTTTTTTTAATTTCAGTAAATGTATAAAATATGTAAATATGTTAAGAGTTTTTTCTTTCTATTTAACACGGAAGTTTTATAGGGCAATCCTGAGAGCCAAGTTTTCCTAAAGAATGAATATTTTATTCATTTTTTAATATGTTTTGTTTAATAATATTAATAAATATCATTTTATTATGCGTAAAACAGGTTATGAATATTAATAATTTTTTTTCATTCGGTACCTTTGAAAATATGGAAAAGAAAGTTTCTTTTTTTTGGTCTAAAAAAAGTATTTTCCGACAAAAATTCTTGCTTTGAACATATTAATCATTGCCGAATTTTTAATACAGATATTCATTCATCGTTTTCGATAAAACTCTTCTCTGAATGGCATTTTTTTCTCCGTCCTCTATTTCCAAGCATTTCTCTATTTTACAACAAAACCCAAAGAACAAACTTCATCCCCAATACTCCAGATGTTTTACCCGGAAAAAGAAATTTTTACTTAGTGATGAACCGACATCCAATTCCTGCAGCTAAAGCATTCTTCTTTGCATAAAGAAGTGCAAGTACAGAACCAGAGGATTTCAATTTTACATGCCCTTTAGTGCTTGTCATTTCCTCCGTTCCTGGGGATTCAAATCTACCAAACGTGTCTCGCGCCAAATACTAGAGAGTGAAAATGCTCCCCCTATCCTGCTTCGCTGCGCACTATCTGGGTTCTTGACATGTGTGGGAGGCCACTGGGAGATAAGAAGAATTTTATAATTTTGGAAACTCCAAAGCGAATGTTCGGACAAAGAAAAGGAAAAGGGATCTCTTTAAAATGCCTTTAGAAAAACGAAAATGTTGAACAATAAAATATTCGTACAAATCCCTGAACTTGACAAAATTATGAGTACGCATTTGAATATTTTATTTAACAAACTTTTGTAATATTAAAACATTGATTTAAAAAATATTACTCTTTTATATTATCTATACGGATATATAGAGTGAAAATTTTCATCATGTATGAATTTAAGTTTTCTTTAACCTTAAACTTAATACTTTGTAACTGTCCTATGAAATCCATGAATAATACCTTATAAGAGAGTTATATTAGAAAAAACTTTTATTAAACTGGGTCACAAACACAAAATCTGTGATATCTGAAGAAATAATTGGTATATAATAGCGAAATTTGGTACAGAGATGGCTCATACAATGAGAAAGCATTTAGCAATATAATAACAAGATGAATAAGAAGTAAATTGTTAGCAATATACAAATAAAACCGAAAACGATCAAACTATGATGCATCATTTCTCTGGAAGTTCCGTCTTATAGAGGTTGTGGTCACCGTGCACAACTATACAAGCCGCGCAATGAGACGTCATACCGTTAATAAGGACGTCGATAAATGAATGTGGCAACAAATCCCATTCTTCTAACTAATCCCATTCCACTATTGCATGGTGGTATGACGTCATGCAATGGCTCTTTTACGACCCTCCCGAACATGCTCTATAGGATTTAGGTCCCATGACTTACTGCTATTATCATCTTCCTCCAGAAAATCTTCCACAAGGTGAGCTCTGTGCGGCTCTGCATTATGGTCCCTAAAAAATAAGTCCCGACCGGCAGCACCCCAAAAAATCCCATAATAGGCTTCAAGGACCTCATCCCTATATCTATGTGCGGTGACACTGCTGGCATCGATGACATGCAGTGTGTACGACTGCCCAACAGCATGCCGTCCCATACTATCACCAAAGGGTCACTATCCAATTCCACTATCACCAAAGGGTCGATTTCCCTTATTCTGGAGGGATGATAACGGGTCCCAGGCTGAGAATCACTTTGTGCTCTGATTATGGACCCATCAGTGAAAGAACCCGCCCACAATGTTGTTTTTTCCATGAATTATGTGTTTGGCTCCACAACTAACGGGCTGTCTTGTGCGAGATTGTCAGAAGGGGACACAATACTGGTCGCCAGGCTTAAAGGCCTTTCTCTGCTAGGCGTCTGTATAAGTCTACCTGGAAATTGTTGTTCCATAGGCAGCACCAAGGTCCGGACAGAGTCTCTTAATGTCTCTATACCCGTCATACTATGCCATTGCCGTCGCGCATTTAATGCCATATAACGATTCTGTGCAGGTGTCATCACTCTTAGACCGACTTGGCTGGGCCTCCTGATGATCATTGTTTAGGATTGATGGCATAACCTGGTTACAACTTTTGGTGCCACTTGTAGCCATCGAGCCACCTACACTTGAGACTGGCCAGCTTCAAGCCTGCTGATGGCTCTCCATCTCAGTGAGTTGTCTAAATGATTATGACGACTAATTTGCACTGAAATCAGTCAATCTTTAAGAGTTTAATGCACAATGGGAATTTAAGTCACATCCCTGCAGACAAAAAATCCCATGTGCTTAAACGGTCACTCTCAAGTTCTGCTACTAAAGAAGCTAAACACCGTTGAATCAAAACTGGATGCTAACATTATATTACAAGGTAAAAAAATTTAGCAATTTTACTGGTAGCTGTTTTGAGTTATTGTCAAAAACGTGTTTGTGACCTTAAATTTGGATAACAGAGTAGTATCGATGTATTTATAAGATATGAAATATTGCATCAAACATCAGTAAGTTTAAATGAAACCCACAACATATTTTATAAAGTGCAGTGTTTTGAATTTTACAATTTTTCATATAAAATTGCAATAATATCATTTGCCTTGGAAGAAACGTGCATAATAGTAATTTATAATAGGAAAAACTTTGAGGTTATTTGCTTATAATCAGGAACAAGGAAAACACGTTCCACAACAGGGATATTTTTTAAGAATGCGATTCCCTTTAAAAAGTGAAAATATATTTTAAAAAGTTCTGGGGAAATTGGGTAAAGGTTCACATTATTACAAGTACTCTTAGTCACGATAATTAATGCCATTTGGCCTTTTTTTTAAAGTTTGCATCGAATGTTTGTAAATTCCGTGTCAAAGGGTGTCATCTGTTCATTTTCTTTACGATAAACTGAAATCCATGATTTGCGTGATATCGCGAGAAATTGTTACATAATCCATAAAATCATGAACTTAAGGTAATTAGATCAAAGACATTTAAAATCAAATTTCGTAGTATTCAACATAACAATTACGCTAAAAATAGATTCACTCATTTTAAATGTCACTGACGCTACCTGCTTGTACTGCATAAAATATTATTCTAAGGTAAAAATAACTTTTATACAGAGAAAAGATACTATCTCTTTAATATGACTCTAAGCCAAGTAAAGAAACAGAGAAAATGTTTCAAAGATTTTTTAAATACAAATCGACCATAATTTTTATCTAAAGCACTCTTGTTTGAGATAAATTAAAATAATGAAGTTTTAAAAAAAAAACCTGATTTTTAATCAGGAATATTACCAAAGGATAGATATGTTTAAATAAATAATCTCAAAATAAACATTTATTTCAATGCAATATTGCATTTTGAATCTTCTTTACCTATAGATCACAAATTATGAATAATCCAGCACATTCAGGAGTTCTCGTTTTAGTTATATATATATACAGTGGCTCCCAAATCCATTAATTAAAATGAATATTTCTGAATGGGTATTTAATAATAAGATCTATAATCTATTCTTAACAAAACTACATGAAATATTTTGAAAACATAGTAAAACTTTATTTTTAAGAAACCAATAATCCAAAAGTAACAAAAACTTTATCTCACAAAAGTCATCGTACACTTGTAAAAAATCTCTACATATTAGTAAATATTCTAGTTTTTCGTTAAATTAATATTTAGTAGGATATCCTTTAGCATCCACAACAGCTTTTAAACGTCTGGGAATAGATTGCTTTAGTTCTTTTGTAATTTTTGCATCAATGTTCATCCATTCTTCCATCATAATTGTTTTTAGTTCGCTTTTCGTGTGAATGTCGTGTTTTCGTACTCGAACATCCAGTTCTCTCCAAATATGTTCTATTTGGTATAAATCTCGCGATTGAGGTGGTGTTTTCAAAACTTACGGACAATTATAGAGACACCATATGCGAACGTTGAGAGCCGTGTGCTTAGGATCGTTATCTTGATAAAAAACAAAGTTGTTTCCAATACCCAAATTTTGAGCTGATAATTTTAAATTGTCTCTTAAAATATTTATAAAAACGGCATGATTCATTATGCCATCAATAAATACCAAATTTCCTAGTCCTGATGCTGACATGCACCCCCACACAAGGATACCTCCACCAGCATGCTTAACTGTTCCTACTAAGTTCTTGGGATTAAGTTCTTCATTTTTTTCTTCTCCATACAATTATACGCCCATCAGCACCAAAAATGTTCATCAGCAAATAAGACATTTTTCCAATAGGTTTGGGGCTTATTTATCATTGATAGTGCGAAGGGAAGCCGAAACTTTCTGTTTTTCTCACAAAAAATTTTCTATGGGCAGAACGCCCATGTAATCCAGCTATTCTGAGAACTCGTCAAAAAATTTCAGGTGAAATTGAAGTAGAAAATGTTTCATTGAATTCTGCAGGAACTTTTACAGCACTGAAACGTGAATTTTTCACAAATTTTCTAATTATAAATCTCTGATCACGTTTTGTTAACTTTGCCGGACGGCCTTTTCTTACCTTGCTTTCGATCCAATTTTCTTCTTTAAAGCATTTTTTCACATACTGCACAGTAGAATGGGATAAATTAAGTAATTTAGCAATATTCCGAACTGATTTACCACTACTATGATTAAAAATAATCAATTTTCGAATGCTGTTTGTTGTTTCTTTACGACTACGAGCCATTTTAAAATAGCAAAAAGAATATTACGGAGTAGGCAAGCAAAAATTAAAGACAAACGATATTTTAAATGCCACCACAATTCAAAAATAAAAATAAAGTGCCAGACGATAATTTTAATTATGAATTTATCCGAAATATTTCAGTGTACGATGACTTTTGTGAGATAAAGTTTTACTATGTTTTCAAAATACTTCATGTAGTTTTGTTAAGAATAAATTATAGATCTTATTATTAAATACCCATTCTGAAATATTCATTTTAATGGATAGACCCCTATCTCATTGAAATTCGTAAGTGTACGAACACTTTTCGGAGCCACTGTATATATATATGTATATATATCTATATATATATATATATATATATATATATATATATATATATATATATATATATATATATATATATACACTCAAGAGCCAAAACATTATGACAACCTGTCAATAACGAGTTGGCCCACCTTTGGGGCGCAACACAGCTTCAACCCGCCTTGGCATGGATGCCACAAGTCCTTGGTAGATGGCCGGAGACAGATTGTACCAGATGTTTAAGCAACGGTCACGCAAATCCGAGATATTGCGAATTGGTGGTCTTTGAACTCTGAGCTGCCGTCCCATAACATCCCAAATGTGTTCTATCGGATTGAGATCCGGTGAGTTAGGCGGCCAGGACATTAACTGGAATTCAGCATCATGTTCCTGGAACCACTCCAACACAATTTTAGCCTTGTGACACGGGGCGTTGTCCTGTTGGAACATTCCATTTCCAGCTGGAAAATCAGAGGCCATGTAAGGGTGCAACTGGTCCGCAATGATGTTCAGATACCCTGTAGCATTCATTGTTTGCTCTACCACAACCACGGGTCCCAGAGACGCCCAAGAGAACGTCCCCCAAAGCATAATACCGCCACCACCGGTCTGTGTATGACCTACTGTACATTGAGGGAGCAACAGTTCGCCTGGAAGACGGCGTATCCTGACACGGCCATCGGCGTGATGAATGACAAACCGTGATTCATCTGACCAGGCAACTCTCTCCCACTGATCCATGGACCAGTCGCGATGTTCCCGGGCCCAGCGCAGGCGCAGTTGGCGATGACGCTTGGTCAGGAAAGGCACACGAGTGGGACGTTTGCTGCGTAGCCCCATATCCAACAGTGTCCGCTGAACAGTGTGCTGCGATACTATTCTACTTGGCCCTGCATTGTATTGGGCTGTCAGCTGAGCCACTGTCTGGCACCGGTTTTGCTTCACCATGCGAGACAGTCTCCGACGACCTTTTTCTTTGATAGCGTGTGGACGTCCAACACCATGTCGTCTACTGCGGGTTTCACCGTCATTCATCCACTTTGCATAAGTACTAACAACTGTAGGTCTCGAACAACCCACGAGTCGTGCAGTTTCGGAAATACTTGTTCCGAGCCTTCGAGCCATTACAATCTGCCCTCTATCAAAGTCGCTTAGATCCGCAGCCTTTCCCATCACACACAGAAGTAAGTGAAAGAATGATTCTTCAGACTCTCCAGCAGCAGTTAAATACCACTTCCACCTGATCACGTGCCTTCCATGTCATCCAGGCGAATTCATTGCAAAATGTAGGGGTGGTCATAATGTTTTGGCTCTTGAGTGTATATATATATATATATATATATATATATATATGTCAACTTCATTCGAACACTATCAGATGGAGGCACCTGACGGTGCAAAGTACTTATCTGTAACTGTTTTAAAAACAACGCGCCAAGAAAGACGGAGATGACGTTTGGACTAGAAACGACCAGGTCGCAACGACGTGTAAAGCCGTTATAGCGCAGCAGTAATGATGTTATTCGATTTATTTAGTGTAATATGATGACCGACGGATTTTGTTTCCTTCATGTAATTTGTATTTGCTCTCTTCTTATATTAAATGTTGTGTTTTGTTAGTCTTTGGGTTTTGTCCGCTAACTTAATTCACCCACCTCGCCTTTACTTACACTTACACTTACACACTTACACATTTGCACACACACACTTGCACACACTTACTTACACACACACACACACATATATATACATGTACAGTGTACTCTCGTTTTACAGTGCAGAAAAACTCTGAAATCTTTGTCCAAAATAATGCATACTTAATTTATTAAAAACTGCATGAAAATTTCTTCTTATATAGTACACATGTAATGTACAAGATTTTTTAAAATAACACTTTCCTATTCATTGAGAAGATTTTTATTTATAGGGGAAAACCTGAAGCTGTTAGAGAATGATTGACACGAACCAGGTTTTGAACATATGAGTGACACTGATATCATAACTGCTGCTACGATGCAACCTCAGAAAGAAGCTGAAGATAGACAGAGAGTGAAGTAGAGCCTGGTGATCTGATCAAACACCGTACAGAGCTACCGTGTGTCCACAGTTGGCTAAGAATACAGTGATATCATAGCTTTTAGGAAAATTCGTAGTGATATAAAAAATTACGGTTTACAAACAAATTTAATACACACACACACACACACACACACACACACAGATATATATATATATATATATATATATATATATATATATATGTGTGTGTGTGTGTGTATGTGTGTGTGTGTGTGTGTAAGAATCAATTAGGGATTAAATTCATATGGAGATCGATGTTTCAAGACGAGAGCATACGTACACGGATATTTACATAAGTTACCATGAAATCCTTAAGAGATTTTAAGATGGAGTGGAAGGCTTTGTAATGGTAGGCGAATTCTTTCGTTTTCTATGTTTATTTTATTTTATATGTACGTTGTGGTGCTGTAGGTGACTTCCAGGTGTGTTGCCCGGGCGTCAACTGTGTTCAACCGGAGAGGGGGTTACAACTTCCCCCTCCGGTCTTTTAACTACAACGCCTTCCACTCCGTCTAAAAATCCTTATAAGGCTTTCATGGTAATGTACGTAAATAACCGTGTAGGTATGGTCTTGTCTTGAAACATTGGTCCCCATATGAATTTGATTTCTAATTGATTCCTATTTTTCTAGAGAGTTTGTGAACAGCTAGGCTCCTAAATTTTTGTTTACTTAGCTTTGGGTAGCTTTTATGTGAATTATATCGGTTCACACTTTTCATTTGAACGATATATATATATATATATATATATATATATATGTGTGTGTGTGTGTGTGTGTGCGTGTGTGTATGTATACAGTACTTCGCATATTTTTAGAGTCACATCCTATAAAAATACTTTTATCTTGTTTTTTAATATTGTGCAGTATTGTAATTATTTAAACTCTAACATATAAACTTTCCATCTTTTACCTGAGTCACCGAGATAAAAAATTGTTCCGGGAAAAAAGTATGAAATAGAATCCTTGTGAGAAATGCGCAACTACCTGCTGGGAATCTGATATTTTTTCGTAAGTTTCTTCTCAGGAATGGAATGCATGAGAATTTAAAATAGAATCCTCCATAACAAGATTCCTTTGAGAAAATATACGCGCTTGGCGTAACATCTCAGAGGAAAGACAATTTAGTTTCCAGAAGAAAATGTTGTTATTTCCTGATTGTATGAAAATGCCAAGTTGGCAGTATTAAAATTGCGGGGTAGTTTTCCATCACTTGCAATTTTTCTTATGACACTTGAAACGGAAAAATTACTTCCGTGGTCAAAATAGCAGCTTTTTCTGCTTATATCAGAATAAATTTTTACTCATATTTATGACTTTAAACTTTTTTATCTAAAAACATCCCTTCTTCAAGCGGGGAAAACATAATTTGATGATACCAAAGAATCTTAAATATTTTAGAAGAAAAAGTATCATAAATTAACGGGATTTCTTTAAAAAAATGTATTGTTATTACTTTCTTTAATTTAAAGTAAAATCTACTCCTTTTGTGTATGGGTATTTCTTTAAAGTATCTATAACGACTGCCTGCTAGCAGCGGTATTCGAACTTAGGTCAAATTCGATTCAAGTCCAACTTTAATGTAATTCTACCTTTCTTGATGTATTAAAGATTTCACAAAGCGTTTTTTTATTGATTTATTAATAATATTTCTAAGTTTCGGATTGAAGTTATTACACTGAATATTGACCTACACAAATGTTTTTCTATTATTATTTTTTTGTAGAAGCTGACTTTTTTCCAAGTGAATATTTTTTATATTCATCCTAGCAGATCATGATTGTTCTTTCCAAAAGTCGACTTGTATTGGCAGGACCAGGATTCAAGCCCTAGTTGCAATACCTCAAAATCGATCTTCTATCAACTGAACAACTCAAAATGGATAAAAATTTTCTTTTTAATGACTTCCCTTACGGTCAATAACAAAAATGCTTCATTTTTAACGATATAGAGTTATGAAGGGTTATGACGGAGATGTGCAGCAAACATTAATTAAATTATAAAATTAATCTGGGTCTCAATTTGTACACATTTTCTATTGGCATTGTTTTAGAAGTTATCAATTTATTCTATAGTTTAGTTGTTGAGATGCTACAAAATGAATAATAATAAAAATTATTCTGATTCTTTGATGCAGTTGAAAATGGCAAGAATTTGTTTCACTCACAAGTTGGCGATGATTTCCCGTTGTATGCTTAAGTCGTCATCTCAATGACCCGTCACGCCGGATTAGTTCTGTTGGACGATAACTGAATGCATCAGCACCCTCAGTCAGTCTGAGAGTGCTGACTTCCCGTATCACAATTTGTCGGTCCGAGTCTCACTTTTGACGTAGACGATTGTAGCCATTCAGAATTCATTTTAAACTACTACAGTTCTCGGTCTAATAAGCCTTCGGGTTGCAAAAGATGGCACAAGCGCTGTAGTCTAACGAACCATCCAACTGGGTTAGTCCTCATCAGTCTAATAAGGCTCTCAAAGAGGACAGTGTCATTTAAGTTTTGTTCGCTTGTCTCTGATTGAAATGTTACTTCGCATAACTCACTAGTGAGGAAATGGTTGAGAAGGGTAACATGATGAAATAAAAGGCGTTCTCTGTTTCATGTCAAACAACAGTCAGTACGACACCACATTCCGTATTTGAAACTATCCCGAAGAAGTGAATGTATTCACGGATAGTAGAGCATTGAAACAGAGGCTCCTTATTAGTATGGATTTTTCAATGCCCCATAGAAGTATGTTCAGTTTTCATAAGTACACACCATGATAACTCCTTGCTCCGGATTTTTTCTCCCCTCTATTCAGTCTCATTAGGCTGCCATAGACGACAAAATAATTTAACCTTTGTTTATACGTCCCTGCTCCAAATAATGGAAGTGGAAAAGGATGTTAAGTACAATTAGGAAAAATATAGGATATTTCGATATGCGTTACACTGTTTTTGAGGTTTGTTAACATAACCCTCAGTTCGTAAGACCACTTCTTACGTATTTTAAGGGCACACTGAATGTACGAGAATCTTTTTACACTTGTGACTCTCCCGACCCATCAACTTAACACTCAGACATTTTAAGAACAAAAGAACATTGCAGGGAAACATATTAAGGAATGTTTGACAATTACGCTTTAGGCTATGAAGAGTGTTGCAGACAAAAATTAAGCTTTTAGTTTTATGGAAAACAAAAACCCATATTATTCAGAAAACATGAAATCTTCTGAATTTTGCTGAATGAAATTTAAAAACCATGCATGTTGATGCACTTTCATTAGAGAAGGTCGGAGCTTACAGTCTAAAGCGGATTCATTCTGAAATTCAACAGGTGATCTCTTCGTCAAAACTAAATTTAGTCTTCTACTGAGAGCCACTCACAGTGCATAATGTTCCAAGAAAATTGGAAAGTTATCGAGATATGTGTGCCTCCAAACTTTTACCAGCCCTCCTCCACCCGTCGTACAAAGAGTTGATCATGATATTAATCGGGTATTTCTAAAACTGCTGATTGAAAAAGTGATAAATTTTAAAAGATTACAATATATTTTGTTTCAACTTATATACTTCTAACTATGCATGTGCATTATTGTAGTGACTACTGTGATTATCTTCAAATATAGACAAGTAGTACTGTAACGCATATTGAGCAATTCCAGTCGTTTCTTCTAGTAAGCCATCACTCCACTTACGTCACTGACATATTTACTGATTCTGGCTGAGAACTTTATAATGTGTCATAATACTATTTCAACAGACATCATTTTCTTAAAAGCATACAAGCACCTAATGGAAATGCTAAGAAATGCCACCAGTTATTTTCCCTCTAAAGGATAGCACGATAATCTATTAACCCTTTAGTGGGATTATCTGCGTCTCAGGCAGCTATGATTTCTTTATTCAACTCTGGGCCCTCCACCCTTCGACCTTGGGTACTGTTAGTTTATAAGTGCTTAGTCAACATCTTGTCTCAATGTGCAAGGCAGCCAGTCTTCTATGTTTCAGATAAATGCCATTTTAGAACATTGTCTGTTTACTAGACAGATATTCCCATTAAAATATGTTTAAATATCTGACTGTCAGGCAGATTATTCTTCACACATTTTATATAAAATGTACAGTAAAGCTTAAAATCTTTCAAGATTTGAGTCTTTGAAGGTTCTGGGAACGACTTTGGCCAAACCCTGTTTTATGTTACCTATTTTGAAACGAAGGCTGAGTAAGACTGATTTTCTTCAATGCCTCTACAAAACGAACCGTAACATAGCCTGTGATAATTGGTTCTGAATAATTGGTCTGGCTGGTCAAGAATTAAGGAGAAATGGCTTGACGATTCTGGCTACCATGAAATGTAATAAATCACAAATACTTTCGGAATTTCTAGTTAGGAATACCTGGGAAAGAGATATTCCATCTGTATCTCCCTTCCAAGTAGATGTTCCCACTAAGATAGAAAATTATCATGTTCCCACTGAAGGGTTAATTAAATTATGCTGTAAAATTTCCTCCAATGCTTTATAACATGTGACTCTGAGGAACCATTACTTATATGCTTTTATCAACATAACATGCCAAGAATAGACAGCGTTGTATTCCATCATAAAAGGAATAATTTAAGTGTGAAATGACATGACTCATTCAATATAAAACAAGATCTTCAAGAATGAATAGTTACGACATTAATAACTTCCTTGTTACATATTTAGCTGGAACCAGATGTGACATATCACATGACAGGCTTGGGTTTTAGGTTTATCAGTTAGTAAATTATCAGACGGGGACGTAATATTAACTCATTTACATTAATATCGCAGTGGCGAGATTAAAACGATAACAGAGATGGATATTCAACATTATCCGACTTTAGAGATTGCATTTGCAGAATAAATTAGCTGAGTACTACGCAATAAAATATGGAGTTCATAATAGCACAAAAATAAGGTTATAATGGGAGCAGAAATTATTTTATTTTTGTAATCCTATTCGGGTTCTTCTACATGCTCTTTTTGAGTTATTCAAAGCTCATTGTATCTGAACTTTATTTTCTGTTATTTCTATTAAAGCGATAAAATGCAGCAGACATCGTTATAATGCAATTTGTCATCATTGATTTATGGATATAACAGGAGTGGCCAAGTAAATAGTGTTAAGATGCGCTTAGAAATGTCTACATTCTTAAAAGAGCAAAAAAAAAAAGAGAATAAAGGTTATATTTGAAATAAAAGAAATTTTTAACGTTTTTTATTTTTTTATTAAATGAATCATTCTTTAGTTGTTAGAATAATTTATATTTCTAAATTCTTAAATAGTTTAGATAGCTTTAACCCTTCAGCGGGTGCGCCAATATTTGGAACACCAGCAGTCGCGCGTGGCATAAAGTGCAATGTCTCTTTTAACCTCGATTATTCTTTTTGTAATAAAATTTTCTTTTCAAATTGAAAATAATATTCTGCGTTTAATTACAGGATATAAAATGTTGATAATATTGAGATATATTTATAACTGAAGACCAAGGAATGCAGATTCAATCGCCTTATTTCAAAACTGTCCGGTTTATTCGGATGTAAAGACAACTTGCGTATTGATTCTTATTATGTCCAAAAACCTAAAGAAAAAACAATGACATTGTCCATCTTCGTGTTATGCGGAATATCATGCAATAGCTGCACATTGGATCGACTACATAAACTACTGCTATTGTCGTATTGTAATCCACTATAATCACTCGTTTACCACGGTTAAATCACATTTAATAATGAATGGAAAGGAATACAAGTGTCAGAAAAACAGACCTGCATTAGAAAGGGTGTAGGTATAAATAGAAACTGCTTAGAACATTCAAACGTTACATGTAAAAACAAAGCCTTTAAAATTACGAAAATGTTGCACTTTGTACACGGGCGCACCCGCTGAAGGGTTAATAGTTATTTTTATTTTAGTCGTTTAGCTCAATGATTCAAATCGGGCATGCATTTAGTTGTTGCAGTTCGTAGCCATTCTGTTAAATGCTGATTTGTCAACAGTGAGACAGTTTATTTTTTTTATAATCCTAAATCCTCTTTTTTTTCGATGTGACAGATACTTTCTGAAATTGGCCCATGAATAACCACGAAGTTTTGTTGACTACTTTATTATGGGAGCACCCCTTAGGTGAGCCAGCATTGCTCCCTATGACGGAGAAGACACCGAAGAGCCCAAGCTTTATTCGGTACTAGCTGAAGTACTCGGCGTTGCCCGATTTTCAAAATATAATATGCCTATCTTTTAATCTGAACTATCAACTATATCTATACAAAATTTCAGCTCAATTGAAGCAATACTTTTTCACTTATAAAGGAAGAAACATAGATCAATTCGAAATAATCAATAAATTTCGCAGTTTCAATGAAACACACTGTATTTTGTATAAAGTTCAATAATTAAAGTTCGATTTACACAAATTGTGCATAAAATTGTACATAAATTCAGAAACATGAAGTTTATAAGTTAAATAAAGTTCTGCAGTATTATACCAATACGTTTCCAGTTGATAGCCAATAAATTGTAAATCTTTTTTTACCTTAAATGTTCAATAAAAAGCGTGGTTCAAAATGTAATTTTTTTCAATAAACCCTTACACGTTGCCAATTTCAAATTTTTTTTTTGTATTTATTAATACCTCCTGCACTTGAACCTTTAAAATATTAAATGTTTTACTGATAATAAATGAAAATGTAGTTTGATGTGTTGCTATAGTTACTTAACTATGGTTGACAAAGAAAATTCACATGTTAAATGTTTTACTGATAATAAATGAAAATATCGTTTGATGTGTTGCTATGGTTACTTGACTATGGTTGACAAAGGAAAAATTGTAAACGTGAAGCTTCAGCTCAACATTTAGGCCCCTAACTTTCTTTCATTTGATCAGATATACATAATATATAGCCTATGTTCATCTGGAATAATGTACCTTTCAAATAGTAAAAAAAAAATTCAAATAGGTGCAGTGGTTCCGGAGATTACCCTCCACATACACAATCCGCTCTTTATATATTAGTATAGATTTAAACCCAAGCGCACTGCATGGAAGCTCAGAAGCTAACCACTATACTATGAGGGCGGTATTAACCTAAATCTAGAACACAAGTATTCCCGAGACACAAGTATTCTAGAACACAAGTTGCTCGAAAAATTAGGGTTATTCAACATGCCGCTATCATAATTTTGGATATCTAGCAATCTAGGCATCTAGCAGATATGTTGGATATCTAGCAGATCTAGGTTTTGGCAAAAGCTTCCGAAATTCTAACGGAAATCCACAAAAAGAGTGGTTTCCACCCCCTGGAATATAATCGAATTTAAACTTAAAAAAGGTAACATTTTCTAAAAGCAGTGCTTTAACTGAAGCACTTGTTCCATTTTTTATACGCTTCGTCTTTCAGAAAAGTACAAAAGGGCCTCAAACTCAAAAATTTCGAACAAAATGAACAGTATTTTAACACTGCGTTTCAGACGACGTCAGAAAGCATGGTTTGTTTATGACCAGTATGTTACACACTTTACGGACGACATTTTTTAAAGAAAGATAATACCAAATATATTCGTTCATTTAAAAATTTCTGTTGGTTAAATTTGTGAATATTAGTCTCTTATAAAGAGATTTTACTCGTAGCTGTGTTCCAGAAGAAATATAAAATTATTTTACTGTGATTTAAAATTCTTTTAAACACATTATTCCGTAAATGTTAACTGATTTTCTCCCAAAAGAGTCAAATAAATACAATTATGGATTTTATATAACGGGCGAAAGAATGAGGAAATAAACTATACATCGGGAAAATTGATTCGACTCCCGAGAAGTGTTCATTTTGCACGGACATCAGTTTGCACTCGGAATTCATAATATACTTAATTATTGTGTTAGCAGTATTTTTAGAAAAGCTTTTGACTGTCATTTGATGAATATTGTGAATTAATTCCAGGTATTAATGAAACTGTACATTAAAACTGGTCGTTATTATGTTAAAAAATACAAAAAACAGGTCTCGTACAGTTCACACAATGTTATATATATAAGTTTAAATTACTGTATTGCATACAGTTCTTATACTAACGTAAGATTGGCCGCCTCCATTAAATGTAAGTGTGTGGGTGTTATAATGTTTTGTTTTTTTATTTCCAATGGCACGGCAATACAGATAAAAGAAGTACAAAATAGTACAAAACAAATTTTCAACAAAAAGTGACCGAAGTCATTGCCTTAAGAGTTCTCAAGTTTGCCACAGTACTTCGCAGTCTCAGAGTTGCCCTGATGTGACAAGCAACGATAGAGGCTTGAATCGGTTCAAAATTACGGGACCGATGTCCTTGGAGTCAAGTCAGACTTCAGCCCTAGTGGTACCTCGCCCTAAAGTGAAGCTGCTTACTACCCTTCGCCAAGACATAGGATTTGAGGATTTTGGACTTGGTGTAGGTTTTCCTACACCAAGGGGATTGGAAACAACAACAACAACAATGATGGAGGTGGGCTCGGTTCATTGGTTCTGTCATATTACAAAGAGGGCAGTTTGGTTGGTGGAAAATCCCAATGCGATGGAGATGTTCTCCCAGGCAGTCGTGACCCATCAAAAAAGGAACTGAGCAACAGTTTCACGACTGGGAAATGGTGAGGGAATGGTGAGGAGATCCTCAACTTTCTATCGGTTTGTCTGTATTTGGTCATGCAGCTGTAATTCAAAAGTTCGAGTATGTTATAAGAAAGAAAGCCGTTGTACCGTAACTTGGCCAATAAATCACACTTTCACTTTAGGAAAGACATCAGGTAGCGTTTTCTTAACTTTATTTACGGCACAGAACACACACACACTATATACAACAGAATTATATACAAGAAGTAAAACACATCACCACACTCGAACTTATCTCTCAAGCGTCCCCCCTCTCACAAGAGGGTAATGACCTTCTCCCCACCAATTCTTTTCTTCTTGACGCATGCGCTTAGAAACAGCTCGGGGGACTTAACTCGCAC
The DNA here is from genome assembly GCA_907164885.2 of Dolomedes plantarius. Classification (NCBI taxonomy): domain Eukaryota; kingdom Metazoa; phylum Arthropoda; class Arachnida; order Araneae; family Dolomedidae; genus Dolomedes; species Dolomedes plantarius. The sequence goes on from OU015491.1 coordinate 56,917,683, forward strand.
GCAGACTTTTTGGGGGTGAGATATAGTACGGTACAACTCCTCTCCTCCCCGAGGACTTTTCGAGCAGGTTGTTCTGTGAGAAAAGGTAGGGAAAAACAAAACACAGCGAAAGAAAACAGTGCAGTGCCAAGGCTGAAAGTTACAGTGGCAATACATAAACTTAAAATAGCTTAAATGCTATAAGTAATACAAATCATACATAACACAAAATTCAACATATACTAATAACAGGAAGAAATTATTATGGAATTAGTACAATAGTTTAATATTGTTTACAACAGAAACCTTCCTTTTCTACTATTTCTTTTCTTAGGCAAATAAAAACAAGCAAAACGAACAGTCTTTACAAAAATAAACTTCATAAAATAAACAAAATTAAGCAGTGAGAAAGGAATTTTTTTTCGTTTAATCTGGCCATGGAACACGGCTAAGGCTATCAGCATTTTTGTGTAAAGTTCCTTGACGATGCACTACTTCATAATTGTATGGTTGAAGTCCTAATGCCCAACGCATTAATCTGGGGTTTGAGCTGGCATTTGTACTGAGCCACACTAATGGATTGTGGTCGGTTTGTATTTTGAATTTTTGTCCATCAAGATAACAATGCAGTTTCTTTACAGCCCAAACGATAGCGGCACATTCCTTCTCAGTGGTAGAATAACGTCTTTCCGTTTCAAAGAATTTCTTACTGAGAAACAGCACTGGATGTTCTTCTCCTTGGTCGTCCACCTGAGAAAGAACGATTCCCATTCCTAAATCGGAAGCATCGGTTTGAAGTAAAAATTCTCGACTAAAATCAGGTGCATATAAGACTGGTTGACAACTAAGAATCCTTTTTAATTCGTGAAAAGCAGACTCACACTCTGGCGACCAATTTATACACCCTCTTTTATTTTTTCCTTTCAAAGCTTCAGTTAAAGGTGCGGCAATTACCCTAAACATGGGAATATATCGGCGATAATAGCCGGCTAACCCAAGGAAAGCTCGTATTTCAGTTTTAGTAGATGGAACTGGGAACTGTTTGATAGCCTGGACTTTTAACTCGGCAGGTCTTCTTTGGTTCTGTCCAATATAGTGTCCCAAATATTTGACATATTCTCGTGCAAACATACACTTTGAAGGTTTAATTGTTAGGTTTGATTTTGAAATTCTGTTTAGGACTTTATCTAAATGTTTAACGTGATCTTCCCAATCACTAGAAAAAATTGCTACATCATCTAAATATGGCACGGCGAATTCTTCACACCCTTGCAATAATTCAGCCATCATTTTGCTAAAAAAGTACGGGGCATTCTTTAGCCCGAATGGCATTCGTAAAGGACGATAACTTCCAAAACTGGTAACAAATGCCGCCAATTTTTGCGATCTTTGACTGAGAGGTATCTGCCAGTACCCCTTGGCAAGGTCTAGGACAGTAATGAATTTCGCCGAAGAAACAAGTTCTACTCTTTCTTCGATGTTTGGGAGAGGAAAATATTCAGTCTTTGTGACTTCATTTAGCCTGCGATAGTCAATGCATGGTCTTGGATCTCTGCCTGGAACCTCTACAAGGATCATGGGAGATGTGTAATCAGATACTCCAACCTCAATGACTTTATATTGCTGATATATATTGCTTTATATTGCTTGACTTTATATTGCTTTATATCTTTTCAATTTCGCATCTCAAAATTTCAGTCTGTCTAGGAGACATTCGATATGGTTTTGCTCTTACCGATTTATCATCTATTAATTCTATGTCATGTTCAACCAGATGTGTCATACCAGGCTTATTAGAAAAGGCTTTAGAATATTTTAATAAAAGATCCTGCAACTGCTGAATTTGACAGGATTCCAATCTTTTCTCCAACTGACTCTCTTGGACAATTTCAGCAAAATTAAAAATATTGGGATTTGACTCCATGCTTGGGAAATCAATGTAAAGCTCTCGTTGTTCAACAGCTTCGCTACAATCTAGAAAATTAATCAATTCTGGTCTCGAATGGTAGGGTTTCAAAAGGTTTACATGATAAATTTGGGACATTTCTTTCTTATTCGGCGTGCTGACGATGTAGTTAGTATCCGAAATCTTACTCAGAATTGTTCCTGGTCCGGTCCACTGGACTGCCAGCTTATTTGTTTTATTTGTAGCCAAAATGAGAACTAAATCTCCTTCTTTAAACTCTCTTTTCACAGCGTTCTTATCATACCACGTCTTCCGTTTACTTTGAACCTCTTCCATTTTTTCAACCGCAAGCTCTTGACATCTCTTAAGTCTATTTAGCAATTCAAAAACGTATTCGACAACTGTATTCTCAACTTCAGGCGGATGCAACCAATTCTCATACAATAATGTCAGGGGAGTTCTCAAATTCTTGCCATGCACTAACTCCGCTGGTGTAAACCCTGTGCTTTCATGAGTTACAGTTCGCAATGCAAAGAGAGCTGAGTGAATATGTTGTTCCCAATCTGGTGCGGCTTCTAAGCAAAGAACTCGTAAAATACGCTTTATCGTACGATGGAAACGTTCTATGGGATTACTCTGAGGATGATAAACAGAGCTATGAGCAATCTTGATTCCAAATCGTGTCAAAAATTCCGTTGTAAGAGCACTCATGAAGGATGTTCCTTGGTCACATTGAATTTCCTTTGGAAACCCCATTCGGCTGAAAATTTGCAGTAAAGCATCTACAACAGATACTGAACTAATATCTGTGACAGCGACCGCATCCGGATATTTCGATGATAAACACATTGCAGTGATTATATATTTCTTCCCAGTAGGTGTAACAGGTAATGGTCCACACGCATCTACATTTATTTTAGAAAAAACTTCTTGAATAACAGGAACAATTTTCATTGGAGCTTTCTTTTTGTCATTTGGTTTTCCCGCTCTCTGACAAGCATCACAACTGCGTACATAATTTTCCACCTCTTGGAAACACTTTGGCCAGAAAAAATGTCTTGCCAAAATATCCTTGGTCTTTGTCACGCCGAGATGTGCTGAAGTACCTTCGTGGCATAGAGCTTTTAAACGCTCTCGATATTCTACAGGAATAATTAGTAATAGCCTTTGTTTTCCGGTTTTATCAAATTTTCTTTTCAACAGCAAGTTACCTTTCACGATATAAATTTCTTTGGACGTATCTGCAGATGAGGTTTCACCTGCCTTTTCAAACAATGGCTGCAAATCCTTGCATTGCTTCTGTGCAATAGCAAAAGTCTCCTTATCTACTTTCAAAAGTGAGAGGGAGGGGTCATCCTCTTTTATACACGGAAGAAATGATTGATTCTTGTCCAACTCATTATCTTCCTGATGGACTGTTGCACTTTCTAATTCAGTTGTCGCTTCTTCTTTTTCTTCAAGCTCTCTTTGAAGCTGTTTTTGCCTTCTTGTCTGCATTGCATTCAACTGGCATGGGAGAACATTTTGTTCCTTCATGTCATTTAGCAAAGAAGCAGTTCTGTTTCCTAACAAATATCTGTCTTGATCTAATTCATCCCTAATTACTGCTGCCTTCGTGATAACAATTCCAAAGTCACCAAACAGTTTCACTTCAGCTAAGGGTAAACAGGTGGGAGCAAGATCTAAAGGTTGTTGTACCCATACATGTTCTCCAGTAAACATATTTGGAGTGATGTATTTTTGGCATACAATGTCTATACTTGCTCCAGAATCCCGTAAAATAGGCATGTCAAATCCATTTACTTGCCCCATCGTGGTATAGGGTAGCAAAAACTCGTCTTCGCCTCCTCCGATTCGATTTACGCTTGCAGCTGATTCCGGGATTTTCTTCAGTTTAGGGCACTGAGGTCTGATGTGCTGATAAGAGCCACATTCTTAACATTGTGGTCGTCTTCTTTTTTCAAAAATTTCATCTCTTTTTGGCCATCTGGGTTGCTCTATCCTCTGTTGGCCTTCAGCTCTAGCCTGAGTGTTATTCTCTAACTTGTCTCTAGAGTCAGAAGCAAATTTCTGTTTGGACTTCGGAGCAAATATTTCTTCAGTTTTGTTAAGATTATTTTTCTTTCTAACATTCCCTCTGACATTTTCATAAGCATCAAGTTTTGATGCCAAATCACTCGGAGAAATCATTTCCATCCATTCGTCAATAAAGTGATCACGAATTTCGACGGGAACACGGCGTTTTAATTGATCAGTTACCATTAATTTAAGTAACTGTTCAAAAGTTGAGATTCCTAAACCCTTCACCCACTCTCTGCAATAATTTTCCAGTTCATACACATAGTCTCCCCATGTTGACTCGGCACCTCTCTGATGCTTAACAAATTTCTGGCGAAATTTTTCAGGACTAAGTTTGAACCTCTTCAGGAGCAAATTCTTGACATGCTCGTACTTTTTAGCGTCTTCTGCAGGTTCACGAGCTATCAACTCTGTTACATCATAGGGAAGCAATCCTAGAAGATGGGACACCCAATCTACAGACTCAATCTGTGCCCATTCAGCTTGTCTCTCAAAAAGTTGGAGGTACAAGCTAATATCGCTTTCTTTTTCATCAAACCTTTGAATCAATTGCCGGAGGTCAACTTTCGAATGGGAGGATTCACTACTAATTGGTCTTGCAACAGTTCCAAGTCTTAATTTTTCCAATTCAAATTCATGTTCTTTTCTCCTTTTCTGCTCCTCAAATTCTCGTTCTTCTCTCTTTTTCTTCTCCTCAAATTCTCGTTCTTCTCTCCTTTTCTTCTCCTCAAATTCTCGCTCTTCTCTCCTTTTCTTCTCTTCTTCTCGTTCTTTCCTGCTGTCTATGATTACAGTAAGTTGTTCCATGACAAAATCTTCTTCATAATTTTTGCTCTCTATAATCAGGTTCTTGATGTCGGATATTTTAAATTCTGCCCTTACTTCTAAACCTAATTCTTCAGCTAAAAGTTTTAGATCTTCTTTCTTTCCTCGACCAAGAAAAGCCATATTTGTAGGCAAATAGCTTCGTAGACTCAAAAAATTTAGGACTATTCAAACAGAAATCGAAATTACTGGCTCAAATAAAAAATGGCTAACTATAACTTTTGTCACTATCCCAAGTAGAACAACAGTAAATAGATTTACTTAAACTTAAAATAATTAAGTAAAGCTTTTTTTTTTATTAAAACGATATAAAATCTCAATTTAAGTAACTGACTTTACTTCTGTTTCAGAAACGTAACTAAAATGATTACTTTGGATTTCCTTGAAATCAATTATTCATACGTAACATAATATAATTTACACATGCAACACTCAATGCCAATTTCAAAATAATTAACACAATTAAATACGCTTATTTAAAATATCTAAAATATTTCTATCTGAGCAATGATGCTCCACCTGTTAGCATGATATACATACAATTAAGACAAATTAATTCCGTTTACGACAATTCTTAGATTTTAAAAACTGTGCACTTCAGAACGTAAATATATATATATATATACACAAGAAATAATAATAGTTGGCATTGATGCCCCACGACACTTTAAAATAAATCATACAAAATGAGCTTGGTGATGACTAACTTAGTTTCTTAATTTTTGCAATGATGCAATAACTCAATAGCATTGATACCCAATAAAACAAAACAAAACAAAATATATATATATATATATTCTTTCAATAGAACAATGATGTTCGCATTAATACACCATGGCAATGATGCCAAGAATATAAACAAAAGTTTCAAATGAGCAATGATGCTTAAACATTTAATTAATTCAATGGCAATGATGCCCAAGGAAAAATACACTTAATATATATTTCTTTTCATCAGAACAATAAAAGCATTTTCACTTTTGCCACTGCAACAAACAGGAAACAAAAAATTGCTTGGCACTCACCGATCTTGCTTCTAAATCCAAACTCGCCATTTCGAACGAAGGCAGGTATTCAACTCACATCTGCATCGTCGGTGGATTTTGTACCACCGCTATCCAACATTTAAAGCTGTACCGTAACTTGGCCAATAAATCACACTTTCACTTTAGGAAAGACATCAGGTAGCGTTTTCTTAACTTTATTTACGGCACAGAACACACACACACTATATACAACAGAATTATACACAAGAAGTAAAACACATCACCACACTCGAACTTATCTCTCAAGCGTCCCCCCTCTCACAAGAGGGTAATGACCTTCTCCCCACCAATTCTTTTCTTCTTGACGCATGCGCTTAGAAACAGCTCGGGGGACTTAACTCGCACGCAGACTTTTTGGGGGTGAGATATAGTACGGTACACCGTATTAGGGTTTAAAATGGCCGTTTCACCTAGTTACGCTTTAATACAGTAAAGAGTGAATAAAGTGGTTTATGGTATATAAGAATATAATTAAAAAAATTTTATGGTAAATTTATTCGTGATATACATATACATACATTATATATATATATATATATATGTGTGTGTGTGTGTGTTTGTTTGTTTGTTTGTTTGTGTGTGTTAGTTAAGAATTAATTAGAAAAAGAATAAAAAATAAACAATTTACAGGGGGGGGGGGGGCTGCTTCAGAATAATCTAATTTCTAACGCTAAATACCACTATTTGTCGTATTGCGAGATGCACTGCGGGAGGGAAATCCCCGTTTTTAGAATTGAACTTAATTCACGAGGTTGGAAGAACCATAGGGAGAATCTAAATATAGTATCAAGCTTAACTCTACCCATGCCTCATCTTCGGCGCAAACGTCCTGGGCGCATGCTCAATGGCATTAGAAGGTTTGAAACAAAGGGTTTTTAAATTAGAGAGGGATTGATTTCGATCGTCGCTGGTCACGTATCGCGAGGATTTGAGATGATGGCTTGGCAGATAATTAGCATGGATTGAATTGAGGTAGTTTAACATTCGAAAATAAACTCTTAGGTGTATTTGAATTGTAATTATTTACCACAGGCCTACGTTCACTGACTGCATTTTAGTAATTAGTAGGGAGTAAGTTTAGAGGGAGCAACGTGATATAAGACACCATGTCGTATATTTATATATATATATATATATATATATATATGTGTGTGTGTGTGTGTGTGTGTGTGTGTGTGTGTGTGTGTGTGTGTGTAAGTAAGTAAACCTCATAACAATACTGTAGATATTCACATCAGAAAAGTAATTGAATGAAACTAAGTAGAATGAAATAAACAACTAACTAAGACATTCATGAAAGTGTAATTGCATCAAACTAAACTATTTTATGAACATTGCAATTTAGTTTAAATGTGAAATGGTTTACAAATAAAGGACAATTCTTTGGGTTATAATTTTTTATAATCCCTTGTAAGAAACTTTTAGTAATTTAATCTGCTTAGAAAAGTACGTTGGAAATTATCGGTTTATTTTCAAAAGAATGTCACTGGAATTATTTTTTTTAACTAAAAATCTACTTACATATATTCGTATTAAAAATACAACACTAAAGAGATTGCAAGTTAAAAAAATAGTTAAAAATTGTTATTTTGTGAGATAAGGGGATTATGGATGCAAGAAATGTTATTTAAAATTTTCAAATTTTACTATACGTTAATCCGATAATTTAGGAAAATCATATCAAATACCTGATCATTTATTTGATAACAAGTGCAAATTCTGCTTGTATTTGTTTTTTCTGCATTTGTGTTTAAATATTTATATAAGGTTACAACAGCATTGAGAAATGAATATTTTAAAATAATTTCCCTTTGAATAATTCCTATTTAAACGCCAAAGAAAATTACTTATATTTTTCCCATGCTCGTTTTACAAAACGGTACATTTCTTAAAACAATGTTTTTTTATTATTTAGGCATCAAATAATATTGACATAGGAGGTTATTTCGTAGTAAAAGATGCTTTTCCTTCCAAGCATTAAAAAAGGCGATATCTATTCTATATCAGAGAGGATAAAACAAATTATTTTCTATATAAGCACGGAAAATTTATAAATATAGAAACTAATAACATTCTTAATTAACTGTAAATGCCTAATATAGCCGTCAGTGAATAACATCTGGTTAAAACATTTTTTTTAAGATCAATATATAGTGGCATTTTAAATGATAAAGAGATGATTTTAAAGTATAATTTTTAATTAGCAATAAATTCATAAATATTTGAATAGATTAAATGAGGTTATAAAAATACTTTTATATATAATACAGATATACATAAATATGATTGTGATAGAAAAAGATGCTACTTTTCTCAGAAACATTAAAACTTTTTAGTTCTCTATTTTATTTATTCAAACATTAATTCCATTAAATTATGATGTTTAGTAAATGCATTTTTGCTAAAACATAAATTATAGAAAATTTCAATTCGTTTAGTGAAATTATAAATGTTCATATATAGTATATAGTAGTCAGAATATAAGACAAATAGATTAAGAAAGGATTACTAATAGTGATCTCAAATATGAAAAATTAAGTAAAGTTTATAGTGATAAAACTTAAATTATCCTCTTTTTTAAAAAATAATTTTAGTAAAGGATTTTCACTAATTTATAATGTTTAGCAAACTAATTTTTTCCGAAATATCATAAATTAAGGAAAAAGGAAATTCATCGTGTGGAAATATGCATGTCCCTTATAAATATCTAATAAGATATCAATATATGACACCTAGATAAAACGACGCTGATATTTCTTATTAAGACGAAAATATGGGTACATTCAAAGTTATAAATATAGAATTCTGAATATTTTGCCAATTAAATTGAGAAAAGTTAAATTTGATGAATGAAATAATAAATATTCATAAATATCTAATAACACAGATAAAATAAAATTTTCTATTCATAAAATATTAAAAGAGGGATTAAACCAAATTCAAGGGAATCATTTTTAGACATTTACATAAATAATTGCAGTGCATAGAATGTGTAATGAATAGAATTTTCTATCCCATAATTTGTCACCATGTAATGAAAAAAATACTGAAAAAATCGATTGAATTGACACAATTCATTTGTTAAATTTACTATAATTCCCGAAGCGCAAAAATGAGCAATAACTTTCGGCAATTGTTTGATAAATTGAAAACAAATGACATAATCTTCTTAGGATGTGACCACAATCACATGAAATCTCTTGCAAGTAACCAAATTCTTAACAAATACCAAAATTCTTAACAATGAAACCAAATTCTTAACAATGAAACTTTGAAAGAAGCCTCTGTTTGGGAGAATCAAAACTGGAAACTAATCTCGTAGAGGAACAAACGACAGAAAATATGAATTAAAACAACGAAAAGTCCACTAATCTGGATAATCCTCAGAATTCTTACGGTCATTGCATATCGATATAATTGACTATAAAATTTGGCCCAATTTAAAACAGTTAGATTAAAAGTCACTGATGCAACCAAGCGAAAAACTGAGGGCAGAAAATAAATGCGTTCAGTAATAAGCCTCGATCACTAGCGTGCAGTTCCATTTTAATTTTAGTAACATATAATCTTCAACAACAAATATTTTACTCTTCGGTTCTTTCGCAAGATGAGATGTTGAACCACTACAGCTGTCTAATTGTAGTTTTGTCATAGTGTAGTAATTTGAGTAATTTAGAAGAGAAATAAGTGCATATTAACATGAAGGGAGAAAAGTAAAATCTCCCGTTTTTCATGTCTTACCCAGTGAAACACTTATGGATAAGACACGTCTATGTACTTAAGTGGTCAGCAACTGCGTAAATATCAGGATTGTAGAAAACAAAGATTTAATAGGCACTATTGCACCAAAACAGGATAAAAATGTCAGGGATTGGAAAAACCTCAAAATTTTCGCTTTAAAGAAATGATTATTTAATTTCTATTCGACCCAAAGCATGCAAAATGACTACTAACATTTGACCTGCCTCCGCTTCCTGTACAGGAATTCTCCTGCACTGCTCCCAAGGAATAAAACTGAATTTACTTTAGAAATTCACGAATAGGGTTTAATTTTCGGTTATTTATGTTGAATATTTTAGAGCTTTTCTAATTTTTGAATAAGCTGTTAGTTTTGGGTATTGCATTTTACTATAAGCCGATAATATTATTCGTTACCTATCAATGATGTCATTGATTTGAAATAATCGTTTAAGAACAATTCTGGAAGGACAATTTTACCTCCTTCCTTGACCGGCTTTGATTAGTTGTTAGTGTAACTAATCAGAATCTGGTTACTTAGGGTGAATTTGCATACATTCAATCACTAGCGCACCCAGGATTTAATCTTGGGGCCGAGTTGAACGAATAAAAATATTTATAATGTTAATTCAATATTCACAATGCAATTTCTATTTCTTTGGAGGAGGCCAGGGCCCCTTTGCCCACCCCCTGGGTGAACCACTGCCTTCAGTATTCTAGAGCAGTGTTGCGCAAACATTTTGGCCGCGACCCCTTTTCTTTAAACGAAATATCCCGTGACCCCAGTGAAAAATGTCATATTTGAGAGCACTATTAGTGCTCTCAAATATGAAAAATTAAGTAACATTATTAGCGAAAATACCTAAATGATCCTCTTTAAAAAAAAAAAAAAATAGTAAAAGATTTTCTCCGATTTATGATGCGTAGCAAACTAATCTTTTACTAAATATAAATTAAGGAAAACGGGAATTCATCGGTTGGAAATATGCATGTCCCTTATATATATCTAATAAGACATCAATATATGACACCTAGATAAAACAAAGATGATATTTCTTACAAAGACGAAAATATGAGTGCATTGAAAGTTATACAGACAGAATCCTTAATATTTTACCAAATAAACTGACAAAAAGTTAAATTTGATGAATGAAATAATAAATATTCATAAATATTTAATAACAGAGATAAAATCAAATTGTCTATTCATAAAATATTAAAAAAGGGATTAAATCCAATTCAAGGGAAATATTTTTAGACATTTAAACAAACAACTGCAGTGCGTAGAATGTGAAGCATATTTTGTTGTTATGCTATTTGTTATTGCTATGTTATGTTATTTGTTATGCTATATGCTATTTTTTATGCATGTTTGCTATTATCACATTGATAATAGCGAATTTAAAAAATAAATAAAATAAAATAAAATAAAATAAATAAATAAAAAATAGGAAAATGTTTACAAAAGAATAGAAAAAATAAATAAGTAATTTTTGATAAAAATTAACAAAAATTAAATTTAAAAAAGAGCCCGATTTTAAAATTTTATTCCTCATATTGAAACATTTAAAATTCTAGACTTCATTTTTTCTATTTAAAACTAAGATAGAAAATAATCAATGAAAACTGTAAACCTGGGACTCAGATAGTAATTCTTCAATTACTGGTGAAATATTTGACAGTGTTACTTTCATATCATCGTTGTTTACTTTTTACAGCTACGCGTTTTTATGGCGACACGTTTTTATAAATGAACCAAATTTTTGTGAGCCTGACTTAACCTATAATGTTAGTAGGCCGTCGTCAGTCAGGAGTTGGACAAAAGGGAATACAAACGAGAACGTTTATTGGAATTCTTGAATATATATGTGGACGACACAGCTATTTTACACAGGAGGTTAATACACATTACGTCTTGATTCAGTGGCTAAATGGTTAAGGCATCAGCCTGCCACGACAGGGGCGCGGGTTCGATTCCCGCATTAGACTTGGTTGTATTCTGGGGAACCGGTCAGTCTTCCGCCTGCAAAAGGAGCCCCGTGTAGAGCGGGGAGCTGCAACCCATCGTCTATCGCCGGTGTCATCGGTTGTTAATAAAAATTCTTCTGTTATTGTGTATTTCTATTTCCTTGTATTCATATGTACACCAGACTGGGGTGTAATGTCGTCAGCCCCCAGGGACATTAGCCGAAAATAAAAGTCTTGATTCCACACTTCTTAAGAGTAATTTCTTTAAGGAGTGCACCGTCTTTTTTAGCATTACGCCCATAATCGTTAAGTTTGTCTTTCGCTCGTGTCCACTGCCGGCAAATTCAAGGCCAAAGTTTCTCTTCTGGAGTTGTGCTAACGCTTCATTAGCAGTTTGACGTCACATAGGCAAATAAATGATTGAAAGGTAAGATAGGAAAAAGACGGGATACTACAATAATATATTCTTAGGAGGCTGTTGTGTTGTTATTCGTTAAAAACCAGTATTCTTCGTCCTGTTTTTTCTGTATATATAAAACAGTTCCGTAACTGACTCATTCACTGATAGACATACAACACACAGACCAAACCGCTGGACCTAAAGGGCTGAAATTTTGCATGGGATTTCTTCTTATAGTGTAGGGGTGCACTAAGAAAGATTTTTGAAAAATTCTTCTTAGATTTTTTTTAAATTAAATTTTTAAGCTGTTTTTAGTAACTTTTTTTAAGTTTGCATTTAAAATAATAAATTGAGCGTTGAAAAATTTATACCACGAGAAAGAACATAAAAATTCCTTTAAAATGAGATCTTTTTCGAATCTTTAACTCCATTTTCTGATTTTTGATGAATTTTTTAAGATTAATTTTTAGAATTTAATTTATTAAATGCTGATCACGTGATTTCTTTTTCTGGTACTTTAAATAAATTTATCGTCACGTGCATAACAACTAAATAGACAAAAAATACTTTTTTTCGTGCTAATGCGGCAGACGATTGGACATTATTTGTCTATAAAAATATCCCTTACGAATTTTTTATAGATATATATATTTTTTTGTACATCAATTGTATATATTGATCGTTGTATTTATTATAAATATATATATATATATATTTGTCATTAACTGCATACATTGACCGTTGTATTTAATTTGAATATACTCCGTAGCTAAGTACAGGTTTTCAGCTAGTCTATAAATAAACAGCATTCATAACATATTGCTACTTTGTTTTCCCATCATGCATCGAAAAGTATATGTATGGCAAGAATAAAATCATCCTGATATTCTTTGAAGAGATTTAAAAAAACGAATCTGAATGATTTTATTTCTGCTATAGATTTATGAAACGTCCTTATTTGCCCTGGTTTTCAAGTCTAAAAATGAGAGACTCCAGATCCTATAGCACAAACATTTTTATTATGTTTGCTTGCTCACTACAAAGTAAAGTAGGAAATATATTTTCCGCCTAAATATGTCTCAATCCCGTACGATGATATTTCTTTCCGCGTGGTACTCACTGCACCGTTTTCGTCCGTTTTTATAGATCTCTGAGGACGTAGGATACTTTTATTATATATTTTTTTTCATCCAAAGTTGTTACAGCTTTCTCTCTCTCTCTCTTCTGTGGAAATGGATCATTATTTCGATCGTGATACCATTACATTTATACGTAGCCCATCTTGAGTTGAAAATTAAATCTGATAATTTCATTTCGCAGAAAGGGACAGAACTTGCCGTTGGATCAATGTTATAAGATTGTAGCGAAATTTGCAATAGTTACTTAGAAAAGTTTACGGGAAATAAATATGTTAGATAATCTTTACTAAGTTTCCTTGCGTTTTAGCTTTTATAAATATGTTTTAAAAGACTGTCATAAACATAGATCAATATTACCCTTAAAGGCTATCATCAAAGGGAATCGCTTTAAAACAACTTACGCATAGGATAAAATTTCAACAGCTTTTATAGGGATAGCACATACGAGCAACAGTCATTTTTTTAGCTACGTATATGCTTCCTCTGATGAAAATATTTGAGTGGAGAATATAAGCCATTAAGGTGACTGCCTACGTTGAAAATGTCATTTTTTGACTATTTTGGTCAATTTTATTTTTTGCAAGATTAGTGTAATTCAATCTTTTCTCTTTTCAAAACCGTTTTGATTTTCATTCTACATCAATTAGAAGAAGAGTTATAGCTATTTTAAAAAACATGGTCTGATACAAAATTGAAGTGACAAACAACTTTAAATGCTTTTTCTCAGAATTTTGTTTTTTAGCACAAATCTCTACAGTTATCACGATATCTCACATAATAATGCATATAATTTTATAAATTTTTCAGGAAATGTTTTAGATGCTATTGTTAATGAAATGACGCACAATAATTGATGTATAATAAATAGTTTTTTGTTTGGAGCTGTTTTTATAAGGAATGGAATGACGAATTGTGCAAAATTTTCATATTGAAACATAAAATTGTCTGTATTATTTTTGCATTTTAAAATTTCTCTTAGATTGAGGGTCATTTTGAAGATAACTGTTACATGTATCATGTATGAGAAGGAAATTAAAATAGTAGCATTAGAATTTTGTGCAGAGTGATAGGCGTTTTAGCTAAATTTCATTAAAAATTACTTTAAATTGACCAATTTATAAAAAAGTATGGTATTTACACGCAAGTTTTTTTTAATGCTATTTTACCATAAAAGACCAAAAAATCCATAAATTTTTTTTTTTTTTTTTAAATTGGCTCCGAATGTAGGCAGTCACCTTATAAAATGAAAATATTGATTTTTTACTGAAATAAAAAAATCACCATAATAAATCACAATATCGTTACAAACTACAGTTTAATTTGTTGTTCGTTGCTCAATATTTTTTATGATTTACTCTCCATATGCTCTGATAAGGGAGAGGGGGAAGTATGTAAGCCTGTTTCAAGACCATTTCCATAGCAAGTGGATAGGAATTATTCGAAGAACATAAAATCAATCTTCAAAACTTTTTAAACTTGAACTTTTTAACTTGAACTCTAGAATATGAGAGGTACGGTGGCACGATTGTCACAAGCGTCGAGCCAGTGATCTAAAGGTTACGGGTTCAATACCGGTCGCTGACAAAATCCACCGCCGCGTTCACTAATGGTGGCCGGTGCAAGTAAAATCTGTCGTGGATGCAATGTCCTCCAAGTTCTCAAATTTACCTCTGGAGGGGCGGAGTCAAGTGTACCGGTCTCGTCACAGGACTCGGATCTAAATTACGGGACCGGCTTGTACGCGGCCTATACAGTGCCCTCTTAGATGAATGGCCAGCAGTCTCGCCCTTTACTGTGAACAAATAGCGTCATAGACAACCTTCCAGGCATTTGTAATAAATAAATAACTCTAGAATATTACAACTGATAAGTAATAAAACGACGTAGATCATTTATTAGAAAGGACTCAGAAATGTTAAGTTTTCATGAAGTGAGGATAAAATCTCTAATTTGTTACCATTTTTTTATTAACTTGCTTTCTTGTGTCTGTTAGTCCAGTACAAATCTTGCAATCGATTTTTTACTAACTTCCCGACTAACTAAACTTTTAGAATAGCTCAGAACACGATGACAATGCAATTTTTAAATACTTTTAGCCATCTTTAAGCAGATTTTTACCATGTTTTTATTATTTTCAGTTAATTTTGTTTTGTAGACTGGTGCAGCCATCTGTCGGTCGGAACGGGAACGAAAAGTTAAAAGCAAGTTAACTTCAAACTAACGTTGATGGGATAATTCATCAAAAAAATTTTAAAAAGGATTTATTAATACATAGAATTGTCAAGTTTATATGATTCAACAGAAAATTTAAAAACATGGTTTATAAAAATTTCTTTTTATCTTGTAAATATGATTTTTCAACCCAATATTTTTCCTTTAAGGTGCTGTTGAACTCTATCATCTTTTCAGGAAATGTCATCTATATGGGAGAAAAGTAGGTCATTCATATGCTCTTGCGAAAGTTGTAACATTATCTGAAAGTAATTAAAGTATAACACTGACTGAATACAAAAAAAGTTAATTACCTCATTATATAAGCCAATAGACAGAGAAACAATACATGTTCTGTTGGAAAAAAAAGTTTCTCAACTAATATAAATTTATATAATAAGGTAAAATTTGAAAAAAAAGCTGACAAAATTCAATAAATTAAAAAATATTATTGAGTTCATAATCATGTTTTTAAATCTATTCTAGTTGGGAAATATGAAGCGATCTTTTAATAATATGTTAGAATATTTAGGCATAATCTGCAATCATGGAGAACTTTCAAGCTAATTTTTATCCCTCCAATTTCGCATGCACGTATATGTATATATATATATATATATATATATATATAACATTCGTAATAACATTCGTAGCCATGCGCTAAAGCTCCCATTAACCACAAAGTATAAATACATCATTTGTCAAAATTTGCAAGTTCTATAATCGCATGCAGGTTCAACCTAGCAACTAACAACTAACATAGTTGAATTAACACTCAAAAATCTTATGGGAATTAACACCGAAAGAACAAAATATTGGTGAATTAACACCCATAAGTATTTATTTTTCTGCTGGGTAATTAGCCCGTGTTTGTCGAAGATATATAGATCTCCTTTTAGTAAGTAGCGTGAACAGATATAAGTGAGTTTATGGCATGCTGTCATCAAAGAATGGTGTGGAAATTCATTCAGTTCCTCTTATGAAAGAGGAGGAATGGTGTATTTTAGGGCTTATGAACATCAGAAACCCTCTATATTTCGTTTTTATGTGAATATTATTCAATGAACAAGACAGCAAGACAGAAACAGAAACACATAATCAAATGAATGAGAAATATTGACAAAGTGTGTTATCATTGTTTCTTAATGAGTGAAATCACGGATAAAATTGAGCAAATTAACTCAAATCGAAAGGTTTTATTTTTAAAATAAACAGATCTTATTGTTCAAGTCATCTGAAAACCGTATGCAAAATTTGACTTCCTGTGAAAGTAATCATCACAGTTAAACACAGATAGCAAAATATTCATTGATTTCTGTCTTTAATTCCTTTCACACACACGTGTTACTGAAAAAAGATGCAAGAAAAGAAACACAATAATTTTGATTGCATTGTACGGGAAATGTACAGCATTCAAGATGGAAGAATACTAGTGGAGTTATTGCAGTTGTTGTTATGTCCGAAATATTCAATTTTAAGTTTTAAGTTGATAAGTCACACTTAAAATTAGTTTTTAATGTGGAAAAAGCTGATAGTGGAATTATGAAGTAATACTAAGTTATTCGTATTAGCTAATGCTGTTATGTAAAAAAGAGGTTATACTTAGCCCCTAATTGAATATTTTAGTCCCTAATTGAAAATTTTCATTGAAGATCTGCCATATGCTTGAAGTTGAATATGAGTATCAACTAAAGAATGCTTAGATTGAAAAACTTAATAGAGCGATTTTATATTTCACAACAAAAGTTTCTTCTTTAATTTACCGAAAACATGAAAAAATGACTTATCGACATGTGCCATAATGCCACAGATCTAAATCTTAAATTTCAAACATATGAACAATCACTTTCCTGCATAAAATAAAGTATCAACCTCAGTATTCGATAAAGATTTGAGTGAATCTATCGGGTATAGACCTTAGGGATAGATATGTCCAGAAAATGACTAGTAAATGTATTCTACTGATAGGCACGAGTTTCAGGTAACAACAGTGAAGTACAGCTGAGGAAGTCTTCATAATTTCAGTTAGTAATCCAAATATAGCTTAGAATTAATACATTACAATGCATAGATGTGTGTTTGGGAGAGTGTATATCGTAAAATACTGATTAATATTCCAGGATATGAAACGTATGATTGGTTTAAGTTTGACTTCACTGTAATAGCAAACATCATCTGTAAAGTATGAATATCTTAAATGCACAATGATTATTTGCAATTAAAATGTAGTTATAATTAAATATTTAAATAGCATTTCATAGATTTGTCCGACACAGTCCTTAATGTGTTGTTTTTGATCCCTGAAATAGTCTAGCACCAAATCCATAAGTCCATAAACTCCAGAAAGTCCAAAAAAAGAAAGGTTTTGGAGTAAACCTCGTCCAAGGTAAAATATAGACAGTTTAAAATATGATCAAGTGAAACCTGAACAGCCCTACTCTTGATACAGGTCTTAAAAACTTTCTGTCCTTGCTAATAGGAGATACCTCTCAAGTGTCTTCTTTTAAAACGTGAAACCCTTATTGTAGCACTGACAAACAAATATGTATAGAAAAAAACTAATAAATTAAACTTGAGGAAAATGTGTGCGAGTTTTGGGTAACAGTAGTGAAATTCCTGAGAGGATGTCTTTTTCGTTCTGTTTCGAATCTAAATGCAGCGTAACTAAGCTTTAAAATGTTATAGAGAATCTATGCTCACTTCTACCCAGACTTGGGTGTATATAATTTGAAGTGGCACTCTATTTGAATTTGAAGCAAACACAGTTTATACATGAAACAATGTTTATTGAATTCGTTGCACATATAATTGGCTTTTACAGCAATAAGCATGCGTACTACTTGTACGGAATGTATAAACACAGCTTTCAAGAACAATATATTTTTATACTCACGAACAGTAAGTCAAACCAGCAGTACTGCCACGTAAACTTCTGGCCCGCTAAGCACTAGCGCAGGATAACACCTTTTCAACCTTAACAACCTCCCTTCTTCATTAATGACGCTGCATGGTATTTATACTAAGCGCGTATGCCGAAATTAGCATATCTGAAGCAGCTTCTTTAATTCATTAAAAAGTTCGATTCTTGTGAATCGAATCTTGTGTATACCTTACAATGTATTAATATGTTAGTGGTTAGAGGATAATTTAAGCATCTCTATCATGACATAAGAAAACAAAATATCGAAAATTCAATATTAATGTACCAGAAATTTGTATATTTTCAAATATGTAATGACTAATAAAATAGAAAATGATGTTTTCTTTAAAAGATATTCAGTTACAACTTCAATATTTAAAAGAAAAAATACATTTTAAATTTTCGCGAAGAATCATTCAGACATACCTTGATACTTCTCACCCCGGCTTTCTTTTTCTATGAATTTCTAAACCACCATTATAAAAATTCCTTTCTCTGCCATTGTATATATGCAACAAATTTCTAAGTTTGTTAAAATTGAGTTTGCAGTTAAAAACAGAATATTTTACTTACTTAACCTTATTTCTAAACCCAAAATTCCATTTGATTACATTTTTAACATGAATAATGTATTTCATTACTGGAATTCAAAACATCCTGGACGTAAAAATGAATTTCTACAAATGAAATTGGACTATTAATAAATGTAGTGCCGAAAATTTCATCTGCGAAATTGAATTTACCGTTTTTGAAAGACATTTCAAAGACCTCTGAATCCCTCTTTATTCCTATAAAAGAATTTCATTCATTCAAACTAAAATTTATGCCTCAAGATTTAGAACCTGTAATAGATTTTCCGAACTAAATCATTATTTTACTAAACTAGTGAGTTATTGATTTCATACCCGATGTGAACGATTTCTACCGAAAAGATTTTCAATTCGTTAGAATTGATGCTGGAACACACCCTAGAGTAATTTGTCACGAGAAGTGTCAAACATGATGTAAATAATTAAACATATTACCTACCTACTGTGATTTTACTTTTTCAGTGGATTCAGTATCTTTTTGTACAGGGAAAATTATCTTACAGAATTTTGTATTTATTTTTTATTTAATTTTTGGATTGCATTTTTCCTTCGTAATTCTTTATAAGCAGTTAGAAATGTTCAATCAACCCTTGACCTAAAATGCTTTGTTGATGTCTGAAATGTTTAATTAAAATTTATATTGAGACGGGAGATTACTTTGAACCATAAATTTGTTGTAATAATACCTGAAAACTGTTTAACGCATGACCACCAAAATGCAAAAGTTAATGTTTCTAGTAAGAAAGCGCTGCGGATTCATAATATATATATATATATATATATATATATATATATCCCCTACCTAGTATAATAAACATTCAAGAGTGTTTTATTAACATATTAACATATTTACATAATACACAATTTCTTTGAAAACCACATTTCTTGTCATGTTTGTTAGGGCTATGCATGGAAAGATTAGGTGGATCTCTATTTTTGATAGTACTACATACTCTATAGTTGATAGTTCTTGAAAAATACGCCATTTTCCAAATCTACGCGCCAACAGCTTTCAGAGTTTTGCCTATTGTTAATACAAAAGTTGATTTAGTAGTATAATTATTCATTTGAAATAATAAAATTAGCACGGAATAAATCAGTTAACGAAATAGGGAATAAAAAAAAGAACGTAAGTACCAAATCAGAAGTTAATGAAGGAAATAACGAGCAGACGTTTCAAGAACGGTAGAGTATAAGGGAGAAAAATTAAAGTTGTAAAGAAAAAAAGTTAAGCATAGTTCCAACTTCCGTTGGTTTTAAAATCACGGAAATTTTAAAACATTATTGGTGAGAAGTACCATTTGAGTAAACATAAGTGAAAGCAAAGAAACAGAAACTTGTATGTTATAGAGTAAAAGTAAATAGTCTTGAAAAATATTGTTTAGGTTATTTAACTTAATATCAATTCATTTTGAAGAAGAATCTTCAGACATTAGTTTATTTTTTGGGGTTTTTAAAATATTATAAATTTAATGTTTCTACCAATGTATATATATATTTGGTAATTCTATCGATGTGTACTGCTGTAATGACATATTTATATTGCTTGAAAGCTGTCAAACAATGGTTCCAAAATATATTTGATCCAGTCGGAAAATTACAATATACGTAGCAATGGATGGAGTGCAGAACTTGAATTGGAAATGTAAAACACATTTGAGATCGCAAGACTCAAAATTGCGGGCTTTCTTTAAAGATTTCCAGACTTCGAGTCAATAAAAGGCATATTTTAAGAATACTACTGGCAATGACCTTCGTTAATTAGAAAGAGATAAGTCGTGAGATTATACTTATATAAATTAGGAAATTAAAGAATAGCATTTTCGTACCATGGCTCATTTTAATTGAAAGTTTATTGATTAAGTGGAGTAGCAGATGTGGGTATATTTCAAGTTATTCTTCTTTGGGAAAGACAATGCACCGATCAGTGAATGGGTTGTTCCGATAGGAAACCGAAATAGGAAAGCTTATGCATACTGAATGGGGAGACACAGCTAATGTAGCATTTCCTTAAATTAAATATGTCTCCCATTCAGTAATTGATAGCAAATGCTTAATAGGAATTTTGAAACAAAGCTTTTATCAAAAATAATTTTGTATCGAAGGAAATTCGAGATGTGTCATTAATGGTAAGGACATTTAAATGGTAATAACATACATCAAAAGTGTAATCATTCCATTCATATTCATCTGTCTATTTAAAGTGTGTACATTAAAAAGTTGAGATAAAAATATATAATTGCAAGACAAAAAGAACTTTTTATACACCATGTTTTTAAATTTTCTGTTGAACCATATAAACTTGACAATTCTATGTATTAATAAATACTTTTTAAAAATTTTTTTGATGAATTATCCCATCAACTTGAAAGAAAATTAAGTTAATCGGAAGTTAACTTGCGTTTAACTTTTCGTTCCCGTCCCGGCCGTAGATGGCTGCACCAGTCTACAAAACAAAATTAACTGAAAATGAATTCAAAATCTGCTTAAAGATGGCTAAACGTATCAAAAGAATGCATTGTCATCGTGTTCTGAGCTATTCTAAAAGTTTCAAATGTCTAGCTAGTCAGGAAATCAGTTAAAAATCGATTGCAACATTTGTACTGGACAAACACACACACAATCAAGAAAGCGCGTTAATAAAAACATGGTAATAAATTGGGTACTCTTATATGGTAAAGATAATGAATATTTCATTTTTACTTAAACATTGTCAAAGAATATGTGAAACATTAGACATAAACCTGCGTAACTTTATAATTTATCATCCAAATAAATCTGTGTTTGCTGTGGAAAGTGTGTTAAGTCCAAGATGGGCTAAAATGTGTTATGAAACCAGGCATATTTGAAAAATCAAGAGCCACTGCAGGGTACAGAAAGCTAAGTCCAATTCCATTCCTAAATATTTTTATTTTTCAGGGAAAATTTTGGGATATGTGAAACAAAACAAAATCATGTTAGTGTTAAAGGGGTTATTTCCCAATCAAGAACTTAACACTCTTTACCCAACAAAAATAAAATTAGAAAAATTTGTTTAAAAAAAGATTAACAATTACACTAGAAAAAACTGACTTCACAAAAGGCGTTTTTTTTTAATCCCGTTTTTCTAAAAACTACGATTTTGGACACTTTTTACACTGCAAACACAGAAATGTGTATCCACTATACATAACATAAGATAATATATTTGGAGAAGGAATATGTTATATTCAAACATGAAAAGGAAAATAACCATTCACAAAAATGCGCTTTAAGTAAATTCTCTCTTCGAAAATCGAAATTATTGTATTTCGCTTAATATATTTAGCAGAATCTTTGGATTTGTCTTAGATTTCATAACAACTAGAAATTAGAAGAAATACTATTACTTACTTAAGAGGTTGATTTTTGTTAAAATACCATAATTTTTCCGAAAGTATTATTTAATAAAAAGCGTTACATCCAACTTATAATTTAGCAGCTGGCATCTTCATTGCTTATAAACATATTAAGTAACAGCAAGTTACTCTAGCAAAACAAGTTCCGCAAATGAAGCACCTTGTTTCTTATTGTCACTATACGTATAAGATAATTTAAAACAGATGAAAATATATTAATGTCTGAATAAACTATTTGATATCTTCTGAATTAAATTGCAGTCTTGAAGGGAAAATCTGGATTAAGGTGAAGTGTATTCCAGTTTTTAAAGTGGTACCGATCCGGATTGTGGCAAAATATGTCTAGGGTGTTAGGCCTTGTTCCTGTTACAACCGGAGTAAAACATTGCCATAAAAATTTTAACCAGTCACAAAGCCAGACAGATTAACCAAGTGATATGATAAACCAATTATGACTCATGTCAACAATCTCGGCGCTGATGATTATGCGCTAAAGAAGCATTGTGGACAAAGCCTTAGTTTTCTGTCTCGAACCCAGCGGTAGGCATGGATGTTTATAGACTTTAATTAACGCCTTTTAATTAGGTCTCATTCAGTTTTTTCTTAATAGGTTTAACAAAAATGCTTCAGCTCTAAACTAACCTACCAACTAATCAAGTATTACATTTGTGTTCTCTTTTGGTACTTCAGTGTAAATCTCTTCACACCGGAATCTATTCCCCTATCATATAAAAAACGATTCAGTTATTCAATGCATGGAATTTGTGTTCTTTGCTAATTTGGAGACATTTGTTTTGAGACTTTCGCACAAATAGCTCAAAATAATTGCTGATTGTTTTACATTTGTTTTGAGACTTTCGCACAAATACCTCAAAATAATGGTTGACTGCTTTACATTTGTTTTGAGACTTTCGCACAAATACCTCAAAATAATTGTTGACTGTTTTACATTTGTTTAGAGACTTTCGCACAAATACCTCAAAATAATGGTTGACTGCTTTACATTTGTTTTGAGACTTTCGCACAAATACCTCAAAATAATTGTCGACTGCTTTATATCTGGGAGCCCTATACAGGCGAGTTAATATTGCTCCCTTGGGGCTACCTCAACTTGGTGCTTGATCGAACATCCGAAGGGGCTACATGAGAAGGGATCTACCCACTGATCTCGTGGATGGGATTTCCTGTCGACGGATTTAACGTGCCCATCTATATATTTAAGTCCCTTAGCCATTTCTTTGGGCAGTCCATGAGAGGAGACTACTGCATCAGTTTACTGCATTTTGGTCTTAAACGAAAGGGTTTTAATCTATAGATGTGTCAAATTTGGTTTTTGTAACCGCAATTTCTATTAATGAGAGATAATTTACAATTAAAAAAATGCTTTCTGCGCATGCTTAGGGTCATGTTTAAATCTGGCTCTAGATAGTCATTAAGCACGAGGCCGCATAAACACATTAATTGATTTCTACGCATGCTTAGTGACATGCTTAAATCTGGCTTTAGACAATTACAAAGAACGAGGCCGCATAAACACGTTAATTTGTTTATTCCGAGGAATCTCTCTATCTGTCTCTCTGCTATTTTTAATTTTAATTATGTTTGAGAGATATGAAATTAAACCTGAAGGCAATTATTTATTTCGCGCTACTGAGTAACCATATTTATTTTTATTGGGTTCAATAGTAATTTTTTAAAGTGTATTTCTCTATTAACTTAATATGATTTTCAACATTTATGTGCAATGATATGCAATGATGTAAGTATAATTTGTGTATTAGTACATTTATTTACTATCCAGCTGTCATGTTTTGACGGGTACAACTAGTTCTTATTAATTACTGATAGTTATTGCATAAATAAGTACCTTACATATTCATCAGCGGCATGTTTAAATCTGACTTCAGATACTTACTAAACAATTTGTTTATCCCGAGGAATCTCTCTAGCTCTCTCTCTCTCTCTGCCATTTTTACTTTTAATTATGTTTGTGAGATATAGAATTAAACCTGACGGAAATGGTTTATTTCGCACTGTTAAGTAACCCTCTTTCTTTTTATTCGGTTCAATAGTAATTTTTTAAAGTTTATTTCTCTATTCTTAATATTATGATTTTCGACATTTGGCAATGATGTGTTGAATATATATATATATATATATATATATATATATATATATATATATATATTTAATGCGGAGGCACTTGTTGCGAGGACATTCGCCTATAATTCACCGCAGTTTTACTGGCCATTTTATTACGGGGGTGCCATAAAGGCAAACCAGCTTTGCCCCCTATGAAGGGACGACACAAACGGAGACATTTTAGTGGCGCTTCGCCAGGATTCGATCCGAGCACCCTCAGCACCGAAAACCAGCGCGCTGTACCACAAGGCCGCCACGGCCCTATACTCGTATATATGTGTTGAATATCATTTGTGTATTAGTATACTTATTTAATATACAGCCATCATGTTTTGACGGGTACCAACTAGTATTATTTAAAATGCCGAGAGCACGCGGTGCTTCCAGGTGGTCACCCTCCCAAGTACTGACCGCGCCTGGTGCTGCCTGACTTCCGTGATTGGACAAGAACCGGTATTTCCAACATGGTATGACCACTGTCAAGTATGGAATTATTAGTGTCATAATTTTTTGTGTTTTCTTTTACTTAATAAGAAATTTATACCATTGTTTTATCACACGTATAACTCTCACGCATTATAGGAACACAATGCTTGTTAATATGCACAATAAATAAAAAAAATTAAAGGGGGAAACTAGTTTCAACTTGATTAAAAGTTCTTCATCGGAGGGGTGGAGCATTAAGTGTGATCATCTCTATTTACTTTTGTGAAATATTCATAATGAAAATCACACCTAATGGTCCATGATCTGATGAAGAACTAATAATCAGCTCCACACTAGTTATCCCCTTTGTCTTTTTTTAATGTAGATATTACAAAGCAACGTGTTCCTATTATGTTTTATTGCACTCGTTTAAAGGTCTGCGTTTGCTTAAATATTCAACGGCATTTGTTCATATCTTACCGGGAAGTCTTATATAACTCGTAATTAAACCTGCAATAACATACAAAGTTTAATAACTACTCTATTACTCAACGTATCCTGGAGCTGCTTTATATATGCGCAGGCCTTTCAGAGCTTCAATGCTCTCTATAAATATGTCGGCGTCGTAAATTTTACTGGCACGTTTACATCCCTGTTTATAGCATCATGGGCAGTAAAAATTCTTGTAAATGCTTATTGATTTAACACTGCTCGAGGAGCTAGAATGTATCGGCGACTTTGCTCATTATTTCTTCCATATGTAGCATGAAATTTTAAATACTATAATATTAATTTATTACGTCAGAAATTGAGACTATATCGTAAAATGACATTTTCTAGGAATGAAATTTGGAATAAACTAAGAGCTTATAGAAGTTTTGATATAGTTAAGAAATATGTCCTATATTGTTAGGAAATGAAAGAATGGTAATAAAAATTTATTCATTAAAAATTAATCGTTTAAAAAATGTTTTAATAATTTTTATATAATTGCAGCTATTTGAATTTTTAACTTTGTGCTATGCGTAGTTTTTAGTGTTTTTGTTGTTGTTGTTTTAAGTTTTACAATATTCATCGATGAAATTTTGTGTATATTTCATACATATGTGTACTGCCCAGTTATACATGGAACTTCTGATTATTCTTGGGTGGATTAACTTAGAATAGCTTTTCCCATCGAAACAAGGATTAACTAATGATGTTTTACTAAGCATTGAACTCTCTTTTAAGGTTAAAACCTTTGATGTCATTTATTTATTTATTTATTTATTGATACGAGATGCAAAGTTCCATACCAGATCCGCTTTCCTAAAAATACATACTTTTAGTCAAATTTCAGAATAAGATAATATTTTCTGAATAAGACCTAATTAAGAATGGTTTTACGCAATATTTTCTTCTAATACACTTCACCTCTACCCAACAGACTTCTAACATTTTGCATTTTTACTATCTCACATACAAGAGCCAATGAATCAATCATTTCTCAGAAATACGTTCAGTATAATAGTAGTCACCTGCTTTAGTAAATCTCAGGATGAAGAAGAATGATTGATATTTTGTCCTTATCTAGAAAACTATTGACTGACAAAGTATCGCTCTCTTGACCCTAAGGGTCGCCAAGATGATACGTCTTTATCAGTAATTAGACGGTGAGTATTAGGCACTTAGCTTTTCCTGCGTTACATTTTAAATGTCTATTGTGTCTTCTAGAGACGTAATAAGGAGAACGGTTATCGATTTCAGACAAGAGAGGCGCTATAACTGCGAGACTTAATCCGAATAAATTGCTAAGTGGTTATTGATTTTCATAAAATTGACACCTTCCACTCATGTAAACAATAATGCTTTTACGATAGTTTGGTCAAAGGTTTATTTAATATTTCTGTATTAAGTAAAATAGATAGGATATTTTTCGTACTATGTATGCAATAAAATTTTAGAATTAAGGATTACAAACCTGAATTTAACTTAGAACCCATACATTTATATTTTAACACATATAGAATTTATAAAATCACAGGTCTCATCGAGATGATTGACACGTTTTACTGAACTCAAATGCCTTGTCAGTATTACTGTTTTGTCAGGGAAAAAAATCTTGGTTATCAAACCTTTAGACTAAGCATCGAAATTTTATGGTTATTGAACTGTCAAAATGACGTGATTTGACAGTTACTGACAATGACTCTGCAAAGAAGAAGTTTGTGGTGGGATAATTCATTGATATACAGAGTGATTTTGTTACGTTAATAATGCCTATAGAAATAAATTTTGATTCTGTTTGGTTGTTTATTTATGTGTTGCTAACACATGTTTGCAATGTACTCAAGAACTCATGTTGTCCAGTTTCTTGGTATAAAAGAACAGGACAAAAAGAGAATTTTCTTAGAGAATAAAAGAAAGCTCTTTATGTAAAATGAACGCTGCAGAGTAAGAAAGGATTTCAAAGAATGAAATGATATAAGTCTGTTGCCAAAAGGAAAGGAAAATTAAAAACGAGAACTTCAAAAGACGTTTAAAATTTTGCAGTGATATAGAGTTTATCGGTAACTTCGGTGTAAAAATAACTGTAGTAAATTGCATTATATATTCCGATGGTGGATTCAAAGAAAATGTCGTAAAAAGTAAGTTTAATAATTCATCAAAAACTTTAGTATACTTTAAAAAAACCTGACATTTCAGTTTATTTTTCAAAGAAACAGTTTGATTTTAATGAAATCAGCGTCTTTTGAGCAACCACCCTTATCTAAGAACATTTAGTCTCATAAAATAGTAGTCTCATAAAATAGTAATGATGAAAATTTTATATTCGAGATTAAATAAGAAGGTTTCATTCATGAAAATATTTTTTGTTCTATAAAGCTGAACTGACATTTATGGACCTAGACCTCTATATACCTACCTTTTTCTATGCTTCTCATATAGACACGTGAAATCAGATACGCAGTATTTCCTTTTGAATATACTGAAAGCAGTTGAATTCGGATACTGTATCACTAATTTAAAATACTTTAATAACAGGAAGTAGGAACTAATTAGGAGCTTGCAGGCTAAATGAAATATATAATTTAGAGAATTAATTTAGAGAAATTTTTATACACTGTGCATTAAAGTTTCAAAAGAAGTTTAAAAGAAATATTGAGTATAGTTCCAATGTAAATATTTTAATATTTCTGCTGTTTTATTACTCCTTTTTCTGCAAACATTATATCTGTAGATTATCTATATATATAAAACAGTTTCGTAACTGATTGACCAACTGACTGACTGATAGATAACACACAGACCAAAACACTGAACCTAAAGGGCTGAAATTTTGCATGGCGATTCTTCTTATAGTGTAGGAGTGTATTAAGAAAGATTTTTTTTAAATTCCGCTTAGATTTTTTAAATTAAATTTTTAAGCTGTTTTTGTAACATTTTTTAAAGTTTGAATTTAAAATAATAATCTGAGGGTTATAAAATTTATATTACGAGAAAGATCCTAAAATTTCCTTTAAAATGAAATCTTTTTCGAATCTTTACCTTCATTTTCTGATTTTTGGAAAATTTTTAAAGATTAATTTTTAGAATTTCATTTATTAAATGCTGATCACTTATTTCTTTTCATTTTTGTGATACTTTAAACTAATTTTGCGTCACGTGCATAACAATGAAATAAATTGACAAAAAAATATCAAAATACGGTAAAAGGTAAAATTTAAGTTTTTTTTAAGAATTTAATTCAAAATAGTATGTATTATGGATATTAAAAATACAAATTAATTCTATACATTGACCTTTATATTTAATTTAAATATTTTCTTCTACATTATTTTGTCTATAAAAATATCCGTTACGATTTTTTGATAAATATATATATTTTTTTGCATTAATTGCCTACATTGACTTTTGTATTTGTTAGAAATATATTTTTTTAGGTATAAATTGCATACATTGACCGTTGTATTTAATTTCAATATAATCCGTAGCGAAGCACAGGTATTCGGCTTGTCTTTTAAAAAATGAAAGCTTTATTTAATATTAGCTATTTGAGCTTCGAGATTCGTAAGAAATTGGAAAAGTACAGCTACCTTAACACGCGTAACTGATAATATGCTTAATTGAAATTATAAATAGCATAAATACTTTAAATAAATAACATCTTCTATTTAAAATAATCTGATAAGAATGAAAGCTGAATATTTATTTGAATGAATATAAATATTAATTGATGTTTAGATACCGAGTTCAAATCTCCACAGAAGTTTGAAACCCTTTAAACCAATTGTAGGTCCTTTTAGTTGAAAAAACTCTAATTTTCATATTAAAGTTGATATTATCGATTACATTTATCCTTTTTCCCGTTTCAGAACTTTTACAAAATCCCCGAGATTTACTTACCCTATACTTCAGACTGAACAATCCTCTAGTTCATCTTTTTTCAAAGTATCATTATAAAGTTGCTTCAGGTCAAAGTGTCGAAAGCGTTTTAAAAGCCTCTTTTTTTAATGCAGAATGTATTTTGAGGGTATTTAAAAAAATGAATGAGTTCCCTCACAATAAAATGAAAATATTTTCCCAGTATCTTCCCTCTTCTACCCAAAAAAGATACAGATTCCATTATTTAGGGGTTCTTTTCAATTACTGGTTTTAGTAATCCCACAGGAGGAAATATCATTACCTATTTTTATGATATTTCTTTTAGGAGATGTATCAAAAGTCAGATATTACTTCATATTTCCTCCAGGGCATACGGCATCTAGACGATTCATTTTTCATGATTTTATCAAACTGCTACGATTTTTTTTTTCCATCCTCGACTTTAGATAAAAATGTATTCGATCAATTTTCAAACTGTTAAAGTTTGAGTTCTTTTTAAAAGTCGAGTTTATGGCGGTCTAATTCCTTTCATTTTATTTTTTTTTTCTATTTGAGAGTTTATTCTGGTGTCGAGTTAAACTGGATTTTTTCTGTAAAAAAGAGTTATTCTCAATATCTAATAATAACTTAAATGCAATACAGATATGAAAGGGTATTATGTATGCATTTAAGGGAACGGTGAACATTAAAATTTACTTTTTTTACTTTTCATCATAGAGATACGAAATTTTGTACATGTACACATTTCACTATAAATAAATAGAATAGCTTTAAAAAATTTCCAATCTCATTACAATTTTAAGATTTTTAAAAAATTTGAAATTTATAAATAAAAATTTTAAAATTCTCCTTGCTACTTAATTTTTGAGATATTTCCTCGATTTTGCATTTTAATCTCTTTAAACTGTATAACACACAAATCTGGGTATCAATTATTTAATCCCTTGAATAGTTAATTTTTGAGAGATTTTTTTTCTGAATTCCATCCCGATTTTCATCAAAATTTTGCCTTTTGAAAAGTTATAAATCAAATTTAATTACCTTAATGAAGTCGAATTGTAAAATGCATACGCAGTTTTTTTGTAAACAGAAACAGGATTATTCCTTACCAATTTCATCAATTTTGAATAAAAATTAAGTAGCATGGAGCATTTAAAAAATCTAAAAACCTTGAAAAATCTGGTTTGAGAAATACAGATTTAAAATTTATTGCTACACTTACCCATTATAAATTACTTTGTAGAAGCTTCATAAATGATTTTTTACTTGAAAAAAAATATTTTGGTACTAATAATCTACACAAATATATATATTATTTACAATAACACAATCAGTATTACAATGACGAGATTTGCTGAAATAAAGATCCACCGTTCCCTTAAACTATTAGTAAAAGAGTTAAAAAGTATTTTGATAGCAGGTGACCTATTATATCATCCAAAATGAAAATTTACCAATTATTTTAAATACTTTATTTATCATAGGAAACAAATATTTCAAGCATTCTAATTGTGAATAATTTCTCTTAAGGTTCTCCTCAAATATACTTTTTTTTTCAGTTCCAAGTATTGCCAGTCTTAACCTTCATGTTCTTTGCAAAACAACTTGCTTGTGAACTGAAAAACGTTAAGTTTTAACTGTAAACCAAAGAACAGTAAACTCAATTCATGAATTTCGAAAGCCAAAACAGCTACATTCTTCTGCTCTCGAAGAGGAAATTTGTGTTGGCTTTCGAAATTTGCGGACCTAGTTTACTTTTCAGTTATTTGTAGTGACTCATTGAGTTCAACTAGTCCCTAACTTGTTTCACTATTTTAATGCTATATTTCTTATTAAGTGTACTTGTATTGGGTGTGCCATTTAAAATTTTCAATGGCTAATTCCCCGATCCTTTACGCCACTTAATTTAAATACACCGTTGATACAAAATAAAATGTTATTTTTAAACTTATAGACGATATTGTCCTAAAAGAATTGTTTTACATCGATTCATTTAAGGTATTAAAGGATATATTTCTGTAGCTGCTCAAACTTGGAAAATATAATTATTCTTTTTAATTTGTTCTTAAGAGACATTATATATATACATATATATACATATATATATATATATATATATATATATATATATATATATATATATATATATATATATATATATATATATATATATATATATATATATATATATATATATATATATATATACAAGGTGCGCACATAAAGTAACCATGCAATTTTTTATAAATGAGAAAAATATTACTCACCTTCAAATAAATTTATCTCCTTCAAAATAATCACCAAACGAGTCTATACAATTTTTCAAACGTTACTTCAAGTCATCGAAACACTGTTTATAGGCGTTGAAACTAACCGTTCGCAAAATACGCGCAACATTTGATTTAATATCCGTGACGTTTTCAAATCTATACTTTCATGGCCATCTTAAGCTTCGAAAAAAGGAAGACACATCTGGCAATAATTCGGGAGAATATGGTGGGTGATTTTTCACCATAATTAAATGCTTAGCAAGATATTGTTGTACAGAAATTGCTGTATGGGGCCTAGCATTATCGTGTAAAAGAAACCATTGCCCAGATTCAAGCAGGTCCTTCCTAACTCGCCTTATCCTGTTTGTTAATCGAAAAAGCCCCTTCTTGTAAAAATACTGATTAATTGTTTGATTTTCAAGAACAAATTCGTGGTGAATAAGTCCTTTGTAATAAAAAACTGCAATCAGCATCACCTTACTCATTGATTTTGACATCCGTGCTTTATTTTGTATGGGAGAAGATGGTCCTTTCCACTGTGCACTTTGTCTTTTTGTTTCTGGGTCGTATTGAAGACACCAGGTCTCATCTTCTGCTATAATACACTTTAAGAAATTGTTGTCCTGTTGCGCAGTAGTCAGCAAATCTTCCCAGGAAGCTTCTCTGACTTATTTTTGCTGTTCTGTCAAAATCCGAGGCACAAATCGAGTACATACTTTTTTCATTTTCAGATTTTCAATTAAAATTAATCGACAGCTTTCTTTGCTTATACCAAGCATGTCTGAGAGTTGCTCAGTTGTTACACGTCTATCAGCTTTTACCAAAGAACGGATTTTCCCCACATTTTCCTCATTCTTTGAAGTTGAAGGACACCCTGTCTTTGATTCATCTTCAATGCTGTCTCGTATATATATATATATATATATATATATATATATATATATATATATATATATATATATATATATAAAACAGCTCCGTAACTGACTGACTGACTAACTGACAGACAACGCACAGACCAAAAGGGCTGAAATTTTGCGTGGCGATTCTTCTTATAGTGTAGGAGTGCACTAAGAAATAATTTTGAAAAACCCTTCTTAGATTTTTTTAAATTAAATTTTTAATCTGTTTTTGTAACTTCTTTTAAGTATTAATTTAAAATAATAATTTGAGGGTTATAAAATTTATATCACGAGAAAGATCATCGAAATTCCTTTAAAATGAAATCTTTGTCGAATCTTTACCTCCATTTTCTGATTTTTGGTGAATTTTTAAAGATTAATGTTTAGAATTTAATTTATTAAATGCTGATCACGTGATTTCTTTTCCTGGTAGTTTAAATAAATTTATCGTCACGTTCATAGCAACGAAATAGACAAAAAAAAATTTTTTTTCTTGCTAATGTGGCAGACGACTGGAAATTATCCCAAAAAATATTAAAATACAGTAAAAGATATGTTCCTCAAACTGTACTATATTAACTGTACTGTATTCTTTTGTATGTTCTATTAGATTTAATTTGAATATTTTCTTCTACATTATTTTGTCTATAAAAATATCCGTTACGATTTTTTTATAAATATATTATTTCGTTTTTTTTACATCAATTGCATACATTGATCGTTGTATTTATTATAAATATATTTAAACACATTTTTGGCATTAATTGCATACGTTGACAGTTGCATTTAATTTGAATGTACTCCGTAGCAAAGTACGGATTTTCAGCTAGTATCTTTACTTATATAAAAGCCTAGAGTAGAAAAATGTAGGTAACCATTCCGGGACGGACCAATTCGGGAATATCTTAACATTGCGACGCCATTTTGTGAAATTTTTCTTGAAAAATAATATCACAAAATTTACATATTTTGAAAGCCCTTTAAAAAACATGAAAATTTCAAGGGAACACTCTAGCTCAAAACCGCTTAGTTTTTTAAATATCTTCAAATTAAAATATCCATTGAAAAGAATCATTTATTCAATTGAGTCATTCACTTGAATTTCGAATTCATTTTACTCCATGGTTTTTCATATTCCCTTTAAATAACTACATTTTTAATGTTTAATTTTAATGTTAATTAAATTGGGTTTCACTTTGCTAATTGTTATGTAATTATAATAAATTAATGCCTGTTGTTTGGTGAGTCATTTACTTTTGAAACTATTTAGTTTTGTTTTATTTTATTGTTGTTTACTGCTGCTTAAGTATCGTTTTCAGCAATGCCTGCTGCATGGTGAGTCATTCACTTTTGAAACAGTTTTGGTTTAGTTTTGATTTAGTTTAGTTTTGTTTTGTTGTTTACTGCTGTTCAAGTACAGTTTGTGTTATTTAATTGGCTAACTTTTTGTATTTTTATTTATTTAAAATTGATGCAGAATTTTACTCTTAAAGGAAAATTATATTTTTCTGGAACCTATATAGCATTATGTACCTGTATTCATCGTAGTATATGTTTAAAATCTTTCTTCATTACATTCAAAAATAGAATCTTCATGCTTTTTGTTTGTTTGTTTGTTCGTATGAACTGTTATGAGAAGGAAACGCTGATCAACATTCTGTCATTTTTTAAGGGGGTTATATACTAGTATATATATATATAAATTATCCCATTTCATGAGGATTCTAGGGTGACTTCAATCTCTTCATGCGATCTAGAAAACAAAACTGACTGCTATTCTTTATGATCCCATGATGTTGTAAAAAATGTTTGTAATGAAATGAAATTTGAGGAAATTTGTCGAACAACTAAGGTTAAATCATATCGGCATATAAGACCACAGTTGCCAGCAAATCTTGATGAAAGATATCCAAAATACAGTAAAAATCGTTTATAAGAACATCCAGGGGACTTTAAAAACTAGTTCTTATAATTGATAGTTTTTATATCCGATAGATGACTTAAAACTGCTGAAAATACCAAATTCATTGTCACATAATTTATATTTAAACCTGAAACATGAAATTCAAAAAATGGTTAAGAGGTTAAAGTCCAATCAGGGAAAAACACACTGCTTATTTTCATATAAATATGTTTTTTTAAACTTTTTCAAATACGTAGTTCTAAAAATGTTAAAAAGAAAAATGAATAAAATTATATAGCTGTTATGAATGTACATACATAATGCAATATTTTGTTTTTACATGTTTATTGATTTACCGAAAAAAAGTCAGTAATATTTGTTTGTTTAGTTTTTTTTTGTAAATAAAAAGAATTTTCGTTTATTGCGACAAGTTCTTTGGCAGATTTTTTTATCGGATCCTTCACAAAATCATCATTGCAAGCTAAAAATTTATTGACGGTATTGATTGCTGAAAACATTTCTTTTAAACTCGGGCAAGAAAACTCGTTCAAATGATCTTCTGAACTGGCACTGTCGTCAATATCATCATCTCTGCCAGAAATCTCTGCATTTACGCCTGAAACAATATCTTCATCCGTTATATTCCCATGTGTTGCAAGAGCCAAATCTATGTCTTCATATTCCTGAAGTGAATCTTGTTCTATTGGCAAATCTCGAGCCCAGTCTTGAAGCGTTTCATCTCTAGCGTCTTGAATTTGAGAAATGGAAGGATTTTCACCCCTAAGAAAACCAGCATGCCGGAAACAATTAGAAATCGTTAAAGGTTTAACATTATTCCACACCTTTTCTAGCATGATGATAGCGTCCAGTATTGAAATCTTCGGTTCTTTCTTATTTTCAATATCGTTGATGATCTGTAAAATCAAGTTCTTCCTGAAATGAAGTTTTAAGGACTTCATTTAATGACACATTGGTCCATAGGCTGTAATGCGGAGGTTGTGTTGGGAGGAAGAAAAGTTAATTTAATAGCATGAAGACCTTGAACCGGAGGGTGGGCTGGGCAATTGTCCACAATAAGAAGAATTCTGTTTTTTTGTTTAATAAGTTCTTGGTCCCACTTCCGTAACCAGTTTTCAAAGATTTCTCCCGTCATCCAAGCTTTAGAATTGGAATGATAATCAACTGGCAGCGATTTTATATTTTTAAATGCCCTCGGATTTTTGTATTTCCCGATCACTAAAAGCTTCAATTTTTCAGTTCCAGTTAAATTTGCAGCAACCATAACTGTTATCCTTTCTTTTGAAAGCTTACCACCACTGCAGTTTTCGTGTTTGAAACGCAACGTCCTATCCGGTGTCATCCTATAAAATAGCCCAGTTTCATCAGCGTTGAAGATTTCATGGTCTTCATAGCCTTCTCTTAACGCAGTCCAAACGGTTTTAAGCCAGTTATCAGAAACTCCTGGTGGCACGGCCTTCGATTCTCCACTGATTCTCCCGAACACAATGGAATGCCTCTCCCGAAATCTCTGGATCGAAAATCTCTGGACGAAGCTGAACAAACGAAATCATATTTTTTAAAGAGCTTCGCAAATTCATTTGCTTTCGCTTGCAAAATCAGTCCGCTTAGGGGAATGTTGGCACTCCTTTGAATTTTAAACCATTGCAAAAGGGCTTCTTCTATGTCAGCATGTAGACTTTTTCGAAGTTTCTTAACTTTAGTCCGATCTTTTTCAAATTCTTCTTTTAATTTTTCTCTATTTTTAAAATATTTGAAATCGTGGCATGACTCACCTTTAATTCGTTGGCTAATGCTCCATTTTTTTCACCGTTTTCTAATCTGGAAATTATACGAAACTTTTCCTCAACCGTGAAAGTTTTACGTTTTGTACTCATCATTGAATATGTGGAGATACAGACTACGGAGGTACAGACTGTGATGACTTGTCGGCTGTAGAAAGAGTTGTAAATGCTTTGCACTCTTTCCTCTCGTCACTAGTCTGGAATTTCTGCTGCCGTTTGGGTTGGTTCCGCACCTCATAAATTTTTCTTATCGGACTCCACTGGTGGGTGGAAGTTTTGGGGGACTGGCTTGGCGGGGTCAGCACTTCCGATCATTATGTCCCAGTCACTAGGGGTATGGGCGGTGGCCCACTTTTCTTGGCAACTTTTATTTTCTTGACGGTTTTCTGGAGGCACACTTTTTTAGCAACCCCTACTTTATGAGGGCTGACCACAGCCGAATTAGTTCATGAGAGTTGGGTTTTACTTTACATAAAAAAAAATGGTTGAAATGGTTGAAGAACAACGTGCTGCTAATTCCCGTCCGTTCACAATTAACATGTTCTTATAAGCGATTTATTTTCCCAGACTAATTAATTTTAAGTCACTAAAAGCGATATGTTCTTATTAACGATGTTATTATAACCGGATTTTGTATCCATTATAACACATGAGAATTGGCCGGGAACTAATAATTCCGTTCTTTTAAGCGATATGTTTTTATATCTGGTGTTCTTATAAACAATTTTTACTGTACTTTGAGTGCTGCGAAAGTGAAATAATTATTTATAGTCAAGGAAGTAGCCAGTACGTTATTTGAGCATCTGTTATGCATAAAAATTCTGAAATTAATTATTATTACAGTGATTATTAAACGCAAAACAAAATATTGAGTACAATTTGAATTCATTTACAAAAAAGAATGCTTTAAAATACAGGAAGGAGCAAAGGAAATGTAAAACTATATTTCCTTTACGGGAACACTAAATTGCCCGTCTAAATGCTTGACAGAAGTAAATTAAAATATAAATTACAAAACTTTAAAATATATAAAATGGCTCATATTTAATTTTATGTAATCAAAATTTCGCATTTTCAGTTAGGTAAATCTAATTCAAGCAGCTAAATTTAATTCAGAGAGAATTTTTTTGCAATCTCATTTTTAATAATTTAATTATTTTTTTTTATATTTTATTTAATAAAAATTATTTACTGTTCATATATCGCTTATTTCTGTGAAACCTTGCTAGCTGAAAAAAAAGAATTTTAAACTATACGCAATATCATAAAATAAGGGATTAATTAGGAAATGGTTTGAAATTTAATTAATGAAATTTAATTATTGAAATCCCTAAACACAAATACTTATCATACCGTATTTAAGTACCCTAATGATATCACAGGAGAACATCTAAATTGCTTGGAAAAATAATGAAAGCGATGAATTATATGTTTCCTCTTCCACTATATCTTCACTGGTAATTAGATAAACATACTTACCTCTAATTATACTTGTAATTATATACTTATATTTATCCTTTTACTTTTTACGAATACATTAACTTTCGGTTATTTACCGAGGATATCGATAAAAATTCTTAGTTCGAAAATTACAGAAACTGCAGATGCAATGAGATATAGAAAGAATTATATCGTCTCATCGCGTTTGTTCAGTCTCATTTTTAGCCATGCCTTTCAATAAATCTTCAATTTTATCTAGGGAATGGAGTGTTCTGATATATGTGGGAACTCAGAATCTAATGCACTGACATTTAATAATTCCCAACGAAATGTGTTATAGGAAATCGGTATCATCGCCTCACAGCATTAAATAATTATTTTTAACAAATCCATTTATCTATAAATTGATCAATAAGTAGAAAACAAATTAATCTCAGGAAAGCTATAATCATCGTGTCTTCACACTTTCGTTCATCCAAGAATTTAACTTTAATTTAATACAAAAGTACTCCTTTTCAGAATAACAATCAAAGGAAAATATTCTACGTACAGTTTCTTTTACACTCTAAGGCATTTGCCTTAAATAAAAGTCTGCCAGCTCTTTTGTATTTAATGCTTTAATTGCCTTTCTCGACTGAATACAGGCTATTTACAGTGTATATAAAAATATTAAATTCGTGGGTTCATGGCATCTACGAGAAAGGTCAGACTTGAGTTGCCGCTGTGCTCATTCAAGTCTTTCTAGGCCTGGCAGTATCACCTTATCTCCAGCTGCAGCGTCACCCTGACTAACTTCATCTATGAAAAATCTGAATCCGCGTTCGGAGATTTATTATATCTCCGCTGAACGTTCTCGAAAGGTCTGTAAAACGCCGCCTTTCTTTATTCAGTTACATTCCCAGACGACTAGGCGCATCCGATCGGCAACTCTCCTTTTGTAGCTGGTTTACTGTTTCGCGAGCTGTCGGTCAATCTTTCGCCCTTTATGTCGCCAGGCGACTGTCTGTCTGAAGCCGTCTAAAACAATTATGTAAACAAAGCGCGCGTTGGTTGGTCTTCCCGGAATTTCCACGCACAAAATATTCGCTATTGTAAGGGAGGCGTTACAACACTAATGCAAGGAGACGCTGGTTTTATACATTTTTTTGTGACTTTAATTGACGTAAACTTATTGTACTGCATTATCTGGTACATTGAAGGGCTTCATAAGATCTTCAAAAGTCTAAATACTTCTACTATTTCATGAGGAAACTTACAAAGCCGCTGTCACTGCGTACAAATATAATTTTATAATTACCGATAACTTTTAGAAAAATAATCAACATTTTAGGAAGAGCTGAAGATGTTCTTACGATAAGTTGAATTAGTTGTCCTAAAAAGGAACGGATTTAATGGTTTTATTACGCTTTCAAATACAGGTTGCTTCAAGCGAATTAGCCAAAATGGGCCTTTTATGTTCACCTATATGCAAATAAAATTGGTACCACCTAATAAAGTGTTAGATACTAGTTTTAGTGCCCTCTAGAGAACCAACTCACACACTAACTCTTAGGCGAAATCATCATATTCGGCACGGCAGCCCAGAGTGGGCCAAGGCCTTCTGTTGAAGATTCCTCCAGAACAATATTTTTCTAGACCTGGTCTGCCAGTTCCTCACTCCAATCACTTTAAAATCTGATTCAACAGAGTCGAGCCATCTTAGTTTTAGCCTTCCTTTTTTCCGACTAATAAAGAGCCTTGCCACAAAAATCTTTTTTACTGGATTTTTTCATCCATTCTACCATTATGACAAGCCCGATTCATTCTTTTAATTTTAAAACTTTTAATAATATCGGGCTCTTTAAAAAATTTATAGATTTCTGAACTAAAACGTCTCTGCCACAGGCCATTTTCTTTGACACCACCAAGGGTGTTTCTGAGAATCTTTCTCTCGAAGACTGCAATTCTGTATTCTCCATTTTTTGTTAGAGACCAAGTTTCCGAACTGTACATTAGTACCGGCCGAATGATAGTTTTATAGATAAAAAGCTTTGTTTTTCTGGAGAGAAAATGACACTTAAATAAAGAGCGAAGTCCAAAGAAGGTCTTAGGTGAAACAGTTCTTGAAATATTTGCTATAAAGCAGTAAAAAGGAAACATTATCCTTGAAATTCGGTAGCGGCCAAGGCTTTCTTCTTCAGAAAGTCATTGAGAGATGCTGTAAGCGAAGGCACCCAAACAGCCTGCATTTCAGTTACACTGAAGCTATTTCTTTCAAATGACCTTAACATTTATTTTTGTTTTGGATAATTAGGCAAATGCTTTCTTGCCACGCTGACAAATGATTAGAAATGTAGTGATCTGTTAGCATTTTGGCTGAGTGAAAGTGAGAAAAGCAGCAATGAATTGCTGCTTGCTCATTGATATCTAGAGTAGAGATAGCGGCATGTTGCCTAGGCTATTGGAATACATTGCCCTGTAACATAATATGTGAGAAGAATACAAAATAGGGATCGTCCGTTGACCTAGTCAATATGGAAATTCAATATTTATATTTATAAAGTAGCAGTTGTTTTTTTGTTTATAAAACAGCAGTGGTAACCAACTTTTGAGCTACAACAGATCCTAATCTTAGAATTATAGATAATTTATAAACTAAACTAATGCAGGTGCCTTTTAATATTTGTATTGCGTAATGACTCAGCTACTTTCAAAGGAACTTATATAGTCTGTAAGTTTGAAACTCAAATTGATTCTTAGAAATCACATTATCTGGAGTAGAAAAAATCTAAAACTAATAAATTTTGCAATGAAAAACTTTTTTTCAATAAAGACATTTGCACACATTTTTTTCCGTATGAATTCAACAGTGAAAGAGAAAAGGGAAGAAAATATGCAAACTTGGTGGGGTTAAGTAATAACATGTCAAGTGTAAGATAACCCTACCGGCGAGCATTCAACTCACTAGGGCCTTGTTGCCATGTCGGGTCCCGCCCGATGTTTTGGAAGTGTAAGATCTGACTTATAATACTCAAGATAGAGACTTCTCGTATTACGTTTCATAGAAATTAGAACGCTACTAAAACAAGATTTGAATTACGTATATCCTGAAATCTACAGTGCAAGAAATACACTGGTGTTCAAAATTAAGATGATTTTCCTATTTTATAGAATTTCTGGAAAACTAATGGACAGATTTTAAAGAAATTTTGTATGGACACACGATTATATAAGAGAAAAATTTATACTTTACATTAGTCATAGTACGTACTTCTGATCGTCAGTGAGGCTCATCAGCACAGGAATGTCCAAAACCAACGTTGCAATATTGAACATAAAATGACTCTAACATGTGGTAGGGTCTCCTCTCACAGTCATACAGATTTCACAGAGCGATATTATACAGGAAATGAGGCAGTTTTACGAGTCCCTGAGGCAGTCTGTCCCACTCCTGTAGCACCGCAGATTTCAGCTCCTGTATCGTTCTCGAGGGGGGTGGCGAGCTGCAATTGTCCTCCTAAGGGAGTCTCGTACAGATTCAATAGAGTTTAGGTCTGTATATCTGGCTGGCCAATCCATCCGGCGAATATCCTCACTTTTAAGATAATCATCGACTAGGTCCGCCTTATGGGAATGAACATTGTCGTCCATAAAAATTAACCGAGGACCAACTTCGCCCATTCAAAGTCGAACATAGGGCTATAAGATCTCATACCTATACCTCTCACCAGCCAGGGAACCTCTCTCAAACACATGAAGAGGGGTGCGGCCGTTTAATATGGGGCAGACAACATCAGCCGTGGACCAGACTTCAGTGGGGTGTTCACAGACGAGTCCCGATTCAGCATGGACACTGATTCTCGACGTAACTTCATATAGAGAGAACCTGAGACCCGATACATTTCCTCCAACATAAGGGAAAGGGACCGCTATGGCAGAGCAGGTTCCATTGTCTGGGAAGGCATCGTATTCCTAATTGGCCGATCTCGCAGAACCAAGATATGAATATAGGTGTCCAACCCCAAAGGTCAGTATAGTACCAACATGATCACTTCGGTAGCTTAGGATTTCAAATTTTTCGAATTTCATCCCTCCTCTTCGAAATAAACCAGACACTAAAGATAAGTCCAAAATTCGACTCTTAAATAAATGCTGTAATAAATAATTCTGTTAATAGCGAAAGTAAGACAAATTAGTTATAAGATGGAGTTATATATAACAAGATAATATTTACTGACCAATTTATGGAAAATTCATGACTGTTTCTAGTTTCAAACAAAATTATAAATAATGATTATTAAAGGATATCGTAGAATAAATTCAAAACTAAATGACTTTCGTTCTTTAGCAGCACACCTGAGAAAGACGTGGACCTATTATTATCGATCTTTTCAGTTTTATAAACCCGTCTTTTAACGCTTGTGATCGAAACTGAAATAGTCAACTAAAAATGAAACATTTAATTTAAGCGATAAGCTGTTCTTTGCAACACGTCCTTTATCAACAGTAGTCACTTATAAAACTAGAAAAATGTTTTAAAACTGTATAAGAAAATGCAGCATGCGACTTCAGAAACAAAAAAATCATATCCACTTCTAACATTAAATTTTGGAAAATTTATAAATTAATTCACATGGGATAAAATTGTATTAAAATTTCTCCTGATGTGTTAGTAAAACATTACAGAAGAAATTTGTGGTTCTTCCTTCAAAACTATTATCTGAAATTTTTATAATTCTAAGGCTTAAAGGAAAATGTTCTTTGCTTCACATCTGAAAAGAACTAAATATTGTCTTTTCCTATATAAATTTCAATAAACCATTATTTTGATTTCTGAAAATCTGAATTTTATTTTCAAAACAAAATATATTTTTCGTTAATTTTTAAGCCTTAATTACAGTTTAAAATATTATTTAATTACAATTAAGTTCTACAATTAAATTTGACAATTACATTTTACTGAATGTAGTTACTTAAAGTAACTACATTCAGTAAAATTTAATTTTTATTTTATGTGAAGAAACTAATGTGTTGATGTCCTAAAAAATGGGAAGAATAATATTTGTTTGCTCATAAAATTACCACAAGTATTAATCTTGTTAAAACCTAATAAGCTTCCTGATATTTAACCACTCAAATTTCAAATAATAGTAAACCAAGTTTAATACTTCAAGGGCAATTGTATTCAAGATATTAATAGGCATTAGCAAAGAGTGGTGTTTAGTTAAAATCTACATTTTAATGAAGTGTTTCTTTGTCCCACTTCTTACCATTAAATATAGACCCTATACTTAAGATAAAGAGCTTTATCTCAAACTCTTCCTTAGAAAGTTCTCCAAAACATTAAAGGCCCACTGGATATCTCCCTGAATGCGTTTAAAAGTGGAATGCTTTGCAATAAAAGAGAAAAATTATTAGTTTTATTTAAACTTTACAAAAGGAAAACAAACAAAGGATACAAAAAGAACTAATAATAAAAGCAAAGGAACAACGCATATGCTTCCAGAATCATCGCATTCGCTCCATTCTAAATATATGTTTCAAGGGTTTTCTTTACTAATGTTGTCAAACTTTCTTATTCTACAGTTACATGACTTAGTAATAATCCACAGTGGCTGCAGCTAGACAAACAACAACACGACTCCTGAACTTACACTGCCACCTGCTGTAATGCTACACCAAGTGCGACAATGCCATTGGGTTTTTCCACATTCCTAATCAGTACATTTGCAGTTGTCCGCCTACTTAAGCTATTTTGCAATTTAACATGTTGATATTTACATTGCAGAGATTCCTTGTTCACTAAATCATAATACTCTCACCGTATGAAATAATAGTATGCATGTAAAATACCGTCGTATGTAATACATATCTTCCAGTTTCACTCTAATGCACTGCACTGCCCTGTCCTGCCTTGTTCAGTGTCCTGTTTACACCATTTTCTCGTTAGAAATTCCAGAACAATTTACAGAGTTGATATGTATAATAAATAGCTAATAATTACATTATATTCTAATAATAGACATCTTATGTTGCTGGGAATACAGTTATAGAGTTTCTAAGCTCACTTCTACCCAGACTTGGGTGTATATAATTTGAAGTGGCACTGTAAATGAATTTGATGCAAACACAGTTTATACATGAAACAATGTTTATTGAATTCGTTGCACATATATAATTGGCTTTTACAGCAATAAGCATACGTACTACTTGTACGGAATATATATACATCTTTCAAGAACAATATATTTTCAATACTCACAAACAGTAAGTCAAACCAGAAATTCTGCCACGTAAACTTTGGGCCCCCTAAGCACTAGCTCAGGATAGTACTGGAGCTGCATACCTCGTAGCTCCCTATCGCTTATCTATCAACTTTAACAACTCTTTTTCAACCCTAACCACCTTTTTTTTATTAATGACGCTGCGTGGTATTTATACTAAGCGCGTATGCCGAAATTAGCATATCCCAAGCAGCTTCTTTAATTCATTCACTCAAAAGTTCGATTCTTGTGAATCGGATCTTGTGTATACCTTACACAGTGATAACGCAGTCAAAATTTCTGAAGGGATTAACTAAAGTTGAAGTAGAAAAATTAACACTTCACTACAAGATATTTTCAGAGAATTATCTCTACGCACGTAATCTTTCCCTCAATCTTTCTTTTTCTGGAGAAGCAGCAGACCATTACACTAACTAAACTAAAACTAGTCATGATTTTAAGTGATAAAATTTACTGAATTAATTGTATAAATCAAAGTATTACAGCGATATTGAAGTATCAAACACACTAATCCTGGTAATTAGAAACTAGCACATTTGATAACCTAGTTCAGTGTTTCTCATTCTTTTCTCCCTAGTATAGCACGAGGCAGATTATTTCTATAAATTTTACATTTCGAAATGGAAAGAGGCATGTAATAAATGTGCTGGAGATTATAAAATTGGGCTAAATCATATATTTTTCGTTTCGAGATATTTGAATGAGTTTGAACATGAACTGAATTCGGTGTAATGACACAACAACCAACTCAATCTAATGGTTCAATTTTTACAAATTTTTGAAAGATTGCTTCATATTACGGTAATATAAAAGAATTCAAAATGAAATAA
Source organism: Dolomedes plantarius (assembly GCA_907164885.2). Classification (NCBI taxonomy): domain Eukaryota; kingdom Metazoa; phylum Arthropoda; class Arachnida; order Araneae; family Dolomedidae; genus Dolomedes; species Dolomedes plantarius. The sequence continues at coordinate 56,962,204 of OU015491.1, forward strand.
CTGATAAACTTATTTTTTTCGATTCTTGATTTATGCCACTTTCATAATCACCGGTACAAATATATATGTTTTTTTTTATTGGGGTATTTTAAGCTTTGTAATTGTAAGTATACGAACGAGCAAAAATATGAAGAAACAGTGCATAGATATTCACATATTAAACACAAATGGTACAAGTCAATACGTATTATAGATAACAATAAATGCAATTAAAAATATTCATTACACTATTTCCTCTCATAATTTAGATTTATTTCAGTACCAACTGGCAAATTTCACACATTTTGAAAGTGAAGCTATTTTTATGAAACGTGCTACAGCACTTGTTTTAATCATTTACACTTGTTTTTAGATACAATCTGAAATATAGCTATTCATATCTTCCATGTTTATTTTGTATGAACATAAATATAGAGAACTTTTTACATCAGCTTCTAATTTTTAAGCGACACTGGGTGTTTTAGTTCGTCAGAAATCCTACCATATTCTCTACTGATGCCTATCCAAATGTCAAAGAGGGATTTTCCTGAGAGTTCAGCTTTTGAAGAGTTACTAGTTGATAGCTCTATTAACCTTTCGCTTTTCTTGATTTATTCGTTGGCTTCATGGAAGTATTCTAAAATTCGATTTTTCGTGGTTAAATATTGAAGAAAATTCACAAATTATGATGGGGAATTAATTTTAAAAATTTTAACATGTTTTGTTACGCTCTTAAGAACGCTTCATTAACCTTTAGCTTTCCTTCACATTAGCTGGCTTCTTGTAAGTCTTCTAAAATGTGATTTGTTTTCATGGCTTAATACTGAAAAAACGCAAAAATTATGATGGTGAATTAATTTCAAAAATATTAACATGCTTTGTTACGCTCTTCATGCATGTATATTTTCTCATATTTATTTAGTTCTTCTGATGTAGCCTTAGCGGCCTCGAGTATAATTCTCCAGAATCACATACGACAGGTTACAAAGTTCTGACATACGTTAGTCTAAAAAATGATCTATAATAAAGATAATATAAGCTAAGGAGGAACCTTGATTTATTAGCTGGCTTCTTCGAAATATTCTAAAATGTGATTTTTCGTGGTCAAATATCGAAGAAAATTCGCAATTTATGATGATGAATTATCTTTTAAAAATTTAACATTTTTTACTACGCTTTTCATACATGCATCTTTTTTGACATTTATTTAGTTCTTCTGGTGTAGCCTTAGCGGCCTCGAGTATAATTCTCCGGAATCACATATTACAGGTTACAAAGCTCTGACATACGTTAGTCTAAAAAATGATCTATAATAAAGATAATTTAAGCTAAGGAGGAACCTTGATTTATTAGCTGGCTTCTTCGAAGTATTCTAAAATGTGATTTTTCGTGGTCAAATATCGAAGAAAATTCGCAATTTATAATGATTAATTATTTTTTTAAAATTTAACATTTTTTACTACGCTTTTCATACATGTATCTTTTTTGACATTTATTTAGTTCTTCTGGTGTAGCCTTAGCGGCCTCGAGTATAATTCTCCAGAATCACATATTACAGGTTACAAAGCTCTGACATACGTTAGTCTGAAAAATGATCTATAATAAAGATAATATAAGCTAAGGAGGAACCTTGATTTATTATCTGGCTTCTTCGAAGTATTCTAAAATGAAATTTTTCGTGGTTAAATATCGAAGAAAATTCGCAATTTATGATTATGAATTATTTTTTAAAAATTTAACATTTTTTATTACGTTTTTCATACATGTATCTTTTTTGACATTTATTTAGTTCTTCTGGTGTAGCCTTAGCGGCCTCGAGTATAATTCTCCAGAATCACATATTACAGGTTACAAAGTTCTGACATACGTTAGTCTAAAAAATGATCTATAATAAAGATAATATAAGCTAAGGAGGAACCTTGATTTATTAGCTGGCTTCTTCGAAATATTGTAAAATGTGATTTTTCGTGGTCAAATATCGAAGAAAATTCGCAATTTATGATGATGAATTATTTTTTAAAAATTTAACATTTTTTACTACGCTTTTCATACATGTATCTTTTTTGACATTTATTTAGTTCTTCTGGTGTAGCCTTAGCGGCCTCGAGTATAATTCTCCAGAATCACATACGACAGGTTACAAAGCTCTGACATACGTTAGTCTAAAAAATGATCTATAATAAAGATAATATAAGCTAAGGAGGAACCTTGATTTATTAGCTGGCTTCTTCGAAGTATTCTAAAATGTGATTTTTCGTGGTCAAATATTGAAGAAAATTCGCAATTTATGATATTAATGAATTTTAAAAAATTTAACATGTTTTATTACGATCTTCATTCATGTATCTTTTCTGGCATTTATTCGGTTTTTGTGGCTTAGTCTTACTGGCCTCGAGTATAATTCTCGGAAAACACGCATTACAAGTTTCAAAGCTCTGACATACATGTTAGTCTAAAAAATGTTCTATAATAAAGATAATATAAGCTAAGGAGGAACCTTGATTTTTTAGCTTTTTCTCTTGGAAATATTCTAAAATGCGATACTTCGAGGTTAAATATAAAATAAACTTTCACAAATTATGGTGGCGAATTAATTAAAAAAAATTTAACATGTTTTGTTACTCTCTTCATGCATGAATCTTTTCTCACATTTAATCAGTTCTGGTGTAGCCTTTGAGACCTCGAGTATATTTCTCGGGAATCACGCATTTCAGGTTACGAAGATCTGACATACCTTAGTCCAAATGTACTATAATAAAGATAACATACGCTAAGGAGGAAAATATTTTACATTGTCGATAATATAATTTGATCTATAAGCGGTGTGATTTAAATGCAGTGCAAAGATATCCCATACATCAAAAACGCAGAGGCTTAGGAACGTTACTTTCAGAAACTTTCCTTATTAATTCTGCCTACATTTAAATATTTCCCACTTATGTTTTATTACCTGTACTCTCTCATTACATTTTAGAGCACTTAAAACAAACAAATGAAAGTCAACAGAATCCACTGATAATTTAATACTTTGTTTCATTACCAAAATATTTTTCCGTATAAATTTCGCAAAACAAATTGGAAACAATATTTTAGATCTATAAATCAAAAAGAAAATATATTCAGTGCTTTGCTAAAAGCAAACTATCAAGGATTCCATTAAAAAAACAGTCCCAACCTAACAGGATAATTTTTCGATATCATGCAGTATTGATTCCCCAAAGAAATAAAAAACCTTATTCGACCATTAAGCATCCAGATAGCTTATTCCTCTCAGTGTAATAAATTATCTGATGCCTTATCACTCGCAATGATCCTCAATCGATTAGAGAATCCTTTCTAATCGAATATTCTCGAAACAAGAGCAAAGCATCTATACGTGTCTCCCCTAGTCTTACGAATTATCTTCCAATTTATATTATGATAGATTTTGTCTAATAATGCGAGCGTCAGATATTTTTATAGGATTACCGGGAAAGAGGAAAGCCAAATGATGCAGCAGATAGTGCTGATGTGTCAAAGATATTCCTATGGATATGTCAAGGAAAGTCTTTTTCGATTTATGTTACTTTATTGTTCCGAAAAATGACTAGGTTTACAAAAGAGCGGGAAGATATTCTTTCACGCTATCAACTTAAGTTTTTTTTACGTGGCATTTTGCATAGAATCAAAGATTTAATCTGTTGTGAACTACGATTTTAAAACACGATGTCAAATATCAAACTGACTTGTTGCATTGTTATGAAACGTAAATTGCATCTCGTACATTATTAGGTGTGTTAGTTTCTGGGGATAGTTAGGGGAAGCAATTCGTGGTTGTATCTTGGCCAATAGAACTAACTCATATTATGCAATATGATATAGGGAAGACAATGGACAACATGCAATATGTTTATTGTACCTTTTAGAACAGGGGTGTCTAACTCAAAGGCTAACTTGGACCAAACAAACAAGGTTTAACTATAGGTGGGATGTAAAAAAAATCAATATTAACAGAAACGTAAGTTTATTTTAAATAATACATTATAATAAACATATATAAAAAAACAGGAAAACTTAATGTTTACGTCCTGACACTTGACATCTATCTTCCTATCTTATTATAATTCTGCATCGGTTATTTTATTATATATTATTGTGTGCCAATATATTGTCCGGGCCGCAAAAATGTTCGTCGCGGGTTCGTCGCGGGTTCGCCACAAGTTTGACACCCCTGTTTTAGAACTTCTTTATCAGAAGCTAAGCGTTTTGAAAGTCACTTGTACTCAGAACGGACAACTGAATATGCTTATATATCCAAGTAGAATGCAACGGTTCTATGCATATAAAAACTTCTTTGTCTTTGAGTTGTAGAATAAATTAGAATTATTCTTAGCTCCATTCATAAGTAAGCAGCTAAACTCAGGATGCATTTCATTCTATCGACAATAATTTACAATTCTAGTTATTACTTCAACGTTGGTGCGCACCCTTTTTTAGAATTCACGGGGTTGAGTTTATTGCTTGATCTAATTTACATTTACCTTTTGTGTCTACCTTCACCTACAGCTCTCAGTGCTTTAATCACGTTTAGTAACTCTTAAGCTGCACCCTACCTTCTTCTTCCAGAAACATTTTCAACGTTGCGTTAATAGGGATACAAAATCTGCTGAAATGATCAGTACCAAAAAAAAATTCTTTAACATAGACATTGCATTAAAAATGTTTCTTCGACTGGCATCAATGTGTAACTGACTAATTTTCACGATACAAAGAGATCATTCTTATAAAGCTTTCTTTACTAATCATCATTTGTTGCTTTTTAAAGTTTAATACAAACCACTCTCATAAAAAAATTTACCTTTATTTTCTGATATATGCATAACCTTAAACTTGGTAAAAATGGACTTGCCAGTTTGTTTGTTTTTTAACTGAAAGAAGTATTTCATACATTATGTGTAAATTGTAAGTATTTAGGTTTAATATAAAATGCAAAATCATATGTATTAACAACGCTCGACATGACAGACAGAAACGAAAAAGCGTCTTTTGACACTTTTCGACATGACACGAGACTAGTGTCTGGTGCATTTCGATATAAAAAGAAGGAAGTGAGATCACACTGCTTGAAATCTCTCTAGAATGACATGAAGTAATTTTTGAAATGAAATGAAGAAAGCACGATAAGGGTGAAGTAATATTAGATAAGATTTTTACCATAACCCCTGGTACTCGAACTTTTAATAATACTAAATGGAAGTGAATTTGCTCTTAAAAAATATCGTTTCATTGCAGCAAAGTGAAGATTGTGATCTCAGTGAGATATAAGATGCAAATAAATCGTGGCATTGTACCTTATAACTCGTAAGTATCACTTACGGTAAATTAATAAATACCATGTTATCATGAATCATGGGAGTTATTAAGTGCCATATATTCACTTACTCCCTTACAACGGGGACCGCGTCTGATAATTTATTTTCCCGATATTTTTATGTTTATTACTATTCATTCTCTGTTGGACACTGACTTGAATTTCAGACTCTCCTTTAAAACTACAGGTTGTCAATGTTTCAGTTTCAATGTGGTTTTTCTTTACATGAACGACAATATATTTTATTACGTACTAAAAATATGCAATCGTTTTTATAATTTCAGTAATAATCACAAAATAATGTAATCATGTAAAAAAAATCTAAATTTAGGACATATGTACTTTGCTGCTGAAGGTTTCTGCGATACGAAATGAAACTGAATTGAAATAGTTAATAGAAAATTTATTTCCTCCCGATTCAAGATTATGCCATAATAAGGTGTGTATGAACAAAATGTGAACTAACAATTGAATTATGAACCTTTTTGCCTACAGATCATTCCAACATATATTTTTTTACAAATCTCTAATCCGAACCACCTCCCAATAAATAGATAGATAATTCTTATTACTTTACTGTATGGACTGCAGGAAGTGATAATTCAATCTCTTTTGCTTATAACAGCGTGTTCGTGTGGCATATCTCTGATTCTGTCCCGAATGAAATCGATCACTGATTATCCTTTTCTGAGTGAACAGTTAGCTTCTTCAAAATACCAAAACAGAATATTTGGGCTTACTTCTTCTCACATACTTGTGTAACGGAATGTCAAGTTGTTTATGATGTATTATGCGCAATAAACTTTCACCTAGAGTATGACGTAAATGAATACTGTCTGAGAACAAAATGAATAATTTCTAAATACCTTACAACTATTTAATAAGATAAAACACTGGGGCTCGTTTGAGATATAATTCACACATTTATCGGCAAATGGGGGGGGGGGGGAGTAGAGAGAGAGAGAGAGAGAACAGGAGAGAGAATGTATGAATGAAATAATGTATCTTATTAATGGATGCAAGACAAAACACGGTGGCCTATACTGTTGATTAAAATAAAGAAGATTGAATTAAGCGTAAAGGTTTTATCAATAACTTTATTTAAATTTAATCCATCTATTAACATAAAAAAGATGGGAATTTTTTTCTTACTAAAAAGACTAAAGGCCGTCATTTTGATGGTTAAAAATAAAATCAAGAATTTAAGATATTTAATTTTTTTTAAAGGTTAAATACTTTAAATTCTGTATTATTTCATACCAATATATAATAAATTAGTATATATTTAGATATATTTTTTATGAAGGTATGCTGAGCTGACAACCTGGTATGGTTTATGGGTAAAAATATATGCATGGTTTGTGCAGTCCTTATTTTTCAACACCAATATTTCTGTTATTTGCAAGAGGAGGAAGAGACGAAAAGTAACTATCATTTTTCCGGTCTTATTTTAAAGATTGCTGTCTGTTTTCTATATTGATGTCAAACTGACGCATTTCAGTCTTAGTAGCTATATAACACATTTTCTCCCCCTCTTTACTATCGAATATAATTTTGTAAATGTGTGTGCATATTTAGCGTAAAATTAGAAAAAGATCACAAAATTTTCAGAATCCTGAGGACATAAATACAGACATAGCGCTGAATAGTATGTCCGAAACCGTCAAAAGGACGGCAGCCGTCTTTCTAATGTTAATGGGTTTCAAAGGAAATCTCTTTTCAAAAGACTCCTACACAGGATTCTGATAGGGAAGAATGCAATGATTAACAATCTGTTGCTTGACTCGATGGCAGAATCTTTTATAAATCTCTAGAATTCTTTTGTTGATAAGAAAAAAAATTATATTTCCCAATCGACACGGTGTGTTGTTGGATTTTGATAAGCTCTGTGTCATTGAAAAGGCAAAGAGAGCCCTTAAAAAAAGTTACAAGGGAAGACTTATTTCGCGTTTTAGTGGTGCGAATATTCTTTATTCATCCATTTCTCTTCCCCTCCGCTCATCTTTATAGATGCAGATTTACTCCCTCTGGAGAAGGGTTTAAATAGTTCTTAAACAAAGGAGAATCTAATAGGATTTTAAAAAAAAATCAAGCCTACATCCTTTATGCAGAAGAGAAATGAATGCATCTCATAATCCTCAAATGGTGATTTATTTTTAAAAAATTAATTAAAACAGCTAATTAAAATTCAATTGTTGCCCTAAAAAACACACTTTTACATGACAGTAAATTCATTCTGATTCAATTATACATATAGGAAATAGGCTCTCCATCCTGAAAAATAAACTGATTTCGGTGCAAAATAATAATAGTATTAAAAGGATTGTTCCAAGAAGCCACCCCCAAAAAAAATCTGATTGTCTCTTGGACTCTTATTACAATGAAAGCACATACAAAAATACGAGGCCCTACTTCATTTATCATAGATTGAGATTGGAGATATCTTTTTAGTATTATACATAAAACATTAAAGGTACACACAAAAGACAATAAAAATATCAGATTCATAAATCTTATTATGGTGAGTGTAAGAGGCGAAAAAAAATATAATCTTGAAATAATATATCTATAGAAAAAAAAGGGGTGGAGGAGAGAAGTAGATCATCATATTTATGGATTTTGCATTAAGGGATTGTGTGTGTGGGCTTATCGGGTGTCGCTCTTATCTATGAGGATTCAATTGTGCTTCAGCAAATGATCACTTGTCTTGACTCTTTCCACAAGAATAGACGTGTTAAGAATAAATAAATATGCAAACAAAATACTTGTTTTCTATCAAATTTTACGCTCGGGAGAGGAATTCTGTGTACTGATCATCCTTTGAAGAGATGTTTTTTTATTCATTTGTTTCTGGGAGTTCTCTCTGCAATTTTCCTGATTATAGTAAAAGATTTTGGATCTTTTCAAAGTATGATTAGAACGCGAAAATATTCAAAGAGAGCTTACAATTTCGGGCAAAAAATAAGGATTATACATAAACAGAATATGAAATGATGACTAATTTAAAATATTTAGTAACGAAATGAAATAATTATGCATGATTAATTAATTTATGACGTTAATTATGGTGCTATAAATGCATTAAATATGAACGAATCACGTATTCCAGAAAAAAAAACTTTCATTCTCATATGAGTTATAAATTTTATATTAAGAAATGCGTTGAAATTACTTAACATAAGAGCAACTGAGTTCAGTCAAAGATTTCTAAGTGAGTGAAATCCTGTTATAGTATCTCAGATTACTTTTCGGTAGCAAATAGAAATTTGGAAGAAGTTATTAGTTCATGCATTTTTTCAATCTGTTTTAAAATGCGTTGAATAGTATTTTGTACTATGTTTTAAAGTCCATTTTCTAACTCAGATTAATTTGACAAGGCGCTAATATCTCATACATGGTAACGTTTTATGAAAATGCACCCATCGTGAAACGTATCAGTCAGGGAAATAATCTGTTGATATTACTATATCTACAAAATAAAATGATCTTGTACATTTCACAGTTAACTGCTATCATTTTAAGCATAACAGGAATGTAACAGAAATAACTACACTTACTGAAATAAGCAGTTGGGTTAAATCTCTTAAATCAAAACAAAAATTTTTTTATCATTTCCCTCTCTAGTAGTCAACTACGTTTTATTTTTTTATTTCATTAATTCTTTAACAATATGTTAATACTATTGTGCATTATTTCTCTATTATTACAAAATAATGCTTATCTTTAAGAGATGACAATGGTGACAATGTACCATGGGGTCTTACTATACCATCGATTACTATACCATCTTAAGGTGACAATGTACCATGAAAAACTTTTTTTTTATTTATTAACCAATTGCCATGAAATTTCGTATACGTATGCAGTGTTGTTTAGAGATAGAAATTCTAAATAAAAAAAATCAGAATGTAATTAATTAAGATATTAATCAAAATCAGTTTGTTAATTACTCTATTTATTTTTGTCTCCGATATCTAATTTTCTCTCTTTAGCTACCTTTATATAGTTATAATAAAAGTAACAATATTTGATTTACAGTCATATTTACAAAAGCTAGAAAAGAAATCGATAAAAATAGATCATTTTATGTAAAATTTTATAAAAAAAATTTTTATTAAAAAAGTTTTAAGTTGTTTTAAAATAGTATAATGAATTGATTACTAAGTTTTATTCTAACATATATAAATAATCATTCTATGAAATATTTTTTGAAAATTCAAAAAAAATTATGACGCATGGAACATTTTGAACTTACCAAAACGACATGAAAACTTGTTTTTAGAAAATGGCATTTAAAGTTTTAATTTGACTAACATTTCCATTGTTTACGTTTGAAAAAAATACTTATAACTCGGTTAATAATGATCGGATCAACATACTTTTTATTTTAAAATTAAAGCTGATGAATTGCAGAATTATTTTCTGAAAGAAAAAAATCGTTTTGGGGGCATATTTTTGTCAATCTGAAGGTCCATTGTCGCCTTAATATCATCAAAAAGAATACCTGAAATTCATAATTTTGCAATACCATAAAATGGGGTTATTTTGCGGATGGATTTTAAGTTTATTCCTTTGCCAGCCGATCCGTTTTAAAAGCAGCCCAAAACGAACAATTGCAAAACATTGGTACATCCTTTCCTTACGTAATAATGCATAGCGGTAACCTGGATCTTTAATTACCATTATATTAAAATGTGTCATAAAGTTGCCCCGCCAAGTGGAGCTACTTTATGACCTCTGTGTTTTCGCCTTTAAATCCAAGAGGAAAATTTACGTGACACAAATTTAGACAGTAAAACGCATATCAAAAGCTTGATACACAATTATATATACGTATTACAAATATTGGATAGCTTTACCTATATATTTGACATCAAAGAAACCTTTGGTGCCCAGGTCAGTTCTTTGAGAAGATGGTGAAATTCGTCTTTCGGCACATTCAGCTCTTTCGGGTAGTTTTTTTCCAGATAGTCAATACTTCTTTTTCTCCAGTGGTACTTTAGAGGAAGGAAAAATGCAACATCGATCGGCTGAAGGAGGTGGGTCGAATTTGTTGGTTATTTTGTGACTGTGTCAATGTATAACAAACTAACCCCGTCACCTTTCGATATTTAGGTTATGTTCTCATATGGCTCATTAATATCACTACACAAAGGTTATATTGCTCAAAAATCTAACCAACATATTGACAATAAAATGTAATTACCTGTGGTAGTTGGTGGTATAAGGTGTTAGCCTTCAGCACACAAAGTTTCCGAAGTTTGAATCAATAGCTTGACAACAGGTTTGAACAATACACTGGCCAGCGAAGAGAAATGACACGCAGAAGCTTCGGGCACTGGCCGGTAGGTGTCTCTGTATGTCGGACAAGCTGATGGGACTGATCTTTGTCTGCCCGGTATCACGGGCGTCGCGCAAAATCCGAAGTACGAAAAAATTACTGTGTGCCACAAAGTTACCCCTGCAGTCACAAACTAACCCCATCTTACGGTACCGAGTAAAAATTTTAATTTTCTGAATACATTATCCTTAAAAAAATTCCTAATCCTAATGACTTTTAATTCATTACAATTACATATCGTCATCTGATCGACAATTAAAGCTTTCTAAATCGTTTTCCCATGTATTAACATTCAACATCTATTTATCTTTTCAAATAAAAAATTTAGATTACTAATCTTGTTCTTAGTGAATGTGACCTAAGTTATAGAATACTATCACAAAGTTTTGAATTTATGAATCAATCAGCGTGAGTGATATAATTATCCTCGCCTTTTCTCATCAGAGTAATTTCTGTCCCCAATTGAACTGCAAGGTTAGAAACTTTCCTATCTCAGTACTTATTAGGATTTACCCAAATGTTTGTCCTTCGATTACTATGCACTCAAATTTTGCAGAATAACTGCTCGTAAGACATATAATGCACAGACAAGCAGATAGACAGATAGACAGACATACTGGCGGGCCGGCTGAAAGAAACATTGGCGTAAGTGATTAGCTTATGGCTGTAGTATCATATAAACGGCTTTATTAATGTGATAATTATTATTCGCTTTATTGCCCATTTAATTCCGTGAATTAATGTTTAAGGGTATATTTTTACTGTGTCTGCAATTACGTATCTTTCGACATGTTTCTGATTTCTTTTTTTTTTTGCTGTTGACCTTTGCAAAATGAGGAAATTTTTAATACAATTTACTAATATTGGATGATGTACTCTTGGCAGTTTTGTAAACATGCTAAGTACGTTGATGGAGATTGAATCTTACATGACAAGCGTAAATGAGAAATAATGTGACATGAAAGGTAAATGCGGGAGTTCATTTCCGTTAGTCAAATTTTGAATTCTAAAAAATTTTTTTTTCATGACCCACTGTTAGACAGACACTCAGACTGATATACAGGGTGAGCCAAAAGTTCATAAAAAATTTTAAAATTCATAAAAATGGAAGAAATTATGATAAAAAAGTGCAGTTTGCAAGAAATGGCTCACAAGGAAGTCGAATGTTTTTTTAGCAGCAAAATAAAAATTTTAAAAAAGTCACTGGTAGTCACTGGTTCAGCTTTGCGAGCACTGCTATTCCCCGTGGACGAATCCACCGCCATATTATTCAAAACGGTTTCCACTGCAGTAATTCCGCTAACAAGGATCTTCCACGTTTGGCCGATCCTCCAAATCCTCGTGTATCACGGTCTTTTATTGCAAGATTGATTTTTATTATTCTGCGGAATCTCTTGCCTGACAGCGCCATCTACCGGTGACATTCTTAAGTTTTTAACGTTTTGAACTTTTTAAAACTTTTAAAACTTTTTTTGACTGTTTAAAAAAATCCAACTTCCTTGTGAGACCTTCCTTGCAAACCACACTTCTTTATCATTATTTCTTCCTTTTTTATGAATTTTTAAAATTCTTAAGAATTTTTGCCTCACCCTATATGTTCGAAAGGGTATCATTGACAAAATATGAATACAGAGTAATCGGAGGACAAACACTCAAAAATCAGTCAATTGATCAATCAATAAATTAAACAGCCAAACTATCTTGATTAAAAACTGTTTAGAAAATATTTTTAGAGACCATAAATTTAAATTACGACTGGTCAACTTGCATTACTAATGGCATTCCACGTTTGATTTCTAGCAATTCACATCGGTTCAGGAAACCGGTTGATGAAAATATGTCATTTAGTTTCGCCGAAAAAGTCTGGAAAACGAAGTGTGATAGAAAAATTATTACAGTTGCGTTATTAGTCCGAAAAAGGTTTTGGACTGATTTCATCACTATCATCCAATGCGTTTTTGAACACGAGATCTTAAATGAAGAACTAAATTTTTTTTCTCATAAGGCGACAGTGGACTTTCAAAATTGTGAAATTTGTCCAAAAATTCGATTTTTTTATTTTATTGAATTGTGAAACTAAGGACGAGTAGGAATGTGTTGCAAAAAGAATTTTTGATTTATGTGATTACTTTCCTAGTTATAAGCATTTGTATTTAATTTAGATATTAAATGGTTTCTAATAGCAATAACTTTAAATGCGTTTTTCTCAAAATAAAAAATTTCGTGTCGTACGAATATTCAAACTGCTCCAGGCGCATTTCTAATGATCGTATTGCTTTGAAATTTAAGTTCTATATATTTAACTGTCTATCAAATAAATCTTATTGAAAATAATTATGTTTCGTATAGCTCAGAATTTCTAAATTTTGTACTTGAAAAGTTGATTTAGAGGTATTTTGTGTCATAAAACGGGTGTTTTCACTATTATTTTTTTCTTTCTATATTTTTAATGAATGCTTAAAATAAGCAATAAGTTTCGTTGTTAGTTCTATAAGGCATACTGTAAATAAAAATTACCATATTATATGCAAAAGAAATGCGCATGGGACATTTTTAGTGAGGCCAATTTTTGTTATAATTAATAATTGATAAATCATAAATTATTAATATTTCGTCATTAATTTTAACCACTTTTACATATCTATGATACTAATCACATATTCAAATTTCAAGCCAATCCATTCAAAACAAAAAAAGTTAGGTTTGAAGGTCCACTGTCCCCTTAAATTCTAAGTTTGGAGAAGTAGCCAGAGGAGGTTGTAATCTAGGCCTTTATACAGGGTGTTGCCGAATTCGACCGACAAATTCAGAGGGGTGAAAATTCATAAGGGTTCAGAGGTAGGCAAAAACGCAGAAATGTAAACTCAACATTTCTGCATCTTTGTTCATCCTCTTGTTGACCAGGTTTGACCTCCTCCAGAAAAGGCGATATTTCCGGCGATCCAGTGGGGTTGGTAAGAGGTATGGTCCGATTAAGGAAACAGTGCCCTCCAGTGTCAGGTTTGCGTTTCCAGTCATACATTCCTATGGGATTATAGCTCGCCTTCATGCCTACTATCAGCCCTCTGAATTTGTCGATCGAATTCGGCAACACCCTGTATAACAGTTCTAGATTAGCAAGTGATGAATAATTTAAGAATTTGAAAATAATGAAAAAGAACAATGAATTGATTTCATTCATCTGAAAAAAATTTAATAATACTTTCTAAGGCATTTTATATTTATTTTTATTGTTTCATCCAATATACAGCTTCAGTTACTATTTAAAATAATGGATCCCCATAACTCGAAAACTGCATACATCAAATTATTCCAAATCTTTTGAATATCCAAAGTAAAAACGTTTTTACTTTTAAAAGAGCATTAAAATGTATATACTAGTGTTTATCTTTAAAATTATATCTTTATTGTGAGTAAGAATGGGACATGCATTATTGACAGTTTTTGTAAATATGCAATTTTTCTCTTCTGCTTGATTTGTTTATTAAATTTATTTATTAAATTGAATAATAACTTTTATTGTTTCATTGAATATATTGCTTCCGTTGCTATTGAAAATAATGCCGTCTCCATAACTGCATAAATGAAATTACACCTAACCTTTTGAATGTAAAGAGTAAAAGATTATTTTGCGTTTAGGAAAACATTAAACTATACATCGTAGTGATAATTTTAAAAACTATATTATTATTCAAAATATAGATGGGGTGATCTACACAACTTTTGTAAATATGTAATGTAATTCTTCTGTTTGATTTGATTATCAAAAAACATTCTTTATTTTTAAAATAAATAATAACGTATCTAAAGATTACTTTAAATGCTCATTTATTTGCAGTTTAAACATTTTCATAGACTGAAAGCAATAATCACCTCTATTTGAAATAACTTCTCATCTAACAAGCAGTATAAGAATCAACTTTAGAAAAAAAATCATACAATAAATGATCTTAAAAACTTTGTTTGCCGAAACATCAAACACGTAATTTTATTCGGAATTAGAACAAACTAATGCTCTCCTTAAAGAAATTAAAGGCGAACTCTCACAGAATAATGGAACATTTATAATGTTAGTTTCAAAAAGTTGAAATTAAGTTTCCGAAAAAAAGAATCACATTAAATCATTTGAAACAGTGTAGTCTTAAATTTAAGCTGTTTTTACGAAGATAATTGAAATTACATCTGACGCAAAGAATGGCCTGGGAGACAGAGGGAAAATATCAGAAATTAATCCCTTTTGTTCGGGAATAATCCGATCAGAATGAAAAGATAGTTCACAACCCGGACGGCTGGGATATCGGATTATTGGAGGATCATTTTTGGAGCCATTGTTCTTTCCTTCTTGTAGATTGATGTTTGTTCAATTTAATTCCAGTAAGATGTGAAAATTAGATATTGGGAGTTGCACCAAAATTTTGAAACGCTGAGAGTCCAAATTCAATTCAAATTTTATTTTTCTAATTTTCTGTAAAAGAATTTTTTTTTTTTCAAAAGTTTGGGACATTTTAAATCAATAATTAAATAGGTTCTTTTAAAATTAATCCGCACACTCTTAGAAATACATCGTAAGAGCTAAATAATGTATTTTCTTTTTCCTAACTCAAGAAAGAAATAGTTTTAGAAACAATTTCGTTCAATTAAAATAGTTTTAAATGGAAAAATTAATTATTCACGTTTTGAATCATTCTATTAGTTTTTTTCTGTAAACAAATATTAATTACAAAAATAAAACAAGTTTTAATTCGTTCTTTACAAATCTTAGACAAAACGGGGGAGAACATTACTTAAAAATTCCTTCGAATTAAATGAAATACAGATGTATAAATAAATATTATTTTTAATGGCTCTTTAAAAGCATAATTTGTAATTTTTTTATTATCATTTAAGGATTGCTAAATCTTAAGCTGTTTTTTGTAATTAATTATCAATTATTTTAATTAATAAACATTTTCAGCACCTATTTTAATGGATCAAACTGTTTAAATTACGTTTTTACGATGCCATAATGTTAGGCAATTACCATAACTAAACTACATTTAAAAATAATCATATTGTAATTTCTTAATGTCACGTCAACCAGCCATGAGAAAATACTATAATCTAGATGAAGTTATAGAATTAAGATATCGCCTGATGTTTGTTTATAGAATAATTGTTTACAGTAAAATTTTTCAAGAATTGTATTTGTTACAACCTGTACTTAAAACCCATTCTTGTACTTGAGAAATGTTTATTTGCACTCAAGAAAAAAAATCTATATTATTTTTTAATTGAAAAGTAGCTAAGTTTTAATATTTTATATCAATGTTAGACCGAAAATATTATACTGGCTTGTGTGCCATTTTTTCTTTATTAAAAATTTCATTTATTAAGAATAGTAAAATGTAGCATAAATATTTTTATGTATTTTTTATGGATTTTTTATGTTCTGTTTTATTTATTTTTAGTACAAATGTTATAATTTTATATTAATAAGTTAATTATAAAATAATTATATGGCTAGATAAGTAGATTCTTACCACAAGGTTTTTAAACATCAGATCCTATGTTACCTGATATATGTACCTCCAAAGTGAAAAAAAGGAACTACACTACATACTGCAGTTGTCGCTGCAATGATCACTATCAACAGTTTTCTCTCATCCATATTTTATAGGGGAGGGGGAAAAACACGTTTACCTCATTGTTACAGATGAGTTGAAAAAAGAACTGTTCGGAAGCGAAGCGTGTTTTGCACTGGCAGGTTACAATAAAGCTTTTGTGAATAATAACCCGGAGTGGCCAATATACTTGCAATTGAATTCTATCATTCAGAGGAAATGACTTGTATTTTAACTCTACAATTTAAGATGGGAAGTACAATTTAAGATTTCCTTACTCTGGTAAAAGCCTAAAACTTGCAATTAGTTACATGATTATTTAACATTTTAGTCTGATCTTTTGAGATAAAAAGGAACGAATGGAATAAAATAATTATACGCTATCGAGAGCCTATGTTTTGTGAAAAAGGCAATTGAATGCAACGCCTTTCATTCCCCATCTCATTAAAACCATCAAGTATGCATAGATGTTTTATTCAAGATGTAAATAGTTCTTACTGTGCTTTATATGAATTATAGCATATAAATGTTTTCAATAAATGATGAAGTTTAGTAGCAGTCATTATATTTATTTGTATTGTTGTAATAATTATTTGTATATTGTAATAATTATTTGTAGTTATAATTATTTGTATTATTGTAATTAAAATCACTTATCCTGATAAAATATTTTATACTATGATCTTTTAACTTTTTTGAAAAAAATAAGTGATTTAAGTCATTACATTTATGAAGTAAAAATACTTTACACTAGCTTAGTCTGATAATTTTACAGCAATTTATTTCTTCAGTGTGTTACGAAAAAAAAGATAATATTATCATTGGTGTTAAATTTGTATTAATTTGACGTATTATTTTTCCACGAATATCCATGTGTGTGCAAACAGAAAAAAATTTTGTTTCTTCCCCGAAAGAAATTTGATTTTGGGAGGCAGTCACAGGTAACATTAGTACCCAGTACAACTGTTTATAGTTCTTACCGGGCATTATATGACAAATAGCATATACTTGTTTTCAAGGAATGATAAGTTTAATAGCAGTTATAATTATTTCACCGTTATTACTGCAACTAAAAAAATTTATCCTAATAATATATTTTATACTGTATTATGGTAACTTTTTTAAACATAAGGGATTTAAGTCATTATATTTAATAAGTAAAAATAATTTTACTAGTTTAGTTTGATAATTTTACAGCAATTTATTTCTTCAGTATCCTACGAAAAAAAATTGTATTATCATTGGTATTAAATTTGTATTAATTTGACCTATTATTGTTCCACGAATATCGGTGTGGGTGCTAACATAAAAAAAATTCGTTTCTTCGCCCCGGGGGAATTTCTCCGAAAGAAATTTGATTTTGAGAGGCTCATCGCATTTTTTGAGTTACTCATCGCATTAGTACCCAGTACAAATGTTTACAGTTCTTGTCGGGCTTTATATGAATTATAGCATATACTCGTTTTCAGTGAATGATAGAATTTAATAGCAGTTATAATTATTTCATCGTTATTACTGCAATTAAAAAATTAATTCTAATAATATATTTTATACTGTATTCTGGTAAGTTTACAAAAAATAAAGGATTTAAGTCATTACATTTAATAAGTAAAAATAATTTTAATTGTTTATTTTGATAATTTTACACAATTTATTTCTTAAGTATATTACGAAAAAAAATTTGTATTACCATTGGTATTAAATTTGTATTAATTTGACCTATTATTTTCCACGAATATACTTGTGTGTTAAAAAAAATTTTCGTTTCTTCCCCGAAAGAAATTTTATTTTGAGAGGCAGTCACTGGTCACATTATTACTCAGTACAACAGTTTACAGTTCTTAGCGGGCTTTATAGGAATTATAGCATATACTTGTTTTCAATGAATGATAGAGTTTAATAGCAGTTATAATTATTTCATCGTTATTACTACAATTAAAAAAATAATTTTAATAATATATTTTATACTGTATTATGGTAATTTTTTTAAATAAGTGATTTAAGTCACTTAATAATTTTACTAGCTTAGTTTGATAATGTTATAATTTATTTCTTTAGTATATTACGAAAAGAAATTTGTATTACCGTTGGTATTAAATTTGCATTAATTAGACCTATTATTTTTCCACGAATATCCTTGTGTGTGCAACAAAATTTTCATTTCTTCCCCAAAAGAAATTTGATTTTGAGAGGCAGTCACTGGTCACATTAGTACCCACTACAAGAGTTTACAGTTCTAAGCGGGCTTTATAGGAATTATAGCATATACTTGTTTTCAATGAATGATAGAGTTTATAAGCAGTTACAATTATTTCATCGTTATTACTACAATTAAAAAAATTCTAATAATATATTTTCTACTGTATTCTGGTAATTTTTTTTAAATAAGTGTTTTAAGTCATTACATTCAATAAGTAAAAATAATTTTACTAGTTCAGTTTGATAATTTTGCAACAATTTATTTCTTCAGTATCTTACGAAAAAAAATTAATATAACCATTGGTATTAAATTTGTATTAATTTGATCTATTATTTTTCCATGAATATCTTAGTGTGTGCAAACAGAAACAAAATTTCGTTTCTTCCCCGAAAGTAATTTGATTTTGAGAGGAAGTTACTCATCACATTAGTACCCAGGACAAACTGTTTGCAGTTCTTAACGGGCTTTATATGAACTATAGCATATACTTGGTTTCAATGAATGATAGAGTTTAGTAGCAGTTATAATTATTTCATTGTTATTGCTGCATTAAAAAAATTAATCTTAATAATATATTTTATACTGTATTATAGTAAGTGTTTAAATAAGCGATTTAAGTCACGACATTTAATGAGTAAAAATAATTTTACTAGCTTAGTTTGATAACTTTACAATTTATTTCTTCAGTATCTTACGAAAAAAATTAGTATGACCATTGTTATTAAATTTGTATTAATTTGACCTATTATTTTTCCACGAATATCCTTGTGTGTGCAAACAGAAACAAAATTTCGTTTCTTCCCCGAAAGAAATTTGATTTTGAGAGGCAGTGACTGGTCACATTAGTACCCAGTACAACTGTTTACGGAACTTTGCAGTTATCACTCACTCGTGTCTGAAAGCTAACATATTACTTTCGTAAGAAAAGGATTTCATTAACAGCGAGCTCTGTTCATCCCACGAAGTTGGATACTAATCATTGTGCACCATATATTGATTACCCTGGATTAAGGATACGTCCAATTAATGCGGCGGCATGGTCTTTGTGGTGTCAAAGTTCTCCTGCCTTTACGGCTGCGAGATTCAAGAGAGGCTTATTATCAGAACTGCTTTTATGTAATGAATTGGATTCGTGAGTCGTGAGACGCCGGATTGGTGACGGCAGACAAAATACAAATCTCGTGAAATGAAAAGAATACCGTATATTTTTCTTCGCTTATTCAGAACTTAGTCCTAAATTAGCTGAGACATATTCTTATGGCCAACATTATAGTAAAAGCATTTTTTGATTTCAATAAAAATTTCTGGTTGTTTTATTTTTAATATCTAAAGCAATTAGAATTTTGTAATATTTATTTTGAACGTACGCATTAAACTAGATTTAAATACATGGGGTAAATGAACTGTAAACTTTAGCATTTTCTCTTTATTTTTAGTTTAATACTAGCTGAATACCCTTGCATTTTTCGTGTTAAAAAAATGCAATCAATATTTTAAAATTTATATTATTTGGGAAAAAATGTGTTTTAAACGCTTATCAATTCCGTTGGAAGACGAAATGTATAAAATGAATCCTGTTGCAAGGGGCAGACCATTTTTATTTGATTACTAGCTGAATACCCGCGCTTCGCTACGGAGTACATTCAAATTAAATACAACGATCAATGTATGCAATTGATTTGTATGTTTAATATCCATAAAACATATTAATTTGAATTAAATTCATAAAAAACTTCCATCTCAATCAGTCTAGGGGTTAATTTTATCTTTTACCATATTTCAATGGTTTTTTTTGTCAATTTATTTCGTTGTTATGCACGTGAATCAAAATTAATTTAAAGTATCACAAAAACAAATGAAACCACATGATCAGCATTTAATAAATTAAATTCTAAAAATTAATCTTTAAAAATTCACCAAAAATCAGGAAATGGTGGTAAAGATTCGAAAAAGATTTCATTTAAAAGAAATTTTTATGATCTTTTTCGTGATATAAATTTTATAACCCACACATTATTATTTTAAATACAAACTTTAAAGAATGTTACAAAAACAGCTTAAAAATTTAATTTAAAAAAATCTAAGAAAATTTTCTCATAAATCTTTCTTACTGCACCCCTACGAATCGAATGAATAAATTTCGAATGAATAAATATCTAGACAGAACTTGCTATTAACAGTAAATTTAAAAGGAGTTAGTGAGTGTGAAAGTTCTTGTTTGTTATAGACGGTAATCTTGAACTTATGAATTATGAAATGACATTGTACAAACATCTTAACATTTAAAAATTTTCATCACAAAACTCAATTTTAAAATGACGTTTCCATATTAACCAAGGTAATAACTCAAAACATACATTTTTGAATGAGCAGCTCTGACAGTTCAGGAATTGTCCCTAATCAATAAATTTAGCCCTAAATCTCCGTATACAAAAGCTATGAAAGTCATTTTATAAGAACTAAAATTTAAATTTTAAAAAAATCTCGTTCAAAGCAACAACTTGAATATATTATCTAAGACGAGTGATATCAAACAAAGTTGAAAATACTAAACAAAATATAAATTAATTAATCAAATAAAAAAATATTAAGGGTAAAAGTAATCCAACCTATTGAAAAAATCGTAATAATTTTAGTTTTTATTTGATCAAATTGCAAGAATCCGTATACTTTTGTGACTTTCTTTCTGATCATAATCAGTATAAAATTATTTGCATTAAATATATAAAGCATTTCCATTGATAAAATGGGTAGAGTTCTTAATTAGGTACGAAATTAAGTATAAAAGTGAATAAAATTTAAATATTCGAGAAATAATAATTTGATATGAATAAATTTATCTTAATGAAATGATTTAGTGACCTATTCATTTTGCCACACACTTTATAACCTTTTGCCATCAGCGAAATATATGAAACTTTGACAGGATATAATTCTTTTTAAGTTAACTGTTAAATAAGCTGTCATTTACAGTACCATTAAAGTCAATAAATTTGCTCCCATTATATACATAAATGTGCAGTCTGCATGAATTAAAATGTAAAGCGTATCAGAGAGATAAATAATTCGGGTTGCATTTTAGTCAATTGACAATCAGCGAGATTTCAGAAATGTTAAAATTCTTTTGGCATTAGTTTAAGGTATTTGTATCTCACATTTTCGTATTACCTTGTACGATATACTTTAACTCCGGGTAAAAATTTTAGAATTTTTATTTTTCCCGTACACATTGGAATAAATTTAAATAGACATATCCATGGGATAAAATAACTATAGATTGCAGCATTTTCCCCTTATTTTTAGTTCAGTCTGGAGTGCATCGACCCGATATCATCAGTATATATTTAACACAATGCTATTTTGAGACTTTTTAGGAAATTACTATCCATTTTCTGTCGATATTCTACTCGTGTGTTTTAGATAGTATATGGAGTGACCATAACTCATTTATAATTAAGAGCAGAAACTTTGCATTCTAACTAAGTCGAGTAGTACTGAAGCTGATATACTGGTATCTCAGTGTTATTACTTATATAAAGCAAAATAAATGTAATTAAACAAGTTTACATGGTGATAGAAATGTTTACATCAACATACTTTTCTCTTGATTTACAATTTTCTCTGGTGCTCGAGGTAGCCTTGTGGTAGTTTGCTGGCTTTCGGTGCTTGGATCGAAGCCCGAAAAGCACCATTAAATACCTCCATGCATAGGCGTAGCGTGATTCTAACTTTTTTTTTTTTTTTTTGGGGGGGGGGGGGAGGGGTGAACGAATTGAATTCATTTAGTGCCCTCATTAGCGCACTGACTTCCGGGCGTTCCTTAAAATATGGAATATTATGATGTTTTTAAATTAAATAACAATAGAATTGATGTTTGAGTAGTATTCAAAAGTTATACAATGAGAAAAATAAATATAATACTATAAATAAAATGAGAAAAAATTGTAGCCCTGAATTTTTGTTATGGGTCATATCATTGTTAGAAACTATGTTTAGGCTAAAGACATATTTTTAATCTTCAGTTTTACAGTCCGAAAAAGCGGGAAAAAAACCAAAACAAAAATATAAAAACAAAAATATAAAAAGAAGAATGGTGCTGCCATCTAGGCACAAGTTCGTAAAACATGACTGATATGTTGAATCCTGAACAAATAGCTTTAACTGTTGACAAAGAAAGAATGTCTACTCAGTGCTAGCATTTCCTATCGTATATACAGTGTTCTGCTGCTGTTATGACTTGTGCCCCATGGCCGGAATATTTCAGACCATGTCCAAAGATGGCTGCCGGTAGAAAAATTTAGCATCCGTTTTCAATGGCGTCAACAGGGTCGGAATCTGGCTTAGCCAGTTGCCTCATCCATTTTGTCCGAGCACCCTCAGGTGCGACATCTGGTGGGCTCGTACCCTTCTCCCTCCCCCATACCACAAAGAAGGACATACTGTATTCTACTTATGGCGAGGTGTCATTTTTTTCCTGTAAAAAATGGAATTATGGTACCAGGAAAGAATTACAGTTGCGAAAGAACAGATGAAGAGATAATTTTCCTTATCGCAATCCCTTATCTTATATGTTCTAATATGTATCTAAATTTACCCAGTTAAAATATTTATTATATTTGTACTCAATCCTGAACAGAAATCTTTTTCGACCCTGTATAAGTAAAATATTTTTATGACATGAATAAGGGGTTGTGTAATGTTTGTTAACTTTGGAATGACTCTCTTCTTCATAACATGACAGTACTTTGGAATGACTTCTCAACTTCATAAACATGACAGTATTTGAAGAGATATTCATCTTCAATATGGAAGCTTTTATTTATTATTAAGACCCCATACAAACACTGCAGACTTTCATTTCTAAAAGAGCTATAGAGAAATTTATTTCCATTAATAATCCCTATGTTATTCTTTATGTTTAAAAGAACATTCGCTAAATCAAGTCTGGTTAAATATTTTGCTAAATATTTGTACTGAACACTTAATAACATTCTATTTTTCAAATGTTTGACTAGGCATGTTTCATTGCATTTCTTTCTATATTTATTTACTGTGTATTCGTAAACATCTGTCCTTTTATTATTGCAATATAAACGCTTTTAAATTACACATTAGGATTTATAAAGTCATATATGCATGAATATCAGTATAGATAGATTAATAAAGCAAATAATTCAAGATGGAAGTAACCAGTGGGAAGTAATTAGTTGTCTCATCCCAGCAGGGCCCGATTTAGGAAATTCTTGACTGTAGGCACAACTCGGGATGGGGGGCCCCTAACACTGGTGTGGGCATAACATTTTCAAAATTGACACACAAAAAAAAATAATCATGAATAATTGTGAAAGTACCATTTTACCAAGAATTGGCTATTTGAAGTGTAGAAGTCTGGAACATTATCAAATAACAAAAAGTAATACAACACATTAACTTCATCATTAAAACACCAATACAATGCAACCAGAAAAACTTATTTATCCCTTATATACACTATAACATACATATGATGAACTGTACATATAACTATACATACATGAGGAACCAATCAATCAAATTTCAAAGGATATATATATAAAAAATTTGTTATTGAAAAAAGGGAAAAATGTTTTTAAATATTGAATTGGGAATTTTCTTTTTTTTCTTTTAAAATAAAAATTTGGGGGGGGGGCAGTATTTGGGGGCCCCTAGGCCCGGGCCTACCGGGCCTAATGGAAAATCAGGGCATGCATCCCAGTAATACTGACATCACCAATAAACTAAAAGGCCTGATTTATCTGCTTTAAAGGGACAGTATACTCTTGACTTGCGAAAAATGTTAGAAAATTAACTAAGTTTTCATAAGTTTTAACAAATTAACCAATGAAACAAATTTTATGAAAATTTCTACACTGTTATGCTTACTCCACACCAACGGCGACGGAGACGAAAATCATGTATATTCGGTGTTGCGCATGCTTATTACAAACAAATTCACTTCCCAGTTCGTCTCCGTCTCTGCAGTTGACTCTGCGTTGACGCAATCTCCCCGTTGGTCTCTGCAGTTTCAAGTAGGAATAACTTCAACTTTTGTCTCTGCCGCCATGCTCGACAGCCAATCAGAAGAGAAATAGAAGATTATGCGCATGCGCAAATAAATTGCCTCTTCTCCCCGTCTCCTAGCGGTGTGAAGGCTTTTATGACAGGCACAGAGACAGGAGGCAAAATGTACCTGTCTTTCGTTGCTGTCGCCGTTGGTGGGGAGTAAGCATCAGATGAAATATAAGCGGTTGCAACAAAATATCAGATTTGTGTAAATTATTTAAAATAATTAAGAAAACTAGACTTAATTAAGTAACATTTTGTTTACCTATTTTCATAATTACCATTTGTCGCTGCTCAAATGATGTTAATTTTAATTTATTAACATGAACCGCTTTAGTTTAAAGAAAAATTTACTAAAATTGTTGACCTAAAATATTTTTTTACCTTCGTTTTTAATATTTATAACTAACAATTAGTTAATTTTTTTTAAATTTCTCATAAAACCTTTTGAAAAAATTTTATTACCTAAGATAACTCTAAGCTTTTAGGTAATTTTATGTAAAAGGTTAACATTACGTGTGTAGAAAATTTCAAGCGTTTATCTTGAATAGTTTTTGAGATATCATGCACGCGAAGTCATAAAATCATATTTTCAGTTAAATGCATTTAAGGGGTACCGGAACACATTTCTAAAAAAAAATATATTTATTGAGTTAAAATTTTGAATTATTTTGTGATGGTCAACCATATAATTTGTAAACAAAATCAGACCACAAAACTTCTTATAAAGTTTTAAAAAATTTAATTTAAAATTTTTAAAAAAGTGGGGTAATTTAAAAACGTTATCACTCGAAATATTTGTCGAATTTCAAAATTGTTTCTTTCAATTAAACATAAGTATGTAAGTTTTAATTTTAATTCAGCATTTTTAAAAATATTAATTAAAAGAATTAAAAATATTTAGACAAAATTTTTAAAAAACGATTCAACTTATTTTTAAAAAATCATATTTTCAAATGTGAAATTTTTTTAAAAATTTACCGAATTAAAATTAAAGTAAAATAATTGTAAAAGACATGGTCCAACTTTAAACTATTTATCTTTAACGGTTGTTGACTTATAACAATTTAAGGACGAAGAATGGTGAAAAAAAACATCATGCAGAAAAATGCATTTAAGGCCGGGCGCAAGTTGAGACGCAGCTTGGTGAGGTGAGGCGACGCTGGGTGAAACAGGGAAGCAGGATTCAATCAACTGCTCGCAGGGAGAGCGAAAGTTGGGAGGCAGTTCCGTCTCAGCTGCGTGCCAGTGAGTGTGTTTAACAAAATGTGCGCGATGGCAATGTATATACAATCATTACTAAGTTCGGAATCTGATTCCGATGAACTCGAAGACCAAGTAATTTTAACATTACTTCGTGAAAAGCTTCCAAAAAGCAATTATCTGAAGAAAAGAAAGGCGTTTTCGTGTTTTTCGTTCACCTTTTGAATGTAAAGTAAGCACTGTTGTGAAAATTGTAAAAGCATCTTGCGTACTGCACAACTATTTGAGAAATTCTGCAGTAGTGCAAACTGGAGGTGATATCCCCGAACAGGATTTGCCACAGTTCCAATTACGTCCACTGCATCAAACCAATGCACGAAGTGGATCTCAAGCGTTTTGGATTCGTAAAAAGTTCACGGAGTACTTTAATTCACCCGGAGGTTCAGTTCCTTGGCAGAGAGATTGCGTGTTAAATGGAAAGTACTGAGAATGTATTGTAATTAGAATATAAAAAATTAATCTTTAAAGCATAATACATTTATAATTTTTAATAAATATAATACTTTTTAAGCTTATTTTTTAATGTTGTAACACCTTTTCTTTTCTCAATCATTTATATTTAAATTAAAGTTACTTTTCAAATTCTGGTTAGATACTAAGTTTATTTCGGAAAAATTTTAATACCTACCTCCGAAAGGAAAAGCATGTTAAAGGGGAACGTAACTAATTGGTAGTTCCTCGTAAATAAAATCATTCCGACAAAATGGCACACATCTGTATAGAAAATATACAAATATACCTACAAAGCAGTTTTGTTTTCGCCGAAAATCTGCTGTACATAAAATGTTATCTAAAACAAATGAAGGGTGCAGCGGAAATCGGCAATAGTCCAAAAAAAATAAATTTACACGAAAATAAATTGAATACATTGTAAGTAAACTAATTCAAGAAACACTTTTGATTGAAAAAAACAACCGTTTTCCCATGTACCCTTCAAATAAATTTATCTTAATTAATTAAAAAATTATAAAAACTTAACACATTTTATTCCAATTTCTTGGGCTATTTCTTCCCAAAGCAGCAATTTTAATTTGACTTTTAAATAGTCAGCATGTGACGTGTCGTATAATATTTTTCTCCCTCGAACTGCCTCAATTAATTGCTCTTCCATCGTAGACTTCGATTTCAGCACAAATTTTCACTCGCAGGTCGTAGTCACTAGTGACAATCTGCGGCACGACCACAAACCTCCGCAGCTCACGGGCGCTCTCAAGCTGTGTCACCGGACCCTGCGTTCCAACATCCGGTGTAGTATTCACTTCTTTGTTTCACAGAATCTCACGGTGAGTCACCCCACCCCACCTCACCCAGCTGCGTCTCAACTTGCGCTCGGCCTAAAGGTTTAAACAAAAATTGGCTGCTATTAGAATATTTCAAAAAAAAATAATATTTCCTGTTTTAATTATGATAGAAACATGATTTAAAAATCATGTTAAGTGGAAAAGAACAGAAATTTTTTTAATACAATTTTTTTTTCAAAAATTAAGAATTTTATGTCCCTGACCTCCTTAAAGTTAAAATTTTGCAGAAAAATCACTCTTTGGATGTTCACAGTTATTTTAATATTTTATGATGATATTTTTGTTGTATCATAAAAATAGTGGTACCAAACTGTTCAGAATGAATTCGGCTTTTAATTTATATAAAAAAATGGATTTTTTAACTGTTTAAAAAGTGTATTGTTTCCTTAAAATAAATATATTTTGGAGATGTACTCCAAAAACTATTTAATTGTATAATTTACTGAAGCATACTGCTTATCTCCTCATGTAAAATGAAAAATGATACTTCCCATGGTACGTATATACGTGCATATTCCTTGTATATATTGTATAATTTCTACTTTTGCGTAATGTATTGTTTGTACTTTTACTAAGCTGCTTGGTGACTTCACGAAAAATTTAAGGAGATCATCAAGGGACAGTACTAAAGAGTCGAACCACATAGAAAAATCCCCATGTATTTACACCATCTAAATATATAATGACTTACAGTATATAATAACGTCCTGAAATGTAATTAATTTTACAAGCAGCAAATGTATTACTCTTATATTTTAGTATACCTATAGAGAAAGCATGGCAAAATATGAATCTATAATACATATTTATTATACATAATACGGTAAATCTTACCAAAGATTTACCGTATTATGTGATGACGGTATGTGGTGACGGTAAATCTTACCAAAGATTTACCGTCTATGTAACTTAAATTTAACTAGAAATTTCCACCTCTGTTTCTTTACATTTCGATGTCTACCATTATGCAGAAAGCACTAATCCTCCTTAATCAATATTGCTAACTTAGTAAAACATGTTAATTCTAATATCCATTACTACACCTGCATAATTCAGTTTCATCGAGTGGAATCTTTCCACTGTTTTCTGGAATGACTCCTTGCACTGTTATAAAAGTACTTTGGTCTTTTGACTTCCGCACTCTCCTTACTTCTAATTACGCACATTCTAATTCCTTCGATTTCAGCACGCAAGTGACGGATGTTAAAAAAGACTTTACGAAGAATTTATGTCGAGAAAATAATGATTGGAGAGGTAACTGAAGAAAGTTGGAAAGATAAAAAAAAATCTATTTCGTCATAAACACAAACAGAAATACAAACACACAAACTGATGTGTGTGCATATATATATATATATATATAT
This sequence comes from Dolomedes plantarius, assembly GCA_907164885.2. Classification (NCBI taxonomy): domain Eukaryota; kingdom Metazoa; phylum Arthropoda; class Arachnida; order Araneae; family Dolomedidae; genus Dolomedes; species Dolomedes plantarius. The sequence goes on from OU015491.1 coordinate 56,990,683, forward strand.
ATATATATATATATATATATATATATATATATATATATATATATATATGTATATATATATATATATATATGTATATATATATATATATATATATATATATATATATATATATATATATATATATATATATATATATATATATATATATATATATATATATACATATATACATATACATATATATATATACATATACATATACATACATATACATATATATATACATATATATACATATACATATACATATACATATACATATACATATATATATATATATACACATATACATATATATATATACATATACATATACATATATATATATATATATATATATATATATATATATATATATATATATATATATATATATATATATATATACATGTACATACATACACATACACATACACATATACACTGCTGGCCATTGTAAATGCAACACCCTGAAGGAAACATGCAAATAACATGAAATTTACAAAATGCATTAGCGGAGGTGAGATATGCAAATGATTAGAATTTCAGCGCAGACGCACATCACGCGCGCGTGTGGCGCCACTTGAAAGATATATTTAAGGCTTGGAGATTTCGACGATTTCAAGTTCGGCAATTGTGTTTTTCTTGTGGTTTTTTCAAAAAAAACGATCAATTATGCCTCGTCGAAAACAGCGATCATCTTTTGATCAAGTATCCGAGTTCGACAGAGGAAGGATAGTGGCTTACCAAGATTGTGGATTATCTTTCAAGGAAATCGGTAGTCGTGTTGGACGAAACCAAACAACTGTAATGCGGATATGTGATCGTTGAATGCAGGAGGGTACGACGGACCGGCGTGTTCGATCGCATCCACCTCAGCGCACCACTTCACGTGAGGACAGGCAAATTGTGCGCATGTCAGTGACGGATCGCTCAGTCACATCACGAACCATAGCACAGCACATGCAGTCTGTAACGCATCATCCAGTGTCTGCGCGTACCATTCGACGCCGTTTACAGCAGAGTGGTCTGTCCGCAAGACGTCCATTGCTTTGTCCACCCTTCACGCAGAACCACAGACGTCTCCGCCGCCAATGGTGCGATGACAGAAGGATGTGGACGGCAGAATGGAATGAAATTGTCTTTACTGACGAGTCACGCTTCTGTCTGCAACACCACGATGGTCGCATTCGAGTCTGGAGACACCGTGAAGAGAGGATGCTGAACAGCTGCGTTATGCACCGCCATACTGGTCCTGCACCGGGTATTATGGTATGGGGCGGTATTGGATATCACTCTCGCACACCTCTAGTACGCATTGCCGGTACTTTAAACAGCTAGCGCTACATCTCCGAGGTGTTGGAGCCAGTTGTCCTTCCTTACCTTCAGGGCTTGTCCACAGCCATATTTCAACAGGATATTGCGCGACCACACGTGGCACGCATTGTCCAACGGTTCTTCGTCAATCACCAGATTGAATTGCTTCCCTGGCCGCCTCGCTCTCCTAATCTTTCGCCGGTCGTAAACATGTGGTCCATGGTTGCTCTACGATTGACCCAGATTCCATCCCCAGCTGCCACAGCAGATCAACTTTGGCAACGTGTGGAAGCTGCTTGGTCTGCTGTACCCCAAGAACTCATCCAAAGTCTCTTTGAATCAATGCCGAGGCATGTGGCAGCGGTGATCTACAACAATGGCGGCTACTCTGGCTACTGATTTTGGCAGGAACCACACTTCACAGAAGTCTATAAATTTAATCATTTGATACTTGGTCAACATGTTATCTACAAAATAAATTTTGTTGTGATATCTCTTGTCTTTCTTGGTGTTGCAATTTGGGTGGCCAGCAGTGTGTATATATATATATATATATATATATGAGGATGGAGCGAAAAAACTTTTTTATTATTTTTTTTCTTTCCTGTATCATCAATCATTTATCCGTGGCCCAAAATGCAAAAGTGCAAAATTTCAACCTAATTTGATAATATCTTCAGGTGGTGCACTAGAATCGAATTTTTGCAAAGTAGTATAAAAAGGCGACATTTAAAAACGTGGTAATAAAATTGAATTACAGTGGACGCTCGTTAATTCGAACTCGGTTAATTCGAACTTTCGGTTAATTCGAACTAATCCAAAGGCCCCAAAAAACTTGTACTGGAGTTAATGTTAAAAATATCTTATTAATTCGAACTAAATTTTTATCACTTCGGTTAATTCGAACTAAAAATTTGACAAAAAAAATTCTTTTTCCTCTTTTAATAGAGAAAATACACACTGTATTTATTATTTTGTGTGTCAAAATTTCTTTTCTGTGTAAAGAGGCCCATGCCTGCATTCCTAGACTATTGCATGTCCGCTAAACGTTAGTAGCTATTGTCCTTATTAGTGCTAAACGGAAAAAGCAATTTTCCTTTATTCGGATCGATTTTCTTAGAATTTCAGAAAAACTAGTCTTTACTATAGATTCTAGGGAGCTGCGTCAGTTATAACTGCAGTGCAGACAAGTTAATCTGGTCTAGTTTTTCTTCCTTATTGTGTGGTGTGAACGTGTAAAAATTCAGGATGTCTACACGTGGAAAGTCCAAAACCCTAACTTTGAAGACAAAGGTAGAAATTTTAAAGAAAGTAGAGAATGGCGAATGTAAAACAAAGTTAGAAGCTGACTATAGAATTTTAAAAAATGCCTTGTCAACTAATTTGAAAAACAAGGAGTCAATTTTAGATTCATGGGAAAAATCAAAATTTGCTAGAGGAAGGAAACGCATGGGAAATGCGTCCCAAGAAGTTCTAGAAAAAGCTCTACTGCTATGGTTCCAGGATGTTAGATATCGAAATTTTCCGATAAATGGACCCCTAGTGCTGACGAAGGCTGATGAATTGGCAAGTCGAATGGGTATTGAAGATTTTAAATGCAGTGATGGATGGCTTTCTCGATTTAAGTCAAGGCACAATATTTCTTATCAAACTGTATGTGGCCAAAGCTCTGATGTAATCGAAGACGATTTTGCACTAATTTCGGTAGGAAACTGCCAGGGCTTTTCTCTACTTACCTGCCGAAATATATTTCTAATGCGGCCATAATCGTCAAAGCCATAATGGACTCTATTAAAACTCTGAAAGCATTTATTTATATGGAACCTTCCTCTGAAAATGAATTGAAATGTTTACTTCAAATCGAGAAGTTGGCTGAACAATGTAGGCATCATAAACAAAACCAAACATCCATTTTACAGTTTCTCTTAACATTGGATAATTCGAACTTCGGATAATTCGAACTTTTTTCTGAGAACCTTCGAGTTCGAATTAACGAGCGTCCACTGTATATATTTTTATTTAATTTTATTTCTGACTCTAACTAAACATATTATATTAAAAAGCATTTAAGCAATAGACTCCTTCTTAATAATGTTTAAGTGTCCTTTTGAGAAGTTTTTTTGACTTTCTTTTTCGTGAGAATATTGAGATTTTGTCTCAAAAGGTGGCAAGTCTCTTGCATAGCTTTTATCTTGGTTCTTATATATTCGTCTCTTGCCTCTGAACGACAGAAATCGTCTCTTGCCTCTGAGCTTTAAACACCGTTCTACTGCCTGTGTGTGACTAGGGAACTTCTCAAAATACAGGAAATTGTCTCCTGAAGAAATTATAGTCTTTATTTCTGTATGACAGTATTTCATCGTCACTGGTGGTTCGGTAACATTTTCTTTCCACCAATTTATCTAATCGTAATAATGTGATGCTCCGATCTGAAGTTCAGGAAGTTGAAACTCGCGTACTTTTCTGCCTATGGTCTGTTCTCTTGCTTTTAATATTCTTCGAAGTGTTAGTTGTCTTATATTTAACTGTTCGTCTTGTAAAATAGCTAGCAACAAATTTTCTGGGTGTGCAAAGAATGAATTTCGTTGAATAGTTTTTAATACAATGCTCTTCAGCTAGATTTGCATATATGAAGATCTTCTAACCATATTGAAAACGCGGATAGGCCCATATTTACAAGATGGTTTAGTCTTGATGTCAAACCAAGATGGTGCGCATACTTTCATAATAAAATTGACAAGTTCTTTCAGGTTGACCGCTGGTTTCGTTGTTCCTATATGTAAAAGAATTCTGTTTGCACAAGTTAGCCGTCGGGAATGTGCTGGCTTTCCTGGATCCCTGTTAGATAAGCTATGCGTGATTGTGCCACAAGAAATAGATGAGCACATTTCATATAAATATTTGTGATTGGTGCTTAATAATTCAGCATTAACATCCGGAAATTCTGAACTTATAGCTTCAAAGGTCACCATTTATACAGAGGCTGTTCACACATTTTTTAGACGATTTTGGTAAGCCGTAATAAAAAATCGTTTGCTGCAAAAGAAATAATTGCAATTGTACTATGTTTTTAAAAGTCAAAATTTTCGTCTGCGGCTTGAAAGTTTTGTTTTTATTCAAAATGGCGTTTTTAACATAGCAGTGGTTCGAAGGCTACATTTATGCTCTTTCCGAAGAGAAATATACATACTCCGTTATCCAAAAACGATGTGAGTCACGGTTTTGTGATATCTAAAGCGTCGGTAGATAATATCGTCAACACGAAAAGAAAAAAACGTCAAATTGGAGCCTCAAGTGGGACAAAAATTCCAAACAAGTATCCAAGGAAAAAACGGACATCTTCGACTATTGCAAAGGTACGTTGTTTAATGTTAAAAGAAAATCCCCCTAGTCAAAGGACAGTTGCAAAATCATTAAAATGCTCGGTGTCCACTGTAAACAAAGTGATGAACGTTGATTTAAATCTTAAAAAAGCGAAAAAACGCAATGTGCATCGTCTTCTTCCAAATCATATCGCTGAACGCAGGACACGCTGCAGAATTCTATATGAGAAACACTTATCCAAAGAAAAATGGAAAACAATTGTCACAATAGATGAATCATGGGTGTATTTAAATGATTGCAACAAAAAAAGAGCCATTTATTATCCTAAAAGGGGAGAAAAAAAATTTAAGTACATGGTTCAAAGAATCGAAAGAAAGTTTTTTTAAGGGATTCATGATTGTTGCCGGTTTTTCTTATAATGGCAAGTTAAAAAAAAAGAGAGTGGAAAAAAATGTCAAGATTAACTCCAAATACTATCAGGAACATATTTTATCGCCAATTTTTCTGAATGAAATACCATCGCTTTACCCACAGTGCCATCAATCTGTGAGACTCCATCAGGACAAATCTAGCAGTCACACATCAAAATCCACTGTAAATTTTCTAAAAGAAATGGAACAAAAAACTGGTATCAAGGCAATACCCTTCACTGATATTCCTACTAAATCTCCCGATGTATCACCTATGGATTTTTGTGCTTTCGGACTTTTAAAATCTGCATTATCCAAACGTCATCCCAAAACCCTTACAGGACTCTGGAAAGCTGTTCAGGAGGAATGGGATAGAATACCTCTTCTGACACTTCAATAGGCATTATTATCCTGGAAATTGCGGTGTCGAAAGATAGTTCAGAATAAGGGATGTCAAATAGAACATTTAAAACACAAGAATTTTATGTAATTTAGTTTTGTGAATACAATATACATCGTCTAAAAAATGTGTGAACAGCCTCTGTATTCTAGGAACTTTTCAAGCCTTTTTCCAATGTTTCCTGAAAACTATTTGGACATGTCGTTGTACCATCGATGCTGGTGAAAAGATTACGGAGTGATAATTCATTAGCATGTAGTAGACGCACAAACCACTGTACCGGTCGATTAAGATATTTTTCCAATAGTACAATGACACCGTTTTTCTGTCCTGTATTTACAGCAGTACCGTCACAACCAATTGCCATCAACGATGTATGAAATTAGAAACTTTTTCCTAGCAATTCAACTATACTACATTTTTTAATCGTAATTGTATTATCCCAATCAAGTGAAAGATGCCCTTTGTACATAGAATCTGGATCAGAAATCAAAGAAATATGTTCTTCAGCCTTCCGATATGATCTATTTTCTGTCTTAGCCAGGAATAAAGTTTTTTCTTTACGGCTGTCAAAATAAAATAAACGAAGATATAGGTTGTTGGACATTTAATCGTTGCAGGTTTTGGCCTACTTTTCGAAGCTCGCGACGTAGTTTATGTCGATCTATTACTTTTGATGAGTTGTCACTACTGATAATACTTAAATCCTGCATTGCTGCGTTTACTATGATTACTGCTGAGCGATCAGAAATCCCAGTTCGATTACAAGATGTTGTTAGATTTTGTAGCTTATGTCTCATTTGAATCCTTTCTTCATGCTGCTTTTTTGATCGCTGGCAGGGTTTTGAAATGGAAAATTTACCTGGGTTAGTTTCAGTAGATCTTTCAGAAGAACATTCTAAGACTGGAGAAAACTGTGGTGAGTTGATTGAACTAATATCTTCTGCGATGTGTGGTAAGATAGCGCCAGTCCAGAAGTGAAGCATCCGTTTAAAACTATGTAAAATTGGATTAAAGTGTAAACCTTAATGCAAGTAATCTAGTCAGAACTGTTGGTAAATTATTAATACAAATGCAGTATAGGACAGTACACAAACCTACAATAACAAATTTGGGTCAAAAATTTTAAAATATGATTCTCAGTTGAGGTTAAAATGAAGTACTAAAAATGAGTTTTTTTTTACCCTCTCATGTCGTGCGCCACCGGAAGATGAATTCGTAGACAACTGATTTTTGGCTTAGATGATGTTCTATTATTTCATCAACAAATAATAATACAGGAATAAAGAAAAAATAAAAATTTTAAATTTCGCCTTTTTTGCTCCACTCTAATATATATATATAATGATAACGATGATGAACTTTAACTTAAAACTATGTAGAGGAGATAAAACACAATGAAGTTGTTGTCGAAATACCGAGGAATGAGATGATGACTATTTCAGGAGAGCCATTGACACATCGGGGAGGTAAAACCACAGAGAGGAGAGGCATTGATGAACACACAGAACAGAAATGCGACGCACGAACAGTATCTATTAAACTGATTTATTCAAAAGCCTGTACGGTATAATTCAGCAGACATTCGGCAAAGCACAGGTATATTTACGGCCAGACACACGCAATAGTAACGCCACCTGACCCTGAGAGAGCGCATTGAGAAAGCAGACTTTACATCGTAGAGTTCCTGGAATCAATACGCGGCAAGGGACAAAAGAAGGAGAGAGAGAAGCAAAGAAGTAATGAAGCAGAGCTCGCAAAAATCAGCTGCCCCATCTTTTAAACCATGGGGGAGCTGACGTGACGCTAGGTGTCAAAATTTATTTAATTGGCCAGAGCCGAACATCCGACTTGATCACGCGAGCCGTAACTCAAGATTCCGAACATGCGATGCAAGCCTCGTGGTTTCTGAATAATCCTGAATCATAGGCGCCTGATTTTCAGCGCGTGCCTTAAGGAACAGACTAGTTAGTTAATTCATTTAATTGTTGGTCGCAATTTGGAAAAAGGGATATATATATATATATATATATATATATATATATATATATATATATATATATATATATATATATATATATATATATATATATATATATATATATATATATATATATACAGTTGGTTCTCTGTTTAACGACTTTCAAGGGACCGTGAAAAATCGTCCTTAAGTAGAGATCGTCCTTAAACAGAATTTGTGAAAAAATAACATTTCCCTTCACACTTTACAGGCTTAGGACTATCAATATATTTCTTAATATATTAGCGTGTTTAAAAATGTTATTTTTATTATCATCATTATTTTATTCACAAAAAGTTATTTTAAATTACATTGAAAAAAAAGAGTACAAGCAATACAATAAATTACGTTTTAAAAAATTCAAAAAGTGTTGATTGCTTCATTCGCCTTGTTTTCGTTATTCTCTTTTCCAGATTTTCTAAAATGTTAAATGAGTCACCTTCCATTTTCGATGTAATATAGCGTCGGAGAACATCTAGAGCAAAAATTTCGTTTGTGTAAGACTGTGGCAGTGTCTCGTTTTCCGTGTCTTCAACTTCACCTTCATCGTCTGACACTGTGTTTTCGTTTACAATATCTTCATAAATTTGGTCTACATTTCTGAAATCTGTTGTTAAAACATATTTATCACAATTGTAGAAATCTTGAATTGAAACATCCTCATCTTCAACAAGACTTCTCCATTCTTCAGGGGTAATGTCATCTTCGTTGATTTCTACATCCGTACTTTGCAGTTCCACTACAAGTTCTTTGTGAATTCCAGCAACGCGAAAGCAGTTTTTTATTGTGGATGAAGAAACTTCTTTCCATGCTGATGTTATCATGTGCATTGCTTCCAAGATTGTAAATTTTCTAATTTTTATACTGTCAGCCGAATTGTTTATTAATTTCCTAATTAAAGACTTTCTGTAGTATGCTTTCAAACTGCGAATGATACCCAGGTCTAATGGCTGCAACTTGCTAGTGCAATTAGCTGGTAAGAAATGGATAGTCAAATTTGTAAGTCCAGGGATATTTGGAGTATGTGCAGTGCATCGGTCGATTAAAAGTAAAACTTTTCTCTTTTCTCGATGCATTTTTGCATCAAATTTTCTAATCCAGTCAGTAAAAATTTGTGATGTCATCCACGCTTTATTGTTATTGCGGTACTCACAAGGTTTCCTGGTGATATTCTTAAAACACCTTGGTTGCTTTGATTTGCCTATAACTAGTGGTGTAAATTTCTCAGATCCATCCGAATTAGTGCACAGTAAAACCGTCAATCGTTCCTTACTGTGTTTTCCACCAAAACACTTTTCGCCCATATACGTTAAGGTTTTATTAGGCACCATATTGCAGAATAGGCCCGTCTCATCTGCATTGAATATGTTCTTATCATCATATCCATCTAATATTCCCTTCAGCACTATTTTCCATTCATCCACTATTTTCATCTACGGAGCCACTTTCGCCAGATATGCTTTTAAATACAAGCCCGTATCTTTCTTTGAACTTTGTTAGCCAACCAGCCGAAGCCTGAAAATTTTGCATTCCAAACTTTTCTTCCATTTTCTTTAAATATCACTCCGGAAATTGGAATGTTAGATGCTCTTGGTTGATGAAATCATTGCAGGACTGCCTTCTCAAACTCTTCTGATTGGCCACATTGAATTTTCTGCCGTTTGGATTTGGATCCCTAACCAAATTTTTGTGCTGCTTCAAGAATTTTCTCTTTGCTTGCTAAAATGCCTTTGAGAGTAGACTCGGGTAGCTGAAATTGTCTTGCGAATTGGACTTTTGTTATTCCAACACTTTCTTCCCAGTTTTCAATAATTTTCACTTTTTCGTGTAGCGTAAGATGCTTTCGCTTTGATGCCATTTTGCTCTGCTCACCTCGTATTCGTACTGGAATGAGTTCCTACACACAACCATGAATTCTCTAAACATGAACACGTACTTCCCAGAAGGAGTGAGAGAGGGGTGCTTTTGGACAGTTCGTAAACCACATGAGAACATGGTAGGTACAATAGAGTGATTCCACACCCGCACTAAGAAATTCGATCCACTGCAACAAGTCTATGATTGCAACAAACATAAAGGAAATTCTGGGTCTGTTATTGAAACCAAACTCCCCCACAGAAAATAACCCTCCTGTAAATAAAATGTTGAAGAAAAAGTTTATCATTTAAGAAAAAATCGTCGTTAAATAGGAACAAAATCGTCGTTAAATAGAATTTTTTTACTTCGGAGGGACCGAGACCGGGAAATATCGTCTTTAAATAGAGATCATCGTTAAGTAGAGCGTCGTTAAACAGAGAACCAACTGTATATATATATATATATATATATATATATATATATATATATATATATATATATATATATATATATATATATATATATATATATATATGTATATATGTATATATATGTATATATATAAACACACACATATATATATATAAATCGTGTGCGTATGTGTTTATCTGCAGGTACATAATGTGTATACACACAGGTTGGTCAATATGGATTTTTTAAAAGGATTTCTATATCGCCTTTCACAGACAGAATTTAAAATTAATTTAGCACTCGTATGTATTCGTCAAGAAATAACTTAACAATTTAAAATTACCTTTTAACATTCCATGTAAATCTCCTTTGCTGTTTTTGAATCTGCCACGGTTACACACTATAACAATTTCCTGGTGTATCATCCTCGCTTTAATTAATTTATGGTTACATTTAATTAACAGAGGAAACAAAATGTAAGTGCTTGAGAACAAGAGAAAAGCGTAATTAAAATTGAATGCACCGATTGCCTCTTAAATAATAGATTGATAATGCAGACATACACACATATTGACTCTTTTCACATTACGTAATGTATAGAAGTAATTAATAATTTGGGACCTTCCTGAGCCAATTTATAAAGTTTCAATACTTCCTGAAAATGAGAACTAAATTAACATTTTACTTGTGTTGATTATTGTTCCTAAGATTAATAACTAATTCTAAGGCATGTTTCGCTGACTTTATTTGTGATTCTTTGTGAATGCGATTTATAATTGCGTCGCAGTTTCATTCAGATTTATTAGATAGAACACATGAAGTGAAATTGCATTCATATGTAATACGTGAGGCTACATGAAATCAGCGAAGCTTCTGTTTTCTAGACAATTTTTTTAAATGTAACTTTTTGAATAGAATGAGTGGGGTATGTGGGTTTTTCAAGTATTTATAACAGAAATTAAAAAAAAAAAAGAAATTCATGTAACTCCATTTAGACATCAAAATAACCACATACACATGTATTACTTTCGTACTTACTAAATATGAGAACTAAATTAACATTTTACTTGTGTTGATTATTGTTTCTAAGATTAATAACTAATTCTAAGGCATGTTTAGCTGACTTCATTTGTGATTCTTTGTGAATACGATTTATAATTGCGTCGCAGTTTCATTCAGATTTATTAGATATAACGCATTGAAATTGCACAGTGATGTAGTGAAAGATTACGAGTGAAATTGCATTCATATGTAATACTTGAGGCTACATTAAATCGGCGAAGCTTCTGTTTTCTAGACAATTTTTTTAAATGTAACTTTTTAAATAGAATGAGTGAGGTATGTAGGTTTTTTAAAGAATCTTTAACAGAAATTTAAAAAATAAAGAAATTCATGTAACTTGATTTAGACATCAAAAGAACCACACACAACACGGAATTTTAGTACAACTGAGAATAACGTGTAATACGTGTAATACACGTACTGAGATACGAAGGTAATACGTGTTTCACTTTTAGTAAAACACATATTACCTTCATACTTAATAAATATGAGAACTAAATTAACCTTTTATTGTGTTGATTTTTGTTTCTGTGATTAATAACAAACTCTATCATTTGTGAATCATCTGATATCATTTGTAATTCTTTGTGAATACGATTTATAATTAAATAGGAATTTCATTCAGATTTATTAGATAGAAAGCGTAAAGTGAAGTTGCATTGATAGGTACTACTGGAGACTACATGAAATCAGCGAAGCTTCTATTTTTTTGACATTTAAAAAAATATATAGCAGTTTAAATTGAATAAATGAGATATAGGGATTTTAAAGTGTTTTTAACCATAAAAAATGTAACTCGATTTAGACATCAAAATAATTACTTACACACACACGTATTAGCTAAATACCACCTCAATATGGAAAATAAATCAACATTTTACTTTTGTCGATTATTGTTTTAATGATTAATAGCAAATTCTAGGGCGTGTTTTGTTGACTTCATTTGGGATTCTTTGTGAATACGATTTAGCATTACGCCACAGTATAAGGGCCTGTTCACATAGGAGTCTGTTGCGTAGCGTTAAGGGAAAGATGACGTTGAGGCGAAAATAAACCAATCATCGGCGTTAAAAATTTCATTGCTAATCGTTTGGAGGTTTGTCATTGGTAAAATATATTTCAATACTTTAACGCTCCGCAACAGACTCCTATGTGAACAGGCCGTAATTGAGCTTTATTAGGTAGAACGCATAAAATGAAATTGCATTGATTACTAATACTGGAGGATACATGAAATTAGCGAGCTTTCATTTAATTTACAATTTTTATTTTAATTAGTAGTTAAATAGAATAAGTGAGGTGTAATGTGATTTAAACGATTTTTAAGAGAAATAAAAGAAGGAAATACATGTAACTCCATTTAAACATGAAAAAACTACACACAAATACACATGAATTACCTTAAAATTTTTGCAAAATGTTTAAAATCTAATTTAACATTAATGGGTCCATTGAAGTAAATTACAGGTAAAATAATTAGAAACTATGTTGCGACTAATACGCTAATGAAATATTAATAGCTAGCCAAGAAAATCTGTATTAATTTTAATTTATTTCGATATTTTGAACTTTATTTCCTTGCCATAGCAATAGGTATGAATGGTCCTGATATATCTGTTACGGTGAAGTAACATTCTATTATTTATCTTTGCCTAGTCGGATATAATTCGAACGATTGAAAATCCTCTTCTTTCCTAATTTCTGTTGTTATTTGGTTGCACTTACGGCAAAATGCTGTAACAGGTAATCTATAATCAAAATCCTAATGGTGTATATATTTCGATATTCTTGAGCCTTTTTTTCACATTTGTCTCAAAAAAATATCTTGGATTTTTGTCTACTTTTGGTCGATCAGATCATAGCTTTGCGATATCCCCCATCTATCTCAAACTCCTATAATCTCACTTCAGCCTAACAGACTTCTGTCTCCCGATTTATTGTGCTCCTTTTCCGTGAAGACATTTGAAACATAGGTATTTGGTTTCCATGTAAAAGTATTGTACTGAGAGAGAATTTCCGGTTTTTCTTAAATTTTAAAGGGAATATAATGGAGGTTTATTTATCGATTAGTAAAAGATGAATGGCTAGATCAGGGATTCCCAACCTTTTTCCCTTTTACTGCACCCTTGGGAATGAGATTAGAAACTCGGGGCACCCTTGTTAGTATTTTAGTGTTTTCAATTTTTTAAATATGAAATAAAAGTGGAAATTATCTGGAATATGTTAAATTTAAGTTCATGTAAAGTAGTTACTCCACTGCTGGTTCTTCTTATTTGTCGAAATATACGAGTAGCAAACACCATAATAGCATATTGTTACAAGGTTTACGAGTCTATGGTAATCTAGCCAAATATGAGATTTATCGCCAAATTGGCGATGGATTTAGTAACTTATTTTGGTCGCTAAATTTGGCCATATTTAACTACATTTGGCGATATGGCACCAAATGGTCGCCAACTTGTCGTCTAGACAATTCTGGAAGCTTCTGGAGATATCTAGCTGACTGACCGATAGGGGGCGCTTAGGAAGTCTATAAATATACCTGACAATGGCATTGGAACTGAGTTCTTTTCTACTGAGAACTGAATGTGTTGAAAGTGAGTTAGGCGTGCATTGTATTGAAGACTCTGGTATCCTGACTTGTGTTTTTAGAGTATTTTGCTGTATAGAAGACAGTTGTTACGTGTTTTCTGTTTGAATTTGTGTATGCGCCTCAAGAATTTACGGAATAATAAATTTTATTTTGTGTTCAATTTATTGAAGAGATTTTATTCAATTCTATCTAACTCAGGAAATACGGGACAATATATAGATACTGTTTCAAAAATAGCCATTGGATTCAGTATGGTAATACATTAGAGGACTACAACGGAAATCACTGAAAATTTTTGTTTTATGAATGTTAGACTTACGATTGATGGTTAGAGCAGAAATGTTTGACAGTTTTGGGTGTAAGAGTATCTAATACATTCTCAGGAACGAGTGTATCGATCTGTGTCACAATATGCCGGGCGTGAGAGCAATTCAATTTAATATTTTTTCATGTGGGTCCTACTAATACTTTTTTTTGGTTAGTTGGTTGTCGTGTCCATGGACAGTGAAACTAAATGACACCGTGGGCGGTCCACACAGCCTCAGCTATCTGGAGGCAATTGTCCGCATAAAGGTCCTCTTGGAGACAATCACAGATCTTCTGCATTGTAGCCATTATTTCAGAGCAAGAGAAAACATGATCAGGTCTCATTTCGGTATTCGGGCAGTTTCTGCAATTAGTATAAGTCCTGGTTCCATCCTGTTGAATTCTCATCCCTCTGAAGTGCCGAGTTCTCAGTCTTGATTTTGTAATTTTTCTGTTGGAGTTTATTTCGCAGATCTGATATTTTAATTCGATGACCCTATTTCTGAATTTAGACTTTACAACTGAGTTAATGTCACAAAGATTTTTTGGGGTAGTAATTTTTGTTTATCCCCCCAAAAAAATCTCGTGACATATTGGATGGGAATCACCGAGCTAGACATAGACACGAAATCAACACTTCTAAAATTTCATAATAAATTAGAATCAGGTATTTGGGAATTGTTCATAGGGATAATCACCCCCATTGCTTCTTGATCTGAACATGAAGAATTCAGTAGATGGAAACATGTAGTCATTCTTTTTCATTGATTGTGCAGACTAGTTGATTACGTAAAGTTTCTTATAAGTCAGCTAGATGAAGATTTATAAATATCTACAGAGATTTGTACAAACCTTGAATATCGAATATTGCATCCCTGTAACAATAAAATCGAAAAGAAAAATTCATTGTTAATCCGATTTAAACCTACTCTCAAATAAGCCATAATGAAATGAAATTCGTGTCCGACTCTCAACAGTCTCTGTCAATTGGGTTACGAAAATTCAATAAAATATAAGAAGTGAAGTTTAGGCATTTCTGAACAAAAATAATGAAATGTATTTGAAATAAATAAATGATGACTTAATTATCAATATAATTTGTATCTTTTAAGGTTTCTTTCCAATCAACAAAATGTTGAAGAAATTACAATATTTAACTGTTCATAAGCTGATGAATGAATTGTAGAGTTTTTATAGAGCGCTTTCAAAAGAAAGTTATATACAGAGAAAGTTATGGATTAGAGTTGGTTGATAGTTCGAATTTTAAAATGAGTATTAAAAGTACGAGAAAAAAATTAAAATGAAGGTTATTTTCGGTGAAATTTGTTGATACATAGGTCAACAGTTATAACAAATAAATATATATGTATAAAACAGTTCCGTAACTGACTGACTGACAGATAACGCACAGACCAAACCTCTGGACCTAAAGGGCTGAAATTTTGCATGGCGATTCTTCTTATAGTGTAGGGATGCACTAAGAAAGATTTTTAAAAAATTCTTCTTAGATTTTTTAAGTTAAATTCTTAAACCATTTTTGTAACTTTCAGTAATCATTTAAGCATTATAAGCATCCTTAAATGATGACTGAAACATTTACAAAATCAATAGGCGATTGTATATGAATACGATTAATTTATTTTAAAATTTTTATGAGTTTGCATTTAAAATAATAATCATTATTTTACAATAAGTATTATATATCAATAATGCAAACTCATTGATATAAATTAATCATTATATATCGAAAAGTTTAAAATAATAATCTGAGGGTTATAAAATTTATATCACGAGAAAGTACATAAAAATTCCTTTAAAATGAAATCTTTTTCGAATCTTTACCTCCCTTTTCTGATTTTCGGTAAACTTTTTAGAGATTAATTTTTAGAATTTAATTTATTAAATGCAGATCACGTGATTTTTTTCTTTTTGTGATATTTTTAATAAATTTTGCGTCACGTGCATAACAGCGAAATAAATTGACAATTATTTTTTCCTTTCTAATGCGGCAGACGATTGGACATTATCCAAAAAAATATTAAAATACAGTAAAAGAAATGTTCTTTAAACTGTATTATATTCTTTAGTATGTTCTTTTATATTTAATTTCAGTATTTTCTTCTACATTATTTTGTCTATAAAATTATCCGTTACGATATTTTTATAAATATATATATATTTTTTTTGCATTAATTGCATACATTGAGCGTTGTATTTATTATAAATATATGTTTTTTTGTTTTACTTTTGGCATTAACTGCATACATTGACCGTCGTATTGAATTTTAATGTACTTCGTAGCGAATCACGGCTATTCAGCTAGTAACAAATAAAATAGCCATATTTGATTCCCTCATTGCAAATTTGACAAAAATACAATAATTTTGAAACCAGGAAATCCCTTTTTTTTCAAATAGAGCCCAGGATGGTAAAATATCGAGAACTTTTTTTTAAAAGTCTATAGTATTCAATATGACTGCTTGAAATTGTTCATTTAAATCCTTCAGAATGATCCGTGAACGGTAAATCCGAGTGTAATGTAAACCAATGTCTTAAAAACACTTTACATTTACAGTAAAAAGTAAAAGTTTTTTTCAGGAAAATAGTCAATTTATTTTCCAGACTATTCTGCCCGGTTCCTATAGTGGTTAGCAGCTTTGGATCCCCAATTGTGGGTAGGTTTCGAATAGAGCATAGAATCGTCCTCAATAAGGCATGGAATATCCTGGAATGTTCCGACACAGCGAGCATTTTTGTTCACCTATATGGTAATTCCATAATAAAGTTGTCGATGAATTCACGGTGTAGGTAGACAAAGTGTTTGCCATGTTGGAAGAAGAAAATTCTAAATCTCCTGCATTATAAGCATTCTTAAATGATTACTGAAACATTTAGAAAATCAATAGGCGATTGTATATGCATACGATTAATTTATTTTCAAACATTTATGGAGTTTGCTCCGTTATGTTACATTTTTTAATGAAGTTTGAGATATAAATTCATATGACGGTTCGTGATCACATTCATTAGAAATTTAGTTTTGATTAAAGAAAAATAATACTTATTTAACGTTTAAATAAATCGAAATCAGAAGGTTGTAAAAGACATAAAATACTCCTTAAATACATGATTCTGCAGTTTGTATTTCCTTGGGTATCCTACATTTGCAACATCGAAACAAAATATGTTCTCATCACAAAATCGTTAAATAAATAAATAATATATATATATATATATATATATATATATATATATATATATATATATATATATATAGTGTTTATGTGAGTGTGTGTGTTTGTTTGTTTGTTTGTGTGTGTGTTTGTGTGTTTGTGTGTGTTGTGTTTGTTTGTTTGTGTCTGTGTGTGTGAGTTGTGTTTGTTTGTGTGTGTGTGTGTGTGTGTGTGTGTGTGTGTGTGTGTGTGAGAGAGAGAGAGAGAGAGTAAAGTGCAATTTATCATCAAATTCAGAGTAATTCTCCCAACTCAATTTGTTAATATTTTTAAAATAAGTAATATGCTGTCATTTATTTAACGCATAGGAAATTTTCAATTCATAAATTGCAACGTGAGAGTTAATATTTTGCATGACCGAATCTAAACCGTCAGTTTAATTCTTTTAGATCTTAAACTGCCCTTAACTCTTGTACATTTGCTTTGAAACATATTGCAGTCTCAAATTCAAATCAATTCCTCATTTTAACAAACATCCACATACGTTTAAATTCTGCTTAAAGTTAATCAGGCAAATCATAAGAGGTTAAAATACATTTTAGCTTCTGAACCCCCAGGCGTATTTTACGGAAACGGACGTAATAACGGCGCTGAGTATCATAGGTAAATTCACATAATCTAAGCAATTTCCTGCAGGCCCGTTTCTAGCACCAGAATGTTTAATTCAACTCGAGATATGTTATGAGAAAATTGGTCCTAGTAGGGAATTGATTCTTCAGAACCTGAGCTACAGCATGAATATTAATATGATTTGCTGAAATTTAAGTTCTTAGCTTTTAAGAAAAGTCGCATTTCGTAAAAGCTATTTTAAAGCTATTCACTGCGATTTTCTCAATTAAAAAAATTAAACTTTTAATATTAACCAAATACATCGAAAGAATCTTATCAATAAGAAGTGAAAGCGGCAGATAAAGCAAAAATATATTTTAAGATGGTGGTAATATTCATTTAATTCTATTATATATATATATATATATATATATATATATATATATATAATGCGTAGATATGCGGCACAAAAATCGACGATATTTCTACAATCCGAATGGCAACAGCTGCAAGTACTGGATGTAAACATTAGAGGCCGTCCGCCTCTAATGTTTACATCCAGTACTTGCAGAACTGGTTTCCAGTACTTCCGTCACTGGCTACGTCAGTTTTCGTCTACTATAGATCACGTGATTATCGGGTGGCAAAAAACAGAAGCCGTTCCTATGCGTTTGCATGTGTTTTTGGGCGATACCTTCATTTTGAGTAAAATAATTTAAGTTTACTTATAAAATTCCTCATATTAGTTGTATGTAACAGGTATTTTAACTTTTTTTCAATATTTCGCAAGGTTTAAGATAATATACTCATTCTTTCGTTGAGAATGATTATTATTATGTGGAGATATGTATAGATATCAGGATAAGTTACTTCAGGCCAGCGTCTTGTATCGTAACTCAAGTCTTCCTCTGTCATTAAATAACGGTCACGTACTGAATAAACCTTTCCGAGCTGTACCTGAATGTTTAATTTAGTGATATACCTTTGTTTAGATACCGTATCTAAAGACTTTGCGTAATCTGAGAGCATTTTATTAAACAAGCTGTAAGAATGCTCATTCAACGCCATGTTAAATTATGCAATGTTTTGCCACTCCTCGCCAAACAAGAAGTAAAATCTGCAAGAGTTGAGGTGTGACATGCTGCGAGACACTGCCCTATTTGCAACCGCGTGTGTGTAGTGGCTCGACGATAGCACATAGTTTGGTACAATTTAATTGCTGTATTTTACTCGTGAATAATTTTAATTTATTCATTTGATGCGATTAAGTATGATGAGATATCTGAATTGTGAACAATAATACATACAGTGAGTGATGTAATTCATACTATGTTTTAGTACTTGCTGAATTTTTACTCCATTTTTTAAGTGAAAATTTCCCTCCAAAATTTCTTATTTGATGTAATGATAAAGTGTAGATATCTTAATTTTGAAATATAGTACATACAGAGAGGGAAGTAATTTTTAAAATCATTCGTGTTGGGTTTCTCAGTCTTATATTTAACAGTTATTATTTCTCAGTCTTATATTTTGCTCTGTTCTGAAGTAATGGGAATTCACATTTTTTTAATCATGATGTTTTAGAATAAGCCTTATAGTGAAATTAGCAATGATTATAAATTTTTTGACTGATATTCCCCTACCCCTTGATAACGTATATTTATGATGGCAGATAACGGTAACATTCCTTACATATGTTACTTTCCGTTGAGTTGTTTTGAAAAAGAAAATATAAAAATAAAAGCAATCATGCTGGTTGCGCAGCGGCTAGTATAACTAAATTTAGTTACATTCCAAGCATTTCGTAGTAATGTCGATTCATTTGAAGTACAAAATGTTTGGTTTCAAATTGACTTTGACACCCAACAGTGAGGAGACGAATTTACATTAAATACAACTAAACACAACTAAATGTTACTAACACAAATTTAGTCCCCTCCACCGCTCTGGGGGTTACTGAGCGATTAGGGCGCTTTCTTAAGATACCACAGTTTAAGGATAAAGGTCCTTTAAGTGGCATAGGAATTTGTAGCGGTTTAAAATCAGCTTTAAGCCTTGAATTCCGGTCTGTTAACCTCTTTTGTAGCAAACGGTAACTGTAGCTCTCTAAGAACAAAATAACAGTCAGTTAATCAATCCTCTAAAGCGTAATTCTCAGTCACTAGAAAATATTTTTAAGAAATTCTACTTCTAGAATTCTTTTATCTCCAGGGTACTTGTTAACTGGTCCATCGGGAACCTATTATACATAGAAATCATAAGTATACAGCTGCTAGGTAATTTGAACCAGCACTTTTGCTGTTGTGAGTTATTGCAATAGTCTGTTTTGTATCAACGAGTTTTATTTAAGATTACTTTCTTGTAATTCCCACGATCTTTTTCCCAACGCTTTATGCAGCTACCGTGGCTCACAGAAGATGAAACCGGTGTATGGTAGTATAAAAGGTATAAGTAAATGGTATGATCAAACAAAAAAAAAGGAAATAGGGAGTGAAGTGAAAATTCTACACTGCTGGGAATATTAGGGTGACAAATGAATCTTCGTGAGCCAGTATACTTTTGATAGATTAGCTAACGAAACTAGGGGAGATTTAGAGTATGAAATTTATATTAAGCGAATCTAAATTATATTAGCATGAACTGTTACAAAGAGACTAGGTTATAATTAAGATCTTCTCTTGCGAATAAATACCTCTGGAAATAAAATCGAGTCCAAGATAAAAATACTTTTTGTTAACTCATGCTTTGTTTCAAATCTAACCTCTAAAATCTCTCAGAACTTTGTCTCAAACATCATGGTTCCTTCAGGCAAGTTTGGTGATAAATGTCGTAGAGTGGTCCCCTAATGACCTCGTCCTCTATGGTAATTGCTTCTAGAATTAAAGTACATTTTTTTATTTAAACCTACCGATAACTGCACTGCAATCATACCATTTACAATATATTTTATGTTTTAAAATTTTCAGTAAAGTTAGCTTTGTACTTTGTTGAAATTCCCCTTTAGAGTACAACGTAGTTTCTTTTTTAAGGTTGCCTCCTCTTTGATTTGACATCTTACCTCCTTCAGTGCTAACTTAAAAAAAATTTATCATTACGAGATCACAGAAGAATGTTTTAACTTACTGTATACTTAAGGACTTATCATAATCCATCATCATTTTAAAACACATTAAAAGCACAAGCTTAACCTTTATTTCTATCTAAAGATTATAATAAAAGATACATTTACTTTACTACTCCACTTCTTTTCAAAGACTGTTATATAAATATTAATATCTGAAACCATAAATTCCCGTACTTTATTTATTACTAATGAATTATAGTTCTGATTTTCATACCTGAAAATTCAGATAATTTTTATTTAGGATTATAATCTTTGATCCCATTGAAATCTAAGTTGATAATTACTTTAGTCAGAACACAATAAAAAAACAGTATATTCCATGAGTTAAAGTTTGCTTTGTCAAATGCACTCTACTGTCAAAAGCATTCTTACACAAAAGTCGTAAGTGAAAAAGTACATTTATTTGAAAAATTAAAACATTGTTGAATCAACTTTGGCTGCATTGACAACACTGATTCTTCTGGGCATGCTTTCGTACAATTTCTGGTGTTCGCTAGAATTTCTCTCCATTCCTCGATTAAAGCCTCTACCACTGTGACTTTTTGAATGAGGGGGTTCTCATGCGAAGACGAATTATCCTTCTAGCTGGTGCCGTAAGCATTCGATATGATTGCCTTTTTGCCAGCCAATTTAATTTTTGAAAGTTTTGTTCTTCGGATCACTGCATGTCTCGAAGTGTAGAATGAGTTCAGGTCACGCTGAAAGAAACAAGAGTTTCTTACGACATAATGCACGTTGTGGGAAGTGCACAATCAAATAAATTGATTGAGCTTCTCATAGTTCATAGCTGAGGGAAAAATAGTGAAGGATTTAGTCCTTCCCAGAAGAAACAGGTATTAGACCATCATAGAGTCCCCTCCAAATATAACAATTTTGGACAATGTAGCCTGTACGAAATCATCCCCGTGGCAAAAGTCAAACCCAGACACGTCCGTCCAGTTGGAAAAGTTTGAAAAGCGATTCACCACTCCACGTAACCTTTTTCCAGTTTTATACTGTCCATGAACGACGCGCAAAGCAAGTGTCTCTGTCTGGCATTTGACCGAGTAATGTCGAATTATGTGCAACTAATCTATCACAGTAGCCAATAATATTCAGTTCACGGCAAATTGTACAGTTACTGAAATCAATTTATGCGGATTGTAACACCTCTAAAATCACTGCTGACATACTGAATAAACTATTATTCTTTAGAGTCCTCACGGAACACCTCTTTCCTTATTCATCTAATTTGCCCGAGCCGGAGATTCGCTGCAATAGTACCGTCGACCTCCCAAATTCACGTGACACGTGGCACCTTTGATTTCCCGATGTCTAGAGGAGCATCAATTGCTCGTAAAGACTGTTTGCTTAACTAGCGTCGATTGACCGTACCTCTTGGGAAATCCGCAAGTCCTACGCCGCGTACCATTGGAGAGTCCACTGAAATTTAAAACTTAGCTAGGTGATCAGGTTATACTTCCTTAATACGCACTGTGCTTCTTCAGTTACGCATGTGATTTTGCCAGTATTTGCCTGACTGCTCGGAGGTGTCTCATTACGTTTGGCAATTACGGCGTATGTACACATACGTTATATATATAATATAAAGTCTATTTACGCAATGTATATCGATTGCATCTTCGAATCACATGTGGAAATAATTTTTTTCGCAAAATATTTGACTTCCTATATATATATATATATATATACAGTGATTTCCGCTTATAAGAACCACGTTTGTCATTACTGTTTTTGATTCTTATAAGCGGTTGATTCTTATAGCCGAAATTTAGGTTTTTGGACAGGCGCACACACACACCTATATACATATATTAGATAATTTACCATAAAATACTCTTTAATTTACATTAATTATCTTTTATTAATTTTATTTTTATAATTTTAAAAATACAACTAAATTTCTAGACTTATAAGTAGATAGACATGATTATAGTAAAAGAAGAAAAAAATCCAATATTTGTTACAATATACCTGCTTAACAGTTTTAACATTTCAACTACAGAAAGGGAGCAAGAAAAAGTTTTCTATGGTAGATTGACGTAATGAAGTTTTCAGGAGGCTGTTTATACCTCTTTCAATACTAATAGTCTCAGATGAAGATTCACCTTCAAACTTACGTTTCACGGTTTGATAACGCGCTAAATCTACTAATGTCACGTTTGCCTAAGTGATAGTGGACACTTCGCCGAAGATTTATGTGTTTCAGGGTCCAGGAAGCCGCAACCAGAATGTGGGAGGTGGGAAAAAAAGGGCCCCTATTTTTGTTTGTCAGTGCAGAAAAGTGAAATCGGACCCGGACGGGTAAAGATGCCCCAGGGTCAAGCTAATAGGACAGTGTTGTGCTAAATTGTTTAAGGGGAAACTATTATGTTATGTCTAACAAAGAAAGGAATGAATTTTAAGACTATATTCCATCCCATCTTATCAATCTTTCTTTAAAAAAAAGAAAGAAAGAACTTCGTGCCTTTTTAGGGTTTAAGTGGCTTTTTTTTGAAAAATGAAAGGAAAGCGAAGAGTGTAAACTGATTCTTATAACCGGTGGATTGATTCTTTAAAGCGAAAATTTTAACATGGAAATAATGCATTTGTTTTTGTTTTCGCGATATTGATTCTTATAAACGGTTGATTCTTATAACCACTGATCACTATAAGCGGTGGTTACTGTATATATATATATATAATACATACACACAAACTACTATATTTGCAAATATAGCATTCTGCATTTATAGTTATTTATATAGGATATCTGACGCCAAAAAATAGCTTAAAATAAATTGATAATACTCCTTTTGAACTTTACTCCAGGGAAAAGGAGATATAAAAAAGAAGTTATTGCTAGAATATGATAACTCTTTTTTCCTCTTTCAATATTTTTTATAGATATTGCTCTTAGCTTTTTTTGCACAGACACTGGAACAGAATCCCCCCTCCCGTTACCTTGGGCGTTTTAGACATTTGTTTAATTTTTTTTTCTTTCCTCCTTCCATTTCTGAAATCTGGATTTTAAAACCAGTTTTCACGCTTACTCGGTCCTTCTCAAACATCAAAAGTTTTGCTCCATTCCGCAGTTGTTAACTTTTTCCTGCAAGATATTTTTTCCTTAACCTCTCCGTTCAAGTCACTTCATGGGGAAAATAAACGTCTTCACTCTTTTCTATATTTTTTTCATTAAATTTTGTGTTTATAGAAAGATATAAACTTTATTTTTGAGTGTTTTTTGTTTCTGTGTCGAAAAGGAAATCTCTTAGCAATGTATTACAAATGCTAAATAAAGATGCACTAATTAGAAAATCTCTCTTTGTGTTTTAACCGTATGTTTAAATCAGAAAGAGAAGAGGCCGACAAAATAGTTTTATTTTTCAACACTGACTAGTGAATTTGACTGCAGCTCTCTAAAAGATAATATTTTGTTGGGGTGCGTTCGCCAATGTAACAATTAAGTAATTATTGCACATTAAAGACTAAAAGACTGTACTGATATAAGCTAAAGTAGTTTTGATACTGATTGTGGTGAAATGCATTTTAATGTTGCGGACGAAAAGGAAACTTTAGTAAGGAAAGAGGAAAGGAAGAACAGAAATAAAGATTTTTTTTTTAACACTCCGGTGAACTTTTTGCTACACGAGGGTTAATTAGACCGGGACCTACAGTTTAAAGCGGATTCCGAACGTCTACAAACATCCATGCCAACAGTGGGACTCGAACCCACAGGTTCTGAACCGAATGCCAGAGCCCTAGCCATTCGGCCATCATCCTGGCTAAAACATATGCATACCGTTACCAAGATTTATCTTGGTAACGGTACTCATATGTTAACAAAACTTGAATAAACAAAACTTTAATAGAACAGAAATAAAGAAAACTTGTTTTTTTTCCAACGTGGATGGGACTTATGTTTTCAACATTCGCTGATTTCACACCTCTATTTTGTTGGTTTCGTTACAATAGGAGCACCATGTAGATTAGACAACAACCCCCACCCCCTTTGGAAGCACATCACAAGAAAGGCCATTCTTTGTCGGAATTAAAACCCCAGCGCACGCACGCTTGACGGAGCGCTTGACGTTCACCAACCACTACACAATGTAGGCTTCTAATTAAGAAATCTCGTTGTATTAAAAAAAAAATCTGTCAGTGTACTTTATTGAGTTACATAAGGAAGAAAAAAACTTGAAAAGAAAAATACTGAATACTTTGCAACACATTATTTTGAAAAGGAATACAAAATCGTCACGAGAAAACTGCACTTTGTCAGCCACCAGTTAGCATTTGAATGATTTCGCGTTTTCAGTTATTTTCCCTAGAGTGTACTCGTCAGTTTTGCCATACTGTAAGTACAAATCCAAGACGAATGGCTGTTTTAGGGATAAGATGGAGAGATAGATCTTAGCTTTATTCAATAATGTTTTTCATCTTCGAGAAATCTAAATTTTCCTGTGCAATTCTAACAAGAAAGTTATTCAATAGTTTGTGGGCTGTAGGACAATAATAGTCACCAATAAGAATTTAAGGCATTCCGCATCTGAAGTTCAATAAGAAACTAAGTTCTATGGCTGTGGCAAGCTTGATGTATATTTTTGTTACTTATAATATCCAAGTAAAACCTGATGAGGTTGAGGTTCAGCGCTAAGTGTGCAAAACTCCTATTATTGGAGATTTTCATGTGTGAGGTTATCTACCTAAGGTTTCTATGTTTTGGCTTTCCTAGAATATAATTTCAGCAACATGCTCTCCTTCACATCATGAACTTAATGAATCTCTCCCTTACGATATCTTATTTGAGTACTTTTTCTAGAGGATTATTTAAACAATGAAACAAATTTAAATATCGAAGATCCTAGTTTTGGTAACAAAATTTTGAGATATAAAATATTAATTACTTGTCTGAATTCTAGAGTAAACACAAATATTCATTATTTTTGAGAAATCCTGCTTGATATTTTGCTTTAAAATTTCCACGTGTGCAACATAATTTTTAATGATGCTTTATGTGTAAAACTATATACCCAATAACACGTCATTTACTTTCTAGGAAATAATTACCTATTATCCTTTGGCATGATTAAAATGACACAATAGAATGTGCTAAATTACCGTACATTTAAATACCTGCCATAATCCATCATGATAAGTAACTTTAAAATATTAAAATTATAACCTTAATATGCATTTTTATCTAGAGGATTTAATTATTCATTATAATATGTTGAATATTATAATATTATAATATTAATATTATAAGTGTAATTTTATTATTAATGAATATAATAATTATAATCGTATTAAAATATTCATTATTTTCGAGACATCCTGCTTGACATTTTCCTCCAAATTTCACTGTGTGAAACATAATTTTTAAAGACGCTTTAAGTGTAGAACTGTATGCTTTATAATACATAATTTACTTTCTAGGAAATAACTGCCTATTTTCCATTGGTATGATTACTATAACACAGTGGTTCTTAACCGGGGGTGTGATAGAAGATTCTAAAATTTTGATGAAAATTACCAATTGAGTGAATCATTTAATCGATACTTTTCCACGAGAAATATGTGCAAAATTAATAGATGGATACTCAGTCCATTTTTGTTTGACCTAAATTCAATGGACAGCAACGTTTTATTAAAAGACGATCTTATCGCAATACGAGTTAAGCACGTATTTAAATGGAATTGGAAAAACTGGACTTAGAACAATTCTGGTGTACGCAGTTAGAACTTTATCCAGAATTGGCAAAAGCAGCATTAGAGACACTTTAACCATTTTCCACCACTTACCTTTGTGAAATGAGTTTTACATCTCTTTTGCACATCAAAACAGTATTCTTCTTCTTGGATGCATAAGTCTCTTTCCAAAAAAAAATGAGAGCCTCGTTTTAAAAGGATAATTATGGACAAACAGCAACAACGTAGCTATTAAAATGTAGATACTGTTGTATATGTAATAATATAGTATGTATTGTAAATGCATTAATTTTTTTATGCGATAAATAAATTATCTTGAAATGTATATCTTTTCCTAAATAAAAAATAGAAACACATTTTTAAAGGGGGTGCGAGAGCTTATTTTCAGATTCAAGGGGGCTTTGACTATTAAAGAGGTTAGAACACTTCTATAACACAATAGAATGAACTTACTTACTGTACATTTAAGTACCTATCATAATCCATTATGATAAGTAACTTCAAAACAAGAAAAGTTTAAGCTTAATATGCATTTTTATCTAAAGAATTTGATGAACGATACCTTTACTCTAGTACCCTTCACTTTTTCAAAGAAAATTATATAAATATATTAATCTCTGAAACCTAAAATTTAAATACTTTATTTACTACTAATGATTATTGGTTTTGATTTACACGCCTGAAAATTCTGCTAACATTTCATTGTGACTCAGATCAGAAAAGAGAGCAAAATAACAATTCTATTCAATGAGAAGGGCTAATTGGAAAGAAAGGTTTAGCCTTTCACGAAGCCAGACAAATGCTAACTCTCCCCCAATATGTGACCCTATTAGAAACTATTTTCTCTATTGCTATTACTCATATAACGTCACTGCATGCAATTACTCATAACGTGGGAGCGAAGATGAGAACTGGAGCCAAAAATAGTTGGTGTGTAATGTGAGAAAGCTAGAAGAGCTGTCTTTCCACTAGTCAGTGGAAATGTCACAGTTGTAATTTAGGTTGGAATACATTACGAAGTGCTTCCATTAAATAAGGTATATATGCACATTCTGTCTTTTCATTCTGCAAGCATTTTAAATAGTATATACAAAATTGTACGGGTAAATAAAATAAAAATAAACATAAAAATAAACATAAATAAAAATACATATTAAAAAACATTTTACTATGCATTTATTCGTTAATTTACACGTGTCTACATATGTGTTATATATTATAGACCTATGAGTTATAAATTACTATATTTTACATTTATTAAGACTTCCTATAAAAACAATTAATATGATAACCAATTTTTGCCTATTATGACATTTAGGGAACACAACATTTTTCAATCAAAACTGTATTATTTTTCTAAACTATGCTGGTTAATTTTCAACACGCTTTCTATAATATATGTGTACTTACGTGTGCATTTGTTTGTCTTTTAGAGAGGGTAATCAATAAAGATAAAAATATCTTAAATTTCTTCACGTATTGAAATCTTGTAAAAATAACGTAATTGTTAAATTTTGCAATATCGTAACTGCTGAAATTGCAGCAGTCTTTGAAATTTAATTCATGGCTTGAGTTTCCTTTGTCAAAAACCTGTGGAAAAGGATCAAATAAAATATATTTGTATAAAAACAGACTAAATTAAACATTTACACTGTTACAGGGCAAATACAAACTTCCGTAATTTTAATCGACATGGGGGCTTTTAAAATATAGTAGTGGTTAAAAGCAATAGGAAAATTAATTATACATGTTTTGTGGGATTGGTGACAGGGTTTTTAGCAGGTAAAATTAATGCGTCCCATTCTAATGAATAACTTTTTTGAATCTCTGATTATAAAGTACAGTTTAATTTTGATACTAACTAGACAATGTTGAAAAGTCCATTTTCCTTCTATCAAGCCCATGCGTAGAGACTGCTGAATTAATTACTTAATCTGTACCAAAAATTAAATGCAAATGTAAATTAATCCGAAATTAAAATGCTCGAGAACGTGCACTGCCTAAATTCGTTTAAATATAATAGACAGAAGGATTAATTAAATTTATATAAATATAAAGTGATACAAAATTAATTTTAAACTTATTTGCAATAAAGTAATTTAATTCTAACATTTTCTAAAATTTGTGTTGTCATAACAGTATTTTAATTTAAAGCATTTAGATCTTTTAGACGTTAGATTTTTAAATTTTTTTTATTTTGTCAATTAGAAATTTTTGGATGTTGTATATAGTTCTGTGGCATTATGGCAGATGTTGATATGTTATTTTTTCCCGTTTTCGGCAAATTAAAAAAGAAACTTTTGTGGTGAAATATAAAATCGCTCAATTAAGTTTTTCAATCCAAATATTCTTCAGTTAATACTCATATTCAACCTCAAGCATACGGCTGGTCTTCAATGAAAATATTTTTTTCAACCAGAGACTAAAATTTGAGAAAAAAAGAAAACATCAATTTTTTAGTATTTTTTCATAATTCCACTATCATTTTTTGCCACATATAAAAGAGCCAATTTTTAGTGGATCATATCAACTTAAAACATAAATTGAATTCGTCGGACATATCAACATCTACCATGACTCCACAGAGTTATAATTTAGGATTTAGCTTAAATACCTATCTTGAACCTAAATATTCAATACTGACAAAAGTGCACTAGAGCTTGAGGTAGTATATCGATAGCTCGCGCCACCCTCACTAATTGTGCGTCGTTGGGTAACTTATTTTTGCTGGCCTCTAGAGCATACATTTTCGGCCTTTTTATTCGAAATGTGTGTTATTCTACATTCTCTTCCTGCCATCATAAATGGCCTTTCAGCCAGAGGATTTGAGCGGTTCACGCTTCTGAACCTGCTGTCTCTGCGGCCCTGGGGGGGGGGCGCCAGGGGCTTGTTTCGGTGCGTCCTCGGAACTGCCATCGTCTGCGGTCTAGCCCCATCGATGGGAATCCATACCCGAAAACCACTTGTAAGGAATACATAAGATTCGATTCACAAGAATTGAACTTTTGAGTGAATGAATTAAAGAAGCTGCTTGAGATATGCTAATTTCGGCATACGCGCTTGGTATAAATACCAAGCAGCTTGATTAATACAGAGGTTGGAAAAGGTTGTTAAGGTTGATAGGTAAGCAGCTCCAGGTGTTAACCGGCGCTAGTGCTTAGGGTGCCCAAAGTTTACGTGGCAGTACTGCTGGTTTGTGACTATTGCAATGTGTATTTCTATTGAATGTTAATATATATTCCGTACAAGTAGTACGTATGCTTATTGCTGTGAAAGCAAATTCTATACGTGCAATGAATTCAATAAACATTGTTTCATGTATAAACTGTATTTGTATCAAATTCATTTAGAGTGCCACTTCAAATTATATACACCCAAGTCTGGGTAGAAGTGAGCTATTCTCTATACACTACTTAGCCATGGCGGGTTCGATTTGGTGCCTTCGTAAACCTATCGGTAGGGCGTCGGTTTTCCGTTATGAGATTTCTCGGATCGAGTACGGACAAGCGCCGTTAAAACACCTTCTTATCTAGGCCGGATATTGGCACGTTATATCCATAGACCGAAATGTCCTTCTATGATATTAGTGGGTGCGAAAGGTACGATCCTACAAGATATCGCCCTTGGGGGGGGGGGGTTGCACGGTCAATATTGTGTTGGCACCTTGCCAAGACCGACTTCGACCCTTGTGGTGCTATTATAAATTGGAGCCGCAATACTCTGTCCAAAGCCTATATGGACATTTTCTGGAACTTTCAGCCAGGGGGCATTAGGAACAAGAACAAAAAAATGCACTATTTGTATAATATATTTAAGATTGATATATGAAGCATTTTAAAAATATTTACATTCTAAAGTTTTTACCACGATAACGGAATTTTAGTTTAAATAGTTAAGATCTTTTAGATACTACAGGTTTTTTTTTTACTTTTTAAAGAGATCGAATTCAATTTGAAGTACTTTGGTTGGGAAATGTTAGATGGTGCAAGGAACTACCATACATCACAGGCATCGTACATGGGATTTTTCTTTTGGTTCATGCTCAGTTTACTTCATTCTCTAACGTGAGGGAATGAAGTAACATCCCAGAGGGAGGATATATATTTATCTATGAAATTTATATTGTAAGCATAATTATTAATATTCTGAGTTCTATTCATATTTTTATAAATTAATTAATTCTGGGTTCTATTATTGTGTTCATAAATTAAATCATTCCGGGTTCTAATCTTATGTTCAAAAATTAATTCATTCCGGGTTCTAATCTTATGTTAAAAAATCAGTTCATTCCGGGTTCTATTATTATGTTCATAAATTAATTCTTTCAGGGTTCTATTATTATGTTCATAAAATTAAATCCTTCCGGATTATTTTCGTATGTTCATAAATTAATTCATTCCGGGTTTAATATATATGGTAATTCATAATCCGGAAATCCATATTGTTTATACAAACTAATAATATCTAACACTAGAAAGAAAAGAAATCTTTCATATTCGATTAATGTAAAATAATAACTCCGTAATACCCGTAAACGTATTGTCTTTTTAATGCCATAACATTTTGACGCTCCTGGGTTTTCACAAGATAGAAAAAATCAAATAATAACACGTTTTATTTAGATATGCGAACCCAATTAATTTATAAATTCCTTCGTACATATTTTTAAAAAATTCTTTTATAAAGTATGTCCCCATTTTCCCCGGGAAAAATGAGGAATTTATAAGAAAAATTCTTGAATATAAACTTACTTAACTATCCAAGTATGTTAATCGCATGTAAGTCACTTGTTTTTGTTGGCGATGTGGGACTATGTTAATAGTTTCTATATTCAAGATTTTTATTGGTTAGTCTTAATTGCTTTTATAACGATTCATGCATTTTTTTAGAAAAACTTTGCCACGAAGTTCGTCTTTGAAATTCAACTCATCCAATTAGTAAAAAAAATTTACTTATTCTCTAAATTCCTAATTATGCGTTAGAGGATTATCCATTCATCAAGAAGCAAACTGTTAGAAATAAAATAATAATTGGTCTTGAGAATATAAACGAGACACAAAACCTTTTTTGTTCTACGAGGAAATTCTAAAAATAATGTAATTTTTATTCACTTAACAACAAACACCTTTTGTAAGTCATTATATTAAAAAAACAATAAAAAAGTTCTGAATAGTTTATTAGTTACTCGTGTTCTGAATAGTTCTGGACATTTTTTAGTTATTCGTGTTTTCCGGTTTTGGGTGCTCACCCGTGTAATAATTAGCGCGGACTAATGGGAGTTTAGTGTAACTTACTAAGTATTGTATGGAAATCTTTTTCAAGCTGGGGCTGTTTAAAATTCGAACAACAGTTTATTTCCCTCCCTCTAACAAGAGATCATTTTGATATACACGGTTGTTTGAAAGTACTTTATTCTTTCACCTCTAGATGTCAGCCCAATCAATGTACAGTACAATCTCGAGTATAATACGGACTTTTTTTTCACATTTTAGTCCGCAAAATTGAGGATGCGTACTATACTCGCGTACAAAAAAAAACGGAGTTTTAAAACCCTCTCATGCATGATAACCTCATATGAGGTGGCATTCTTTTACTGTCAATAGTGTACATTACCTAATACTATCCCAAGTAACACAAAACCGTTGGCAAGTCGTTGGCCAACCACTTTCAAGCATGGTTGGCCAACGGTGGTTTTTGGCCGTTGGCGCGAGGTTGGCGCAACAGTTGGCATTCAGTTCGCCCAACGGTTGGCGTTCAGTTGGCCCAACGGTTGACATTCAGTTGGCCCAACCATTGGATTTACAGGATTTGGCCGTTGGCGTTCTGTTGGCCCAACGGTTGGATTTGTAGGGATACGGTTGGCGTTCTGTTGGCCCAACGGTTGAATTTGTAGGGAAACGATTGGCCTTCTGTTGGCCCAACGGTTTGATTTACAGGATTTGGCCGTTGGCACGAGGTTGCTCAACAGTAGGCATTCAGTTGGCCCAACAATCAACTTTGTAGGTAAGCCTACATTAAATTTATTTGGGACTATTATGCATTTTTCAACCCAGCCAGCAACTCTTTGTTCATCAGGCCAATGGTCAAACTATCCAAGGGTCAACAGTTTTGAAATTTTGCTATTTTTCAGTAGATCGTTTACAAAGAGTATTCCCCTTTTTAAACAGTTTATTAAGTTCTAGTATTTAGCCACCAATAATTTATATAAAAATTGTATATTCAAAAAAGCATTTTTAAACATCCTATTTTATATATTCAAAAAAGAATTTTGGATATACTATTTTTATATAAATTATTTGTGGCTAAATACTAGAACTTAATAAACTGTTTAAAAAAGGAAAATTCTCTTTGTAAACGGTTTGCTGAAAATTAGAAAAATGTCAAACTATTGACCCTAGGATAGTTTGACAATTGGCCCAATGAACAAAGAGTTGTTGGCTGGGTTGAAAAATGCATAACTCATTTCCCAAAAAAGTAGTTTGAAAACTACAAAATTCACTCTTTTATGAAATCAAAAAGTTTCCATAGTTAAATATTAAAATATACAAAAAGCAACAATACATTTTAATTTTAATGTTATTTTTAACAGTTTACATTTTGCTTGACATTGTTTATATAAAGGGTTTTGTTTTAAACACTTTATATCTTTTTAAGGAGAATAAATCTTATAGATTATATCCTTAGCGATATTATAAATCTCATGTCACTCTCTCTCTCTCTCTCTCTCTCTCTCTATATATATATATATATATATATATATATATATATGTATATATATATATATATATATATATATATATATATATATATATATATATACAATTTATAATATCAATGCTACTTGTTGTTTTTAATCAGTCACTTTACTACATATATCAATTTTTTTAAATAAACACCTTTCCATTATAATCAACTGGTGTCAAATTGCACACTCATGCTGAGTTAATATAACAAATACTTTTCGTAAGATGACCTTTATATAAATATTTTTTTCATTATCTATATATATATATATATATATATATATATATATATATATATATATATATATATATATATATATATATATATTTATAAACACTTTATTGTTCAATTTGTCTTCAGGTCTGATACAATATATACAACTGAGGTCTGATTTTTTAAAAACTTTCCATAAAACTGTTATATCAATTTTTGGACTTAGCTTGTTTAATATTTTAAAACAGCATCTTAATAAGGCATGTTATAGTAATTTTAATAAAACACAACTTTTCATCAATTTTTTTTTATTTTAACAAAAAATTTAATAAAATTTAATTTTACATTGTCAAAAATACACAGTTCTTTTATCTCTCCCTCTTTCTCTGTCTTTCGAAAAAAGGAAAAATCCCTTTATTAAGTCTTCAACAATTTTTTCCGTTATGACTACTCCCTGGTGAGCCAGTCCGACAGAAGCTGTTAATAGAAAAATAAATTAGTACAGTAAATGAGTCAAAAGAAAAATAGCTATATATGCACCAAACAGTCAAACAAAAATGCCTGATTAGGTTAGTTTTTTTAATTTTTTAGAAACAAGTTAACTTATTATGAAATCTAACCCTAGCATTTACTTCAAAATCAAAAATTTCTTCATGTTGCATGAACTCGTCTTAACTATTACTTCAGGTATGTATCAGTAAAGATTTATTTATTTGCTAAATTATCAAAGCACAAAATAAAACAACAATTTCAAATATGCAAACTAAGTTAGCATCAGAGAAAAATTAGACACTGCACAGTTCTTTAATAATTTTAGTACATATTTATTTACATGAATATATATCAACTCTCTGAAAACTTACTTAAAATTTAGACATGAAAAATTAAAATATCAAGAGCTATTGGCAGAAATTTCTTTACATTATAGGAACTAATCATCTTAAACTGCTTGCATGTATTTAGCAAAGTTTATTTTAATAAATTAACAGAGCAGAAAATTAAATAATAATTTGAAATATTTGAACCAAATTAAAATTAGAAAAATGAGACATTGTAGTATATGATAGATAAGATTAATTTTCACATACATTTTACCAATACAACATTGAAAAAATTTATGTGAAATTTTCCTTCTCTTAACCACACAGTAAACAATATTTTCTCAGTGAAGTCAAATTAATTCTGTAGCATCAAAATTCCAACAGTTTGTAAATGTACGTTTGTCAACACAAAGCTTTTTATT
Source organism: Dolomedes plantarius (assembly GCA_907164885.2). Lineage (NCBI taxonomy): Eukaryota > Metazoa > Arthropoda > Arachnida > Araneae > Dolomedidae > Dolomedes > Dolomedes plantarius. The sequence goes on from OU015491.1 coordinate 57,025,159, forward strand.
AGCACAATATCTTTCATAAAAAAAACCAACACTTTAATAATTTTAGACAATTTTTATAACTCCCCAAATATAAAAAAAAATACAAATGTTTGTACAAAATATCAACCCTACTAATGCCTTTCTATCTACTGAACATCACAGTATCTATATATTTAAGTTGCTAAGCCAGGACAATTCTTTGGGCTGTCTGGGAGAGAAAACTACTGCATCAATATATTTCATGTTGGTCCTAAACAAAAGATTTTACTGTATAGATGTGTCAAATATGGTTTTTGTAACCATAATCTCTATTAATTAGCGATAATTGATAATCTAAAATTGCTTTCTGTGCATGCTCAGTGACATGTTTAAATCTGGCTTTAGATACTCATTAAGCACGAGGCTGCATAAACTACTGCATAAAATACTGTACTAATTAGATATAACTAAAAAATTAAAACACATTAACATAATGATTTAAAAATACATATTTAATAAAGTGAATCAAATAATACTAGTAGGTACCAAGGGAAAATAAAAAAGAGTGAGGAACAAGACTTCAGTTTATACAAATAGGCCAAGAATTCAAAGCAAGTTTTTACCTAGATTCAATCATTCATAAGATAACCACATTTCCAATTCTTTCATCTATGGTACTAATGAGATCAGGACTGGCAGTCAAATAAAAATTTCCAGAATTTCCAACTCAATCTTATTTCCTCTGCTTTTTCTATATGAATCACATGCTGCATGCCAGATCATTGAATACATGATCTTATAGACAGCTAAAAATAGAAAAAATAAGTCATATACCATGGGACTGTCAAAATACAGTCTTTAATATTATGTACAAACTTTATAAAATATATTGTCAAAAATATTGCTAAAAATGTAAATATTATAATAAGTAGCAGCTAATCAAACGTTAAAGACAAGTGAATTATTTTAATGAGTGATCTGCTTACTTCATAAATAGTCCTTAATATTATGTACAAACTTTATTAAGTATATTGTCAAAAATTGCTTAAAATGTAAATATAACAATAACTAGCAGATAATCAGATGCTAAAGACAAATGAATTATTTTAATGAGTGATCTGCATACTTCATAAATACTTTGTACTGATATTTTACTTTCAAACAAAATATTTAACATTAAATACCTGTTCGAGTCTGAGACAGACAAATATTTTAAACTCAAATAAAATACAATTGCAAAGTTGATAGTAAGGAGAGAAAAATTACTGAAATTTCACCAAAGCAGACAGCTAATTGTATTTTATCCTTGTATTCATAAGCTAGTGATTAACTGACGCTTCTTTATAAATTTGACGATTTAATAGAGTAGGTTTTCTAAATTTATGAAGTAAACTGTGAGATATAAACTTATAAACAACTTAAATACACATAGAATAAAAGGTTTAACTTCTTATATAAAATGTTCAGTAAACTTTAATAACAGAAATTTGAGCATAAATAAAAGTTTACGATAATGTTTTTATTATAAATACTCTAGTTAGAAATAATCTTACTGAAAGTACAAGGTAAGAATCATCAGTAAACACCAAATTTGGTCAAATATTCAATTTAAAACTTTCTGAACGATCCGATTAACTAAAGTAACTCAGCCATTTAAAATAAATAACATAAACAGATCCATGATTTCAAAAAGTTTTAATACAACCATTCTATAAAGGATTCTAAATATACAGATTACTTATTGTGTTCTAAAAATAGAAAAACAGCAAATACAATTACAGTAGTTAAATTTATTATTTGAGGTAAACTTTGGCTGTTTTTATAGAACATTAACAAAGTATTTTACTTAAATTTACCAAGTTGCGCTTCATTTTGCTATGCATTTTAGAAAACTACTTGATGCTACTAATTAGCCAAGTACATCATTTTGTTTACTAAATAAAAGTATATTACTAATAAAATAATATACTTACTCTGGAATTCTTCGTAATATTACAATCACGTGGAACGTGGAATGGCAGACATCCATTTCTTTTTACCGTTCATTTATTCGCCACACGTGCAAACATTTTGCTAAACCAGTTTCTGTCGTAGTGAATAATGGTGTTACAAAGCAGCCAAATCCATGCCAATTCGCAATGCATAGATACATGTGTCGAAAGACATAATCGGGATCTTCAGTTTCACAGTTTGCAAAAGCGGGAAAAAACCAACTTTGTTAAAAGTTTTCCACAATTTTCCGATTTTATCTGAACTTCTATTAACGTTTTAATTTATTTCAAGTAAAGTTGGGAGGGGCATGTGCCCCCTGTGCTTCCCCGACGCTACGCCTATGGTGCTCCGTATTAAACATTTTAAAATGTTTAACATTTTAGTAATTACTAAAATTCAAAATTACTTAATTACTAACTTAGTAATTACTAATTACTTAATTACTTCCCAAGTAGCACACACCGTTGGCCCAACCGCATATTTTCTTTAATTAATAATTATTAATTAGTAAATTATTAATTTATTAGTCATTACTAATTAATTAGTAAAATACTTAATTACTATAGTAATTAAGTATTTGTACTATAGTAATTATTTTTACTATAGTAATTAAGTTTTAAATATAGTAATTACTAATTATAATTAGTAATTACTAAAATTCATTGTGCTCTCTCCTTCTTTTAATGGAACTTTGTTTGATAAAAAGCTTTAAAATTATTAAATACCTTAAGGTATTTAATGATTTTAAAGATTTTTTATCATTTTTCGTGTCCCTCGTGCCTCCCCGACGCTACGCCTATGGTGTTAGAGGGGCCCCCCATCCCGAGTTGTGCCTATAGTCAAGAATTTTCTAAATCGAGCCCTGGCTTTACGTGTTTGTATAAGTTTAGTTCCAAAGATTCTGTTTTGGGCGACATACTTGTGACATTTTGCAGTAATTGAACGCAGTTCGGAGAACGTTCTTTTGCAATTGTTGGCCCAACAACACACATTAGCTGTTAGGCCAACGGCATTTTTATACTTGTTGGCCCAACAGCACTAATTTGCAGCTGGGCCAACCATATTTTGTAACTGTTGGCCCAACCGCTTGCATTTGCAGTTGGGACAACCATATTTTGTAACCGTTGGCCCAACTGCATCCATTTGCAGTTGGGCCAACCACATTTTGTAACCGTTGGCCCAACTTCTTTCATTTGCAGTTGGGCCAACCATATTTTTCAACCGTTGGACCAACCGCTTTCATTTGCAGTTGGCCCATCTGAATTTCTGGAATTTCTGCCAACGGTAACCATTCCCCAACGATGCCACGAAAATATGCGGTTGGGCCAACGGTGTGTGTTACTTGGGATTGCGCTCCATGACAACATATAAGCCTCAAATAAGGTTAAATTAAGCTTATGAAATGCATTAATAGATGGCAGCACCATACCGTTTTTGATAGTTCATTATGAAATAAGTCACTTTACCATGTGGTAGACATTCGAGCTTAAGAGCAGATTTCTTCGCATTTTTCATCATATAAGATTCAAAAAATTAAGTAAGAAAAAATATTTTTTCATTTATTACTTTGTTTTTAGTGTATCCAATCAAAAAATTTAGTTTAAAAGCCTTATTTCATTGAACAAGGATTGAACCTTTGACAACCCCAAATGAGGTTTGCATGCAATAAAGGAAATTAATCATCTTGGTGTCTGCAAACCTCATTTGAGGTCGATTTACATAAAAGTTAGCATATTTGTAAAATAGTTAGACAAACATACTGAAATTTAGTTTAATTACATGTTTTTATAAAATAGTGGCTGTATTTTTTTATTCATTTTAAATGCAACATATCAACTATTTTTATACTTTATATTTGATGAATAAACAATGTGTTAAATGTGCTCTTTAAATTTTATTTTTACCTATACATTTTGCTGTAAATAAAAATAATCTTACTCGTTGTGCTTTAATTAAATATGCTATTAAGTGTATATTTGAAGGAGATAAAAATATAGTTACAAGGTATAACATTTCAATATCAATATTTTTTATTATGAATTTTAAGAAATAAAAATCTTTTTTTGAGTATTTCAAACAGCACTCACTTCATGAAATGTAGGTATATACATTTTTATTGACAATGTGTAGGTCTTTAAATAGATATAGAACATCCATAGTTTATTTTATTTTATTAAAATGTGTAACTAGGGATGCGACATCGATGTAGATGTTTTCAAAACATCGATTTATTGAAGCCGATGTTTTTTTAACATCGATGTTTTGTGCTCGATGTTTTACGTTGTCTCGATGGGTTTTTTTTAATGAAAAAGTACCGTAAATAAAAAAAAATTACCACGTAGCATAATTTTCACACTCTCAGTAAATGTAAGTCTGAATTCTGAAAAGGACGAATACAAAAGGGGGAATGATTCCTTAGAAAACACACAAATGGCAATTCACCACCAATGAACCAATCAGAGTGCTTGGAATGTTCCTGACACTCCAGAACCTTCCATGGGGTTTTATTTTACAAATAGTGTATACACGAGTGCATCCATTTAAGTTTTTGTTTTGTTCTGGTTTTATATAAGTTGACGTTAATATTATTAGTAAGATGCCTCCCAAAATTACCGTTTGGAAATATTTTTACAAAACCACTGACAAATTGGCGAAATGCAATATTTGCCTTAAGTCCCTCAAAACTTCTGGCAATACCACGAATTTATCTGGACATTTGAAGGCAAAACATTGCGGTATTTACAACAAGAATTTTGAGTCATCAATGTAGCCCAAAGCAACCAAGTTTTTGTCATTTGTGCCTGCCCAATCAGAGAGTAAAATTAAATCACCCCCTCCCCCCACGACTAATGGAAGTAACATTAATGTTAGAGATTACTAAACCAGTTTTAAAAAATGGATGTTCTAAAACATCGATGTTTAAAAACATCGATGATTTTTGGGCGATGTTTTAGTAGCATCGATGTTTTAATATTGAATATCGATGTTTCAAAACATCGATGTTTTGTTATCGATGTCGCATCACTATGTGTAACCTGTTAAAATGTGTTTGCTTTAGTCTTAGAATCGATAATGGCTGAAAAATGGGGCAGATAAAGAAAAAGAGGATTATCTCAACAAGAGATAGAAGTACTTATGGCTCTGCAAGTGATTCTGAAGATGATATGTGTGAGGATGTTAGTGATATTGACTTATATTATGTTCCAGAAAGATGTTGTCAGAGAAATGGATTGCATATTGATATATTCTGTATGCAAAAGGAAACGGACACTCTCATACCTGAAAACACAACAGAGCTTACAAAAAATATAAATGTTGGAGCATCAATATCTGCAGATGTGATTGAAACTGAAAGCTCAAAGATTATTCCAAATAAGATTTTAGTCTCACCTACAAATACTAAATCTCATGAAAAAAAGAAGTCTATTTCAAGAGACATGCGGTGTAAAGCAAATAAAGATAATGATTATGCTGGAAATGCACCATGTTTTGAACCTCCGGAAGAAACAATGCCCAGTGGAGAAACACCAATGAGCTATTTTTATACATTCAAACCAGAGAGTTACTTTGAGAAAATAAGATATCAAAGTAACTTATATGCAATTCAAAGCGGGAGAGAAAATTTGAATCTATCAGTCCAAGAATTAAACATATTTTTAGGAATGAATTTGGTAATGACGTATATACATTATGCCAGTGTCCGACAATATTGGTCAGCGGTTGGTAATTTGCGACTAGTAATTATTGCTGACTCTTATGTCACTGAACTGATTTGAGATTATAAAGCTCTTTTACCATTTTAATGATAATACTAATGTCTCCTCAAACAATACAGATCGGTTGATAAAATTAAGACCTTTTCTTGATTTGTTGCATAAAACATTTCCTGAAACGAGACAGACCGAAGAATGTCATTCTGTTGATAAATGATGGTTCCTTTCAAGGGACAGTCTACATTAAAATGTAATTTAATGGTCTATTTAGTAGATTTATGTCCAGAGTGTTTTGAGACATTCCATGAACAATAATGAACATTAAAAATTTTCTCATATAAATTTCATCATATGTGTCAAATTGTGTTTACTGCATATAAGCCTCATTTGAGGTTCCTTTCATAATTAATTAGTTAATAAAATATTTCTTTAAATTCATAATTATTCTTGTTTATAAGCCTATTTCAAAACTATTTTAAGTGCTAAATATTTTTTTTGAACATTTAAAAAGAATTCATGCATGAGAGAGTTAAACATTGGATAAACGAAAGTACAGAAGCTATAAAACATTGCCGCAACACGGATGCGTGTGCATCTGCACTCCGTGATTCATCCACCCGTTTACTAAGCAGGTATTCCTTTTAAACAAACGGAACTCACAGTTCGTATCGTCAAGTGAGGATGATGATGGCGATATATATTACGACGGCAACAATAATTGTGACGGGGACGCAACAACGATAGATGAGCTGTATTCTAATGAAAGTGATTAAGACTGATAATTTGAAACAAACATTAAATATTGTTTGTTTTCCATTAACAATTTAAGTTTTTTTTCTACCGAATTTGACGTTTTCGTTTCTTTTTATTACAAATTGTATTTATGTTAGTAAATAATTGTTCAATTTTAAAATAAAATATTGAAAAGTGATGGGTGCGTATTATAGTCGAATTTTAATTTTTTCCGAAAATTTCGCGCAAATTCAAGCATACGTATTATACTCGGGTGCATATTACAGTCGAGATTTTACGGTAATCGTAATGTATTTAGAATTTTGATAGTTTTGTATTCATGGAATGGCAACTCGTAGTAATGTTTTGTCTTTCTTTAGAATTAAGTTTGGATTCAAAATAGATGGTTGTGTCTGTTTTAGCTTCGTGCTAAGAATAGCGTTGCGATGCAATTCTGATTGTTTTAATTGTCTATATATGTGTGTGGAAATAAAAAATCCTTGTCTTTTGCGTCGTCACGCCCTGGATAATTATTTAAAGCCGTAGTTTTTTAATTTCCCTCTACATTAAGGTCCGACACCACATCGAATCTAGTCCATTATATCCTCCTTTTTAGGGAACATAAATGAAAATATTAATACCTATATAAATAAGTGTTTCTTTAAGTAAGAATGTATTGAGTAAAGGTATTAAATATTTTATGGCCTTTTTAGGAACATCAGGATTGAGAAGATCTGTACGTGTGATCAATCTCAAGCCGTATTATTGAAGAAAACATGAACTATCACTAGATAATTCTATATTTTGATCTTCACATGGTGGAATATGATGTTTTGTGTCAGAGTATGAAATTTTTGACCATTAATTTTTTTTCGTTGGAAGACAAAAAAATCGTCTCGTTGTTAACCCTCATTGGTATCAAGTACTTTTTAAACTGAGATAGACGGTCTTAAAATGAATCTGTTCATTAAAAAAAATTTCCTATTTTAAAATGCAAAATTTGTATATGGTTTCATGAATGCTGAAAGCAAAAAAAAAATCATAGATTTGCTTCTCGCACAATCCTTTCTGAAAAATGGTAGCTGTTCCATTCATTCCTATATTCAAAGAGTTCGCAAGGCAGTGTGGGAAACGCAATTTAAATATTGTTTACATAACATCTCTTAAAGCCCTTTGAGGGGCGCCGTTTTCACTGTGCAAATGCCTAAATGTAGTCTTCTTTTCACTTGCATTCAATGTATTCGAGTTAAATGAGCAGAAAAATGGTTAGTACTGCCATCTGTTATTAGTTTAAAGAAGTAAAAACGTTTTGCCACCTTTCGTTGGAATTTTTTTCTAGATTCTTTAGGTAAAAAAAATTTGGAAAAAATCTGCACCGTGCAAACGGTAGAGGTTGTTACCCTTGAAAGGTTTAACTCTAAATTAATAAATTGTTTCCCCTTCGACAAGTCCCTGTTCTCAGATGTAAGCTTATTTTCCTTTTCTTATGACAATGAGCTCATTTCATGCCAATGTTATACAATATTTTAAAGCATAAAACATTAAACTTTATATATATAAAAATACAAAACGAAGATATTGTATATTCAGTAAGAAAAATATATTTCATCTCTCTTTCATTCTGTTTATACCTCGCCCCTTTATTTATTCACACATACGCGAATCACGTATACTTTTAAACAGCATCCATACATCACCAAAAATATAAAGAAATTTTAGAATTTTCTGGGAACATTTCTATCCGCTCGCTGGCGCACTTTTGTTACATTTGCTTCGCGAGAGGACGAGAGCGCCGTACGTATCCCAGCGTTTGGTAGGCATTGGGGGGGGGGGGGGAAGGACGAGGAGAAGAAAAACTGTTTATAAAGAAGCATTCATACATTACAACCAAATGGCAAAACTGTCAAAGTAATCTCGTTTTTCATTTTAAGAACAATGGAATAGAATAAATGCTTTTCATTTATTTGCAAATTTCGATAAATTCCGTATTTTTTTATCTTTATGGGTGTCATCTATGAAGGGAGTGATGTCGCAATTTTTATGCTGTGTTCCGATTTTAATTTTTGTTATTAAAATCATATGATAAAACCATATTATAATAAATATTATATAGATGCGGATAAAATAATCAATGCTTTAAAATAATCGACTGGGTAAGGTACAATATAAGACAGCGCGGTGGCCCAGTTGGCAAACGTCAGTGATCTGAACGTTCCTTGCTCGATGCCGTCGCTGACAAATCCACCGCAGCGTACACACTAAAGGCGGCTGGAGCATGAAAAATCTATCGTCGCTGCAATGTCCTCCAAGTTCTGAAATTTACCTCTGGAGGTGCGGGGTCAAGTGTACCGGTCTCGTCATTTGACTCTGTTCAAAAGTACGGAACAGGAGCGTATCCAAGTCGGACTCCGACCCTTCTGATGCTAATTAAAATCAGAGCCGCCCACCTCTGCCCAATAGCCTATATGGACTTGATCTGATGTTGCTGTCCTCAAGTGGGATAAGCAACAACACAATATCAGATCCCTCGTCATATAGCATATAGGTGTATAAGATAAACAATATTAAGAAACATTACGGAATGTACAATTACTCAGATGAGCTAAAAAAAAAGTTATATTTGACATGAAAGAAATTTTCAGCGCTATTTTTTCCTACCATTTTTATTAATTGCATATTTCTCCTATTGTTACAATAATCAATATTTATAAATTCAGGAATAGTTTTCATCTTTAATAAATTATTTTTTCGTTAACTGTTTTGCTAAATTATTCAAATTTGGCATATATTAGTAATTGCGGTTCGTAGCAATTAAACAAAATGCTTATTACAGCTACAGGATAAAGTGCGAAATGACAACATTTGAAAAGAAATTTCAGAGAACAATTCATCAGCCATTTCTATAAATAAATGCTTGCAAAACTGATCAAGAGCCAAAAAATAGCTGAAAAGAGCCGCTAAGAAAGCGACAAAGAGCCTCAGTTTGGCCACCTCTGGCATATACTCTAAACACATTTTTATAATAAATGTTTAAAAAACTGATCAAGAGCCATAAGAAAAGCTGAAAAGAGCCGTTAAGAAAAAGACAAAGAGCCTAATGCGGTTCAATAGCCGCAGTTTGGCCACCTCTTGCTTATACTCTAAGCGCATTTTTATAATAAACGTTTGAAAAACTGATCAAGAGCCATAAAAAAGCTAAAAAGAGCCGCTAAGAAAGAGACAAAGAGCCTCATGCGCTTCGAGAGCCGCAGTTTGGCCACCTCTTGCATATACCCTAAACAAATTTTTATAATAAATGTTTTAAAAAAGCTGAAAAGAGCCGCTAAGAAAGAGTCAAAATGCCTCATGCGGTTCGAGAGCCGCAGTTTGGTCACCTCTTGCATATACCATAAACACATTTTTATAATAAATGTTTGAAAAACTGATCAAGAGCAACAAAAAAAGCTGAAAAGAGCCGCTAAGAAAAAGACAAAGAGCCTCATGCGGTTCGAGAGCTGCAGTTTGGCCACCTCTTGCTTATACCCTAAGCACATTTTTATAATAAACGCTTGAAAAACTGATCAAGAGCCATAAAAAAACAGCTGAAAAGAGCCGCTAAGAAAGAGTCAAAGTGCCTCATTCGGTTCGGGAGCCGCAGTTTGGCTACCTCTGGCATATACTCTAAGCACATTTTTATAATAAATGTTTGAAAAACTAATCAAGAGCCACACAAAAGCTGAAAAGAGTCGATACGAAAGAAACAAAGAGCCTCATGCGGTTCGAGAGCCACAAACTGACCACCTCTTGCATGTACCCTAAACACATTTTCATAATAAATGTCTGAAAAACTGATCAAGAGCCACAAAAAGCTGAAAAGAACCTCCAAGAAAGAGACAAAGAGCCTCTTGCGGTTCGAGAGCCCCAGTTTGGCCACTTCTGGCATGTACCCTAAACGCATTTTTATAATTCTGTATAATAGTTGTTGTAATATACCTGTATTTATTGCCCATTTATACACACACATTGTAAATGGCAGTGTACACTAGCAGTTATATCAATCCTTTATGTGCATAATATAAGTAGTTATAAATGAAAAAATGTATCTATTGAATGCTACATAGATGATAAAAAAAGAATCAATGATTTAAAATACTTAGTAAAGATTTGGTACAGTTTTGGTCATAATTTTGTTTAGTATATGCAATAATTAATATTGCATTAGATAATTTTTTAATGCATTGATTTCCATAGGTTGTAATATTCTAATAGTCATGTACATCCTCAATAAAAATTTCCCCAAGTTGCTCTTTTTTCTGCTGTATCAATTATAAGTGCTTTGATTACACATATTATGCTTAATTATTAGAGTTACATCGATATGAATAAAATAAGGCTCTCAGAGAGTCGAATTACATAAAGTACTATATTTAATACCTTTATAAATCACATATACGGGCTTGTGGCGGCCCAGTGGTACAGCGCGCTGGTTTGCGGTGCTGAGGGTGCTCAGATCGAATCCTGGCGTCGCGTCACGAAATATGCCTCCGTTCGTGTCGTCCCTTCATAGGGGGTAATGCTGTCCGCCTATATGGTGCCCCCACAATAAAATGGGCAGTAAAATTGCGGCGTGGTATAGGCGAATGTCTCACGACAAGTGCCTCCGCATTCGGAAAAAAAAAATCACCTATACTATGTACAAATTTTTATAATACTTTATAACAATATTCTTAGAATATTAATTAGTAGTAAAATATGCATTGAAAATTATAATAAACAAGTATATTACGAGTAAAAAATATAGCAGTTGGTAATATTTTATTCTATATATGCTTTATATGAATGCTTCATAAGAAGGAATCATAAATAATAACTAATATAACTATCTGCAAATATTATCATTCATAATTTAGTTACACATTCAAGGCTACCATAGCATATTATGATGTATAAAGGGCTAGATTCTGAGGAATCTTTAAATGTGCTTTTTTGTATTTCATTATATTATTAAATAATTAAACTTGTCTCCAGAATAATTATTTTACATAATGATATTAATTTATCAACAAATGCTTCATGTATATTTAAATGTTGAAAACCTCAAAATTTTTCAATCACTATCGTTGCTTACAAGCCTTTTTTTACACCACGAAGCAAACATTATATGAAATCGTAAGAGAAAGGCGTTTTGAAAAAGATTTTTTGCAGATCTAAGGCGATTCTATTGATTGAATACAGGTGTAGATGTTTAGAGGCATGAGTTCGATCCCCGATCCAAGTCGATTTCCATTAAGAACTTAAAATAATTCAGTAGGAGAAGATATATTATACGCTTGTTTAGTGAGATGAAGAGAAATAGATGATCCTTTCTACAATGTTTACCAAAAGAATATTTAAAATATTAGATTGTTATACATTAATAAGTATTCATTTTCACTAAAACTGAAAACATCCCTTCAAAACTCCTAGAAAATAGAATAAAAGACCTCTTACTACTAATAATAAAGCCTTGTGTCGTACATCATCTATTGAAACTAGGTGATTTTATCAAGAATATATAAACCACTGAATGGGACTAAATATTCAATTAATACAATCTAAGTGATCGAATCATAATTAGACTATTTTTTACCTTCTTCCTTTTTTCTTCTTCATTCATCTTTAAAAGATTCATCATCTCATAGGGATCCAAATTTAGATGAACTGTTAATCCCACGTTCATTCAAATCGTCTAGACCAACACAAAATTCTTTGATCTTCTACTGCAACTATATTAAATTAACTTCGTGGAAACATAAAATCCTTAAATTTTGTTTTATCTTATATAATTCGAATTTACTTAGGAATTTTTCTCCGAATTTTTAAGCACATGTATAAAAATAAAAATGAGACAAAATAACTCCAATATTACTGCAAATCTTTATTACTGACTTTTATCCTTTACACAATGTTAAACATCTTATTGTAACTTCCTACTGAAATTTCTATAAATGGTGAAAACATTACATCCTTCATTTAAATTTAATAGGAAATATGCCATATATATAAATAAATAAATAAATAAATAATATATATATATATATATATATATATATATATATATATATATATATATATATATATATATATATATATATATATATATATATATATATATATATATATATATATATATATATATATATATATATATATATATATATATATATATATATATATATATATATATATAATACTGGACTGGAATAATAGTATCCAAGAGTTGTTCATTATAGCATCATACGTCTATATAAATATAAGTTTTCATCAGAAAATTTGAATTTCAAATTACATATTATACTAATATATGCTAAACTTTCTTAATTTAAATAAATTTTCTCAAATATTTGAATATGTTTATTTCAATAAAACACTGTTGTATAAAACATACCTAAAAAGAGGAAATTTTAACTGAGTTAATGTAAAGGTGTGGTTTTCCAAGGGTTCGAGATGCTTTTATTTTATTTTTTTATGTAGCAATTCGCGTTAGATTGCACAGAATGTAAAGAATGTTTCTTCACACTTAAACTCGAGTATAGATGAATATTTAGATGATACTATGTAATACAAATTAAAGACTAATTATTATATCATCCTTTCCAAAAGTACTGAAAGACAATGCTGAAGAAATGAACCTGCATAGTCAAGAAAGCTTGTATATGGTCGGAAATTCTTCAGGATAGAAATTTGCGTGTTCTTGCGAAGATTTTACGGAAGATCACGCCATCCATGTTTCAGGAAAGAGTACTAAGTATTTCAGTTTGGTGATGATCAATCAAAATTTCAGTCCTAGCGATGTTCAGGGAATCCGAAAAATTTTCTCACAGCCAGTTGTCGGGCAATTATTAAGAATCTTGTCTCCCTAAAAAAGAACTGGATACAGAGATAAAAGACATGTTAACTGAATTATGGTTGAAAGTAATTTTTGGCTCTTGTTAGAAGAATAATTGTTCTCCCTTTCTCAGCTTTGATCATCAGCTAAAAGTACAATTTGAACAAAGAATACGCTACCTTCAAAACATGTCTACTTCGTGCTCTTTTAAATTACCCAATTTGTTGTATGTAATCAAGTGTTGATCCAAGAATTGTTGAAGATCCGATTCATTCATGAATAATGGACTGTTCCACTAAGCAGGATATCGATTTGCATAATGTTTTGTTACCTTGAAATAACAGCAATATGATGAAATAATGTTTTACTGACCATAGATAGGAGCTTATGATTAAGCTGAGGAATCATGATCTTGTCCTCTGGGATAAATGTGTCACAACATTCGTCGAGATCCCTTACGCCTTATATGGTCATTCGGACGATATCAGGATAATTTGTAGCAGGTCCCTTTTGTATTAAAACAGATTGAAAGATATCTTTGTCAGTTTGCAACAAATATAAACGAACAAAATTAGAAATATTGGTAAAAGTGCCTAAGACGGTCAGATTTGGCGAAGTTTGGCGCGATTTTTTTTTCGACAACGGATTGGCGCTTTTTAGTGCTTGCTGTAAAGAAAAACTCGCCAATGCCTTTTTCGCAGACCTGTTAAGCTTAAAAGTGTGAAATTTAAAAAAAAAAACATCAATGGCGACCAAGGAAAAACAAATAAGTTCAAAGACAAACTTACCGCTGGCTTTAAGAAACTCGTAGGTGCCCACGGGATTTTCGCTTCGCTCAGATACCCTTGCTCCACCCCGCTACGCTCCGTTAAGCCTCCGCCCAAAAAATTATATAAAATCCCCAGCCGCAGGCTTCGTCACGTACCACTGGTTGTAGTACAGTAAAAAAAGCTTCCGCTGGCTCTACGAAGTCGTAGGCGTAAATGGCAATTCTCCATATAAAAACCTATTACACACCTGTTTCCCTTAAAATCCGTCTTAAACAACAACCGCAATTCAATCATGTCACTCATTTTGCCACAAACTACACTCTAAAATACACAAAACAACATCACGAATTTGCTGGAGAAACAACAGCATGGGCGCCATAATAACCTCAGCTTGGCAACCAAAAATTTTCGCGAACTTGGCGAAGAGTCTACCTGACCGTCTTATGCACTCTAGCCGAATTTTTTACCTGTTTGTGTGCAAGTATCGTATATTGTTGTTGTCGTATGTCCCAGGGCTCGCATGCCGGGTCCCAGTCCAGTGTATGTATGAAGGTAAGACAGAAAATTGAAGTATACTTATAAAATAATTTTCCACTTACATTAAAAGTCGAATTTGACTCATAATTCTCAGTACCAAAGATAAATACTTATTTATTATATAATACTGTTTAGCTTTACAATTTTATAAGTAAAAGAGTATTTAAATCGCATGAAAGTAAAGTGATCATAGATTTTACTACACATCTTTAACATTATTGTTCAACATTTACAGATTACTATCACCATTTTTCTACCATTATAGAAATGAAAATTTGTTATTGATAAAAAAATAGTATATTTATTACTAAAAGTTCACTTACAGAATTGAAAATTCACTATTTCCTTGTTATTTTAAACTATTTCTGCAACATTGTCAAATCTCACTTATTTTCGACGATCTATTGCTCTATCGCTGTATATATCTCCTCAAAGTCTAAATCAAATATTTGACGATGGGGGACATCAAAGGAGGAAATTTAAAATTCCCGACGATGGAAGGGAGGCAAAAGTAAATATCTTTTCCTCCGATGATGTTGTTTACACTTTCATAACGAAGTTCACTCCACAACTTGGTCAGTGAAATATTGGACATATTTCGGTTTCAAGGTAAAACAAAGTTTAAGTCACTGTTAATTATTATTGAATATTATGAACAGTCATTTTTTGAAAAAGTCCTTTATTTCCGTAAATAACCCGTAAGTCTTTTAGAAGAACTACGAAACTGAAATAAATGTAATGTTTCTGCCTAATGCCAACGGGGTTGTACAAGCTGACTTTCATCAATTTTTCTAATCTACTAACAATATTTTTATATTATTTATCACACGAGGTCCTCAATATTTAAATGGCTGTACTCTCCATATATTTTTATTTGTTTATTGTATGTACATAAAACTCTGAACCATCAACCAACCTTGATAAGTGAAACTGAAATATTTAGACAGGTTTTCATTCTTGCAGTTCAAAAGTATTCTAATAATATTAATACTATACATCTTGTAACAGTTATCTCCTTTAATGTTAATACCATAATACTTGTACAAGATAACTCCTATAATAATAGTCATTAAAACTTTTTCCGAGCAATATTTGGGCATTTTGTATGTTTATTTCCGGGAACGGAGATAAACATTATTCCTTATCTCCCACAAAATATACTGTCTTTTCGCTTATTAATGATGATATAATATTATTTATTTTGTTCTCAGTTAATTCAAGGTAAATGTTATGACTGTCATTTTTCACACTGCTTGAAAGCTATTCTGATA
The DNA here is from genome assembly GCA_907164885.2 of Dolomedes plantarius. Classification (NCBI taxonomy): domain Eukaryota; kingdom Metazoa; phylum Arthropoda; class Arachnida; order Araneae; family Dolomedidae; genus Dolomedes; species Dolomedes plantarius. The sequence continues at coordinate 57,040,979 of OU015491.1, forward strand.
TAAAACCTTTGAATATAACGATTGTGCATTTTACGTGACTTCAAATACTTCCGCATATACTTTGAGTTGAAGTACCATAAACTATAAGAAAATAATACATATTGTTATATTGTTGCCATATAACAAATTTTTATATTGTTATCACATAACATATTGTTACATTGGTGTCCGAAATGAAAAAAATCTTCTTAACTATTATCACAAAGAACAGCTAACAGTTTTTGTACTGTAATTTATATCACATTTTGAAACTTATTTTGCTATATAAACAGTATATTACTTTGCGGATTTAAATATGAGAAATTTAGGTATAATTTAATATAATTTAAAATAAGGATATATTTTTATCAACTAATAGCCGTAGTCATACTTTAAGTCTTATATATTACTACTACTATTAGGTGATAAAAATGCTTATATATATATATATATATATATATATATATATATATATATATATATATATATATATATATATATATATATATATATATATATATATATATATATATATATATATATATATATGTATATATATATATATGTATATATATATATATATGTATATATATAAATATGTATATATATATGTGTATATATATATGTATATATATATATATATATATATATATATATATATATATATATATATATATATATATATATATGTATATTCGCGAGAAACCGTATCATGTTCTTTATATTAACCTACTCACTTTCACCAACCATGTCTTATATCTAACATAAAATATGCATTATTATTACACTACATCTGAAATGTTTAAATATTGGATTCAGTGTCCGTATCATAAAAATTAGGATTTTGCCAAAATAAGTTCATTCCAATAGAATATTCATTCTTTATTCACACAACACCATGCTCGTGTTTCAGTGAATCTAAAAACAAATTAAATAATTAATTTTATATTAAATACTCAATAAATTTTTTATTAAAGTAATTTTCTCAACATCGGAGGAATATTAATTGTTTCCATGAAAACTAAAAAGCCATTAACAATACTGGCAAACAAATTTATAAGTATAAACTATCTCATTGCTAAGATAATTAAAACATTATGGGCGTAAATTAAACAGTGTGACTTTCCCATAGCCTAAAGAGAAAGAAAACAATCTTCTCTGAAGCTAAACGGAAAGAAAAATTGAAAGAGGTATTTAATTAGTGAGAAAAATAATGTCGTTTAGCAAATTTAAAATGACAAAATTTGATAAATTTCTTAATTATACACCTAGAGAAGAAATCCTTCGATCTTTTAAATATATATATATATATATATATATATACACAATACTACTTTGTGACTTATGGGAAAATTAAATATGATATTAATGAATTTTGTGTATTTATTAGCATGTAAAATGAAGAATTCTGCGGACGAATATGCCAAATATTTTCTAAAATATTTCACATTGATGTAATTTTAAAGGGAAATGGATTTCAACGTAAACTTTATGAAGAGATGTTTAGAAAATATACACATATATAAACTGAAGAGCCAAAAAAAAACTGGTACAGCCGTGCGTATGCAAATGACGGAGGTATGCAAGTAATCAGCGTAAATCGAAACGGTCGGTAGCACCTATGTAAAACAACAGGTGTCTGGCGAAGCTTTTACACCAGTTCCTGCTGCTAAAATGGCAGGTAATCACGATTTATCTGACCTTGAACTTGGTTTTATAGTCGGTGCAGGAGAAATGGGACATAGCATCTCCGAAGTAGCGATGCAATTTGGATTTTTGCGCACGACCATTTCACGAGTGTACCGTGAATATCAGGTAACCGGTAAAACATCAAATCTCCGACAGCGGTACAGCCGAAAAATGACCTTGAAAGATCTGGACCGTCGATGACTGACGAGAAACCTTAAATGAGATAGACGTGCAACACTACCGAAAATTATTGTGGATTTGAATGATGGGGCATCAACAAGTGTCAGCTTGCGAACTGTTAAACGGACCTTCATTGATATGGTATTTTGGAGCTTCAGGCCCATTCGTGTACCGTTGTTGACTGCCCGGCACAAAGCTTTAAGCCTCGCTTGGGCCCGCCAACACCTCCATTGGACTGTTGATGACTGGAAACCCGTTGCCTCGTCTAACAAGTCTCGTTTCCAACTCTATTGGGTGGATGGACATGTACAGATATGGAGACAACCTCATGAATCCATGCACCGTACATGTCAACAGGGAACTGCTCAAGCTGGTGGGGCCTCTGTGATGGTATAGGGCGCGCGAATTTGGCATGATATGGAACCCCTGATTTGTCTACAGACGACTCTGACATGTGATGGGTACATAAGCATCCTGTTCGATCATTTACACCCATTCATGTCCATTGTGCATTCCGACGGACTTGGTCAATTCCAGGAAAACAATGCGTCGCCCCCCGCACCACGTCGAGAGAAGCTACCGAGTGGCTCTAGGATCACTCTTCTGACTTAAGAAATTTCCATTGGCTACTTAAATACTCATACATTAACATTATTCAGCATACGTGCTGGTCAGAAGAGATCTCCACCCTCCCGCTCACCTATAGATTTGAGGACCGCCCTGCAGAATTCATGGTGTGAATTGTCCCCAGGATAACTTCAGACATTAGTCGAGTCCGTGCCCCGTCGTGTTACGGCACTTCTGCGTGCTCCTGGGGGCCCTACACGATTTTTGGCAGATGAACCAATTTTTTGGCTCTTCAGTGTATATAGTGATATACAAATATATATATATATATATATATATATATATATCTACATTATTTTGAAGTTGATAATATTAATAATATTGATAATAACAATTGCAAAATATTTAGATATATTGATGATATAATTGTAATTAATAAAAGTAATAATCATATAGCCTTAAATTTTTACCCTCATAATCTAGAACTAATACAAAGTAGCCAAAATAATATTAATGTTAACTTTTTAGATATTAACATTAAATTCTCATTGCAATTTTACTTGTGACTTATATGATAAAAGACCAGATTATGATTTTAATATTGTTAAATTTCAAAATTTCCTAACTTGTTTACATAAATCTGTTTTTAATAACATTATTGTAAATCAGCTGGTACGTATAAATAGGCTTTGTTCTAAAGACAATAGGAATAAGCATATTTTAGACTTGCTAGCTGTGCTAAAACGTAATTATTGCCCAGATAATTTTTCCAAGCACATAATTCGTTGTTTTAGATTTTATGAATAGCTTGTTCTGTTGCAATTAATTAGTAATACAAAATAATGAGATTAATTAGTGAAAATAACTACTGAAAATTAAAATTAATTAACAAAAATGAAATTAAGGAAAAATAATATTAAATAATAAATAATAATATATTACTCTTAGTAATAATAAAAAACTAATATAATTTAGGTTTAATTGTCCAATTACACAGTCCCCATAGTAAGTCTGCTTCTGTGTTTGCATTTGCTCCATGGTTACAAGTTTTGTGACATCAGTCTTCTTGCGGTTTCCTATTCTTAACTTCCACTCTGTCTAGCTCCAAGCTTAGAGTTCTTTGATTTAGTATCTATATATTCAATTTTTCTGTTCCTAATGAATTGTACGGTGTCTTAGTATGTTTATTGTTGAGATCATAATAATCAGAAACAATCCATTGATTTTTAGACAGTATGGGCACCGCTGATGAAGAGATGCTGTCTAAAACCTATTTAATGCTTATATTTTAAGGATTTTAATTCCTGGCTGCAAGTAGTTTTAGAGCTGATACTGGTTTTTCACTTTCAACATTTTCAACATTGTCTAATACATATATATATATATATATATAATATATATATATATATATATATATATATATATATATATATATATATATATATATATATATATATATACAGTCGAACCTCCATATATCGAAGTAGCAAAATACCGGAATAAATTTCGATACATATAATTTTGATATATAGAATTGATCTTAGTTTTATCATAATTCTCCTAAAACATTAAAATTAAAGCTAATTTTCGTATACGTAACTCCATTTCTAATTTATATGCGAATCACATTAAATGAAAGTTAATAACTAAAAAATGAATTAATATGAGAGATTTATTGAGTACTATATACCTTAAAAAAAACCAATATAGACAGTGGTTACAGTGATCACAGTTACATTCTTCTAAAAAAAACTACGAATATCTTGCTGAACAGCCAGTTTTGCGGAAAGTTCATCAAAGAAATGCTCGCATTTATTCAGTCCACTAAAAACTTCACCACAGATATTTTCCGTGAATTGAAGTCTACGGCGTATTGTTTCAAACGCCAACAATTCAGAGATTTTATTCTAAACTGGAATAAAATCTCTCAATATGTCGTGAAAAAAAAAATTTCGATATATAGAGATTTTTTCGATATATAGAAACAGTTTTTCTATGTAATGAACATGAAGATTTTCTAAGAGTTCGATATATAGAAAATTTCGATAAGGGGAAGTTCGATATATGGAGGTTCGACTGTATATATATATATACATATTTATATTTATATACTATATATCATGAAAGATCTTTTCCGAATAAAAGATGAAATCTTCGTGTTGTTAAATCAAGCACCCCTTTAAGCTCTGTTTCGAACAAATAAGGATGTTAGAAAAATATGTATACCTTCACAAAAGGCCGAGCGGAGAAAAATTTATCTCAAAAAACGAACATATGGAAAGCTTCTTTTATAGATGTGTATGTAGAGGAAATTAAATTTTTCTTCAAACTCTCTCAAATTTAGATTTTTCTCGCCACCCCGGTCCCTGGGGTCATGAAACCGAACGTATTGTACTTGCGATCCGCTGTGTGTAAACACAGTGTCGCGATCAATTTGTTTCATCTCTTTGGATTTAGAAATGAATGCATTTTATCGACCCTTTTTTTTACTACTTTATTTATCTTGTTGTAGTGAACGAGGTATTGGAATTTTTTGGATGAAATAATATCCATTTGTTTCTCACAAATACATTGACTCAGAATATGTTACATGCCCGGGAGAGCTCAAAGGATTTGCCTCAGAAAAGCTATTAGGAAATGGTACATACCTGAAATCGAGCCGCATTACTTAAAATGAGCCTAGTGTTAATTAATTTTTGTATTTTATAACAATATGTAAAACAAAATTTTGCTAAAAATATATCAAATCTAAAGTAGTACGTCTGCATCTATATTTTTAAGTTGCTAAGCCGATTCTTTGGGGAATCCGTAAGAGAAAACTACTGCATCAGTTTACTTCATTTTGGTTCTTAAATGAATGATTTTAATATATAGATGTTTCAAATGTGGTTTTTGTAACCGTAATTTCTATTAATTAGCGATAATTTAGAATTAAAAATTGCTTTCTGCGCATGATGAGTGACATGTTTAAATCTGGCTCTAGATATTCATTAAGCACTAGGCCGCATAACGCAGTAATTTGTTTCTGCTCATGCTCAGTGACATGCTTGAACCTGGCTTCAGATACTTACAAAGAACGAAGCCCCAAAAACGCACTACTTTGTTCATTCCGAGGAATCTCTCTATCTTTCTATCTGCTATTTTAAATTTTAATTATGTTTACGAGATATATACTTAAACCTGAGGGAAATTGTTTATTTCGCGCTGTTGAATATCTATATTTCTTTTTATCGGTTTCAATAGTAATTTTTTAAAGTGTATTTATCTATTCTTAATATGATTTTCTACATTTATGTGCAATGATATGCAATGTTGTGTTGAGTATAATTTGTGTATTAGTACATATATTTACTATTCAGCCTTTATATTTGACGGGTACCAGCTAGTTCTTATTAATTACTGATAGTTATTGTATAACTAAATACCTTACTAATAATAATTCAGTACACTATTAAGGTGATGTTGCAGCAGTTTTATAAATAACTAAAATTTCAATTCAGACCATATCGGACGCTTAAAAACGCGAGTCTAAAGAATGGAATAATCCCTCATACACACTTTTCAAGCTCAAAGTAAAACACAGAAATATCCGTCTCAAACGCTTAAGAAATTTATCATCCTCCAGACTTATTTTGAAGGCAATGTATAAATCAGTTTTATTAATTTTGTGCGTGCAAGATAAATGTTTGTCTGCTGAACTACCAAAAAGCTTAAAGTGTCACAAACTCAGCCAGCCATTATACCATTTGTGATTGGTTAAGCACCACCATCATTCATGGCTAAATTTTTTTATTACTTTTATAAGAAGTCATTTCTTTCATTTAGTAACAATATGATCCGCCAGTATTGTAACAATAATTAATTAGGGTAAGTGTATTATTTTTAAACTTTGCGACATCATATCAGCGCTTAAAACATTCCCAATATCGAAATTTTGGGTAAGAAATGCTAAACTGCATTAAATAAAAGAATTAATCATATAATTAAACATTATATGAATTCTAGTATACGTGCAAAGCTTTCAAATTTAGGGTTTTTATTTCTTTTCATTATGATATCTGGAGTCGGAATTGAGCAAAACTTTCGCAACGTTTTGTCTGCAACTGAAATATTTACAGTTTTATGGATAAGGGAAAATATCTGATTACCAACAAACATAGCATTTGATTGTATTATGTCAACCACACTGAGATTTGGTAGACGTATAGTGTTTCCACGGCTTCGGTTGGACGAGAGCCGAATGCCTAGGGTGTACTAATTAGTATTGGGTATGAATCTCGCGGCAAGTGCTGATGTTTGCAGCCTTTCAGATTCGGCTTTAACATGTAAGTCCCGGTCGGTTTAGCGCTCGCAAGCAAATTATTACAGTAGTATCTCCCTCTTATCAACTGGGCTCTTGTTCAAATCCCGGCCAAAGGATGGATATTCCTGTGTTTCAGAGTGTAATCACAAAACTATTAGTTTCCCACAAGTAAGGCGTCAACTATGATTGAACTGAAGACTAGTCACTGCAGCAATTCCTGTATACGTAGTCGAGGGTCCGCCTGTTCCTTCAATTACCATTGATGTGGGTGCCGGACGGACAATACAGATCTGCCGACCAATTAAGGCAATCCCGGACCACTGTTTCAGAATGTAAGTTGTTTCAAGTATTTGGTATTCCTAAAGTAGTCGACAGATGTCCCGCTGCGTATGGGCTTTAAGGGGACTCACTACCCTTAAATATTTAAAACATTCTATTTTTGAAAAAAATATATGTTAAAGCCTGATCCTTTCTGAACACAATAAAGCAAACCGCATGAAACTATTCCGCTTAGTTCCGGAGATATTGATATTCTAATAATTTAATTACTGATCAAGTTTATGGTAAGAAAAATTTTAAACTCCTTTTTTCTCAAAATGTAATTTTGCATCATTCCGCAACCGATATCTCAAAAACTATGAAACATAATTCCACGAAATTTTTATCACTGCATAATCGTGTTATTTTATTGCGTCTGAACTAGAATTATTGCAATCACTGCACATTTTGTTATTTTTTCAAGGGTAAATTAATGCAAAATATTAAGGAAATTTTAAGTATATTTTGAGCAGTTTTAAAAAAATTAAAAAAAATATTTTAATGTTGAATGTTTTATGTTCAATTGTATTTTGAATTATTTATTTTAAATATAAAACAGGAATTATACATTTAAGTGTAAAATTAATTTCATAGTTCTGTGCGCGAGCCAGTATACAATAAAAATGCTTAAAAAAAAGGTATATCTAAAGCATTAAAAAAAATATTTAAAATTATTTGGAGAGTTGATAATTTGTTTATTAAAATAAATATATCAATTTATCATGTACATAAAATTTGGAAAAATTGGGAGTAAATTGAAATAATTACAAAGAGTGAAAAAGTATGAAAATATGCCTTAATTCCTCGACTTAAGAGTCGTGAGCCCCCTTAAGTTCTTCTAGATTGTTGTCTGATGCAATGCAGATATAACAGTGATATTAATACAGATTGGAGAAGCATAATTAAAATAAAGCTTTGAGATAGAATATGTTTTTTCAAAGATTTTAGGAAAACTGAGAAATTATGTTTCTGTGTATTACTCTGAGTATCAATACTAGGTTCGGAGTACATATGAAGAGCGAGAAGACAGTATGCAGAAATAAATGCAAAGACATATTTTATTTTTACACAGATGATAAGCCTAGCGATGGATAGTATTATTTTCCCATGGAGTGTCTTATTACAGGCGGTAGACAGACATTATCTGAGATGATTACACAGCCTTAGAGCCATCAGACCAAAAGAAAATGGGCCAAACTGCGTTTCCTGGGTTATGCCCTCTAACGCAGGTTTTCAGAAAGTAAGCAGCGGGGAATCATCATTGGACAGAAAGTAAAGAAAGGGAGAAAAGTGATTGGTGCGCTCTGGATCTCATGAGTCGTCAGCTAACTTCACCGAAATGAAGCAGCATCGGGCATGGACAGTAGTAAGGAGGGTGACATGACTGCTTTAAGGTCTGTTCACATAGAATCCGTCTGCGTCAGTGTAAAAATTTTTAACCAATCATATGCCAATCATTGACTCATTTAACCTATCAGCGCCAACGGAGCCTTTAACGCTGACACTGGCGGATTCTATGTGAACAAGTCCTTACTCCGTAATCGAGCCAAAGCCCACGGCGTGGAAGACTAAGACGTTATCCACTATGACAAATAGGCGGCTCAAGAGGTATGCTTCATGGACACAAACTATCAAAAATCCGTTTCCATGTTGCCGGTCGACCAACAAAGAGACACAAATTTGGTGAAACAGTTTTAACAACGGTGGGATGTAATTAAAAATCATCATTAGAGCAATGTTACTATTTTTCCTTTAAGGGATATTTTTGAGTACTGAATTTAAAGGGGGTTCTTCATATTTCTGTTTCGAGTGATTCCGAAAGTCTGGAAGTTCGCGGAAACTTTTATAAAAGGAATTTTTTTTTAAGATAAGAATATTTTTTTAAGATAAATTTTTTTAAGATATTTAAGTTGCCGGTTTATATACAACTATGAATTAAAGATAAATTAAATAAATAAGATTGATAAATGAGATAGACAGTATTTTATATCAATGGAAATATTTTTAATATAAAGCTAACACAATTTTTTCCTTGAAAATTTTTATAATGCAATTTCCAAATTCTGAAATCTACCGTCCGAAAACTTATTATGTTCTTCCTAAATAAATATTTATTGCTTCTATTGTTAGCTAACATAATGTTATAACCACATTATTTAATAAACTTAAAGTTCTTTAGCAAGATGTAGATTATAAGATATTTTTCATTACATAATTAACTTTTTCGTTATTTTTAATTTATAGCGTTTTATTCAGCGAGACTACTTGTATAAGATTACCCGTATGATAAGGAAAATGAATATTGAAGAGATTTTTAATTCATAATTTTTCAAATAAAGGCCAGTTTTAGACAAAAGTGAGGGCAAGTTATTTCATAAAAAAATTAATTTGATAACCACAAGATCCATCTTTTTCTGTAATTTTAAATCTCATGATTGTTTTCGGCTCATAAATGATCACTATTATAGTGTTTAAGGGGACAGTGGGATATTGTGAAATATCAAAATTGTGAAATTTGTCCAAAAATTTGATTTTTTTATTTTATTGAATTGTGAAACTACGGACGAGTAGGAATGTGTTGTAAAAAGAATTTTTAATTTCTGTGATTATTTTCCTAGTTATAGGCATTTGTATTTAATTTAGATATTATGTGGTTTCTTATAGCAATAACTTTAATGCGTTTTACTCAAAATAAAAATTGTCATGTCATACGAATATTCAAACTGCTCCCGGGCGCATTTCTAATTATCGTATTGCTTTGAAGTTTAAGTTCTATATACTTAACTGTATATCAAATAAATCTTATTAAAAAAAATTATGCTTCGTAGCTAAGAATTTCTAAATTTAGTACTCGAAAAGATGATTTATAGGTATTTTTCGTAATAAAAAGGGTGTTTTCACTATTATTATTTTTTTCTCTTTATATTTTTAATGAACGCTTAAAATAAGTAATAAGTTTCGTTGTTAGTTATATAAGGAATCCTGTAAATAAAAATTACCATATTTTATGCAAAAGAAATGCACATGGAACATTTTTAATGAGGCCAATTTTTGATTTAATTAATAATTCATAATTCATAAATTATTGATAGTTCATCATTAAATTCTAACCACATTTACATATCCATGGTATTAATCACATATTCAAATTTAGAGCAAATCCATTCTAAACAAAAAAAGTTAGGTTTGAAGGTCCAATGTCCCCTTAAGAAATTTCTGATATAAGAAGTTCTCAGGACTTACAGAGACCAGGCTATAACGGATGCTCTTTGCTCCCTCTATCAATGTATCCGTGGAATTACGTTTTTTCAAAATCTAATTTAAGTGGAAAAAAAATTATACTATCATTTTGTGTTTCATGACTTTTCATCAAGAGAAATTTCCGACTTTCTGTAGCATTCTATTTTATAGGTTTCTAATAAAGCTTGTGCATGTTTTTTTTTTCTTTTTTGATTTTGTGTAGCTTAAAAGCAAGGCATTTTTTTGCAACAGAATATTTCAATATTTTACAGGAGAAAGTTTTACAAAGCTTATGAGACATTGCAATTTTAATGTCTAAGCAATTGCTATTTTAATAAGAAAAGGGGGAGGGTTATTTTTTTTTCCATGTATGAAAACATTTCGAATCATACTATTTTACCCAACTCTGTTCCCTGGGGCACGGAAGGTGGAATGTTCCCCTTTTGCAATCTCCAGTGAGTAAACGAAAAGACTCTCTCAGGTTGCTATATTTTCATAGATTAAAAGAGAAATAGTACTCCTGCATTGTATTCATTTTGTTCTCCTTGTCTGCAGACGCTAGATTTATTTTTTACTTATCCGAAAGGGAATACGTTTTATCTGCTATATTTACAGACATTTATGTAAACGGAATTTATTCACTTCTCAAAAAATACAATTTTAGTATATGTGGTTTGTAAAATAAAGTAATGAAAGAAAAAAATAAATAAGTTATTATTTCATATTTGCGAAATTAATAATATTCAATAGGATATGAAACAAGTTCCATTATTATCATCTGAAGAATTTTTACTTTTCTTTATAACTGGACTAGCTGAATACTCGTTCTTCGCTACGGAGTACATTCAAATTAAATATAGTCGAACCCTGTTATAGCGAACCCGGTATATGACGAACTCACGGATATAACGAACGAAAATTTTGGTCCCGCCATTTTCCTATTGTACGTAATTTAATTAGTATTGTTTCAGTTTAATGTAATCGATTTTAGTCGATTTAATTCATTAATGATCATTTTTAATAAATTTTACCATTTTTTTAATACATCATTATTGAAAACAGATTGCAATTAATGAGTTATACATTTTGTGAACTCTAGCATTTTTCTTAACAGTTCGGATATAGCGAACCATCGGATAAAGCGAACAAAATCTTTGGTCCCTTGAAGTTCGTTATAACGGGGTTTAAATGTACAACGATCAATGTATGCAATTTATTCCAAAAAAATAAAATATATATATATATATTTATAAAAAAATCGTAACGGATATTTTTATAGACAAAATAATGTAGAAAATATTCAAATTAAATACAGCGGTCAATGTATGCAATTAATTTGTATGCTTAATATCCATAAAACATACTATTTTGAATTAAATTCTTAAAAAACTTCCATCTCAATTTTTCTAGTGGTTAAATTTTATCTTTTACCGTATTTTAATATTTTTTTTGTCAATTTATTTCGTTGTTATGCACATGACGCAAAATTAATTTATAGTATCCCAAAAAGAAAAGAAACCACGTGATCAGCATTTAATAAATTAAATTCTAAAAATTAATATTAAAAATTCACCAAAAATCAGACAATGGAGCTAAAGATTCGAAAAAGATTTCATTTTAAAGGAATTTTTATGATCTTTTTCCTGATAATAATTTTAATAAACCCTCAGATTATTATTTTAAATGCAAACTTTAAAGAATGTTACAAAATCAGCTAAAAAATTTAATTTTTTAAAATATAAGAAGAATTTTTCAAAAACCTTTTCTAGTGCATCCCTACACTATAAGAAAAATCGCCATGCAAAATTTCAGCCCTTTAGGTTCAACTGTTTGGCCTGTTCGTTATCTGTCAGTCAGTCAGTCAGTCAGTCAGTTACGGAACTGTTTTATATATATAAATTAAAAACGAGTAGCAAATTGGTAATATGTTCATTTCTAAATTGGGATTATTATGCTTTTGCAGTCAGCTGGCAACATTCCTTTGATCAGCATGTAGTTTTCATCAGTTTATTTCAGCAATTCTGAATTCTCTCTAAAACCCATTAGCGAGTTAAATCTTTCTGTTTTACACGAGTATAATGATAAAAAAACTGCTTAAAAACTAATGTGTATTGCCACACCTAGAAATACAATATCTTCGGAATATTCAACTACCTCCATGCGGTAAATTAGCCCAAAATTCCACGAGAGAAGTATCAGGCATTATGCAAGTTAAATTTATTGATTGTTATACTGAGGTCATAATGATTCAGTAAATAAAGAAATAATAATAAATGAAATTAGCAAATTTAATATTAAACTGAAAAATACTACCCATTTATTTATGCAAAATTTTGAATATTAACTTAGATCGTGAGACTAACTAAGTCAAAAATAATAACTTAATGTTGTCTGGAAAATTATCTGTTTTTGTATAGTAGTTTTTCCTTTATTTAAATGAAATTAAATTAAATACTTGACATTATTTATTTCTTTATCATTGATACAAAAACCCATAAAATACGATGTTTTAGCAAAAGATTCCGATACACACCAGTAAAAATATAAATTATACTCTTTATTTAGAAACTTTAAATATATGTTTGTTAAACATGTTTTACTGACCTTTTTAAATTTTTTTTTTACATTCAAGATGAGTTAAGGACAAAACAATTAAACGGGGAAAGATGGAAATCATATAAATTACGAAATTATCTTTCATATTTATTGTTTTAAGGTTGATGAAAGAATCTATCTATTCTAAAAATAACTCCCACTGCCGCTGTAAAAAGATTGTCACGCTATCTCCACCGAAACCGCTGGGGGTATGGGGTCGAGAGCGATACCAATGAATGCAGAAAAATGGGGGGACCAAAGTAAGATATGTCTCATGTTCGTCGGACTTTAAGTTTTTTAAAAAATGTATTCTATGTTTTGTGGGAAAATATTGACTTTTTCATCTTCAGATTACGATAACGCCAAAAAATGATCGTAGAATTTTTATTTTTTTACAATCTAAGACTACAGACATTTCTCTTTCAAACTAGACCTCATTTGTTTAAAAATATTTTAAAACAGACGTTTTTGTTTTAAAATATTTTCATAAAAAAATTAAACACAGCTTTTAAAGAAATATCGTCCCATATGTGGATGTAATATCAATGTTTCTCGAGTTTTTATCCTGCAAAGAAAATATTTACATCATCTAGAAGCTGAAAGCTTTTTCATTTATATAAACCTCATTTCAAGTCTCTATCTTAAAATTTCGATTTTTAATTGTATTTTAAAGCTGAAAATTCAACAGTGATGAGAAGCTCTTTGCATAAGGGTGACAACAGTAAATGGATGGAGGCTGTTACATTGCCCGAGAATCACCCCAAGGTATCTCACTATTAGCCCTAACAGAGAAAAGTTGTAAAAGTAATTTGAAACGATCTTTGTTGTCATTTTCATTATAGAAGTTCATTTGTTCAGTTTATTATTTTCTTTTCAAAAGGGAAATGTATCTTTATCAAAATAAATACTTCAAGCGCGAGCGTTATTTTTATACTGAATTCTTGAAATTTTTTTGACGCTAAAGAGAAGCAGAGAGTGGCAACAAAGGTTAAACTCTCAAACATTGTTTTGCTTTTCTTGAAAGTTACCTGACTTCAAGAAGCGTTTGAAATTTATATTATATTTATAATTATTTAATTTATTTATTGATTTATATACAAGGTGCACCCATAAAGTAACCGGACAATTTTTTTATAAATAAGAAAAATATTACTCACCTTCAAATAAATTTATCTCCTTCAAAATAACAGCCAAAGGAGTCTATACAATTTTTCCGACGTTTCTCCAAGTCATCGAAACACTGTTTATGGGCGTCGGAACTAACCGTTCGCAAAATACGCGTAACATTTTATTTAATATCCGAGACGTTTTCGAATCTCTGTCCTTTCGTGGCCATCTTAAGCTTCGGAAAAAGGAAGATAATAGCTGGCGATAAGTCGGGAGAATAGGGTGGGTGATTTATCCCTGTAATTGAATGCTTAGCAAGATATTGTTGTACAGAAATTGCTGTATGGGGCCTAGCATTATCATGTAAAAGAAACCATTGCCCAGAATCAAACAGTTCCTTCCTAACTCGCCTTATCCTGTTTCTTAGTCGGAAAAGCACCTCCTTGTAAAAATACTGATTAATTGTTTGGTTTTCAGGAACAAATTCGTGGCGAATAAATCCTCTGTAATAAAAAAATGTAAAATCCACGAAAGGACAGCGATTTGAAAACGTCTCGGATATTAAATGAAATGTTACGCGTATTTTGCGAACGGTTAGTTCCAACGCCTATAAACAGTGTTTCGACGACTTGGAGAAACGCTGGAAAAATTGTATAGACTTCTTTGGCGATTATTTTGAAGGAGATAAATTTATTTGAAGGGGAGTAATATTTTTCTTATTTATAAAAAAATTGTCCGGTTACTTTATGGGCGCACCTTGTATTAATAATTAATTAATTTACGACAGCTTACTTTACTACAGCTTTACTACAGCTTAACAAAGATTAAAACTCTCAAACATTGTGTTGCTGTTCTTGAAAGTTACCTGACTTCAAGAAACGTTTGAAATTTATATTATATTTATAATACATATCTTTATATTATCTAATTTATTTATTGATTTATATATTTCCGGTTATGAAGTTCTACTTCCTGTTTGATTTTTAATCAAACGGTATGTTTTATAATGGCTATAAAATTTATTCTAAATCACGTAAAGAAAAAAGAAAAACAGTTTTCGAATCAGGAAGGTCCAAAGTATAAGAAACACAAATAAAAAAACTCGACCAATTGTCGAAAATCGATGTTTTCAAAGTAGTCGGTCACGTTAATATCACATTGCAATAACAAATATATTTTTACGAGTAAGCCTTATTAGGGGCCGAAGTCCCCGTACGAAAAGCGAGCGTAGCGAGCCTAGGGGGTAAGCCCCTAGTTTATCATAAAAATTATATAGCAAGGATTCATGATAAATCATTTTCTTCCCAAAATTCAAATATACAAACTCTCGGAGTTTGTAGATTAGATATTTTTTGACAGTTTGGGGAAAATGGCACCTCTGTGTATATGTTTTAAGATATCAATTTTAATGAAATCTTTGCGCATTGATATAAATTGTGTTTACACAAACCAAAACTTTTTCAGGATAAAGGTTGCAGTTTTGAAGAACTTAAATTCTAGTTTATATGCGAAGGCTTTTTAGCAAAGACTGGAATTTTTTTTTCTTTTTTCAGTCAGTTCATTTTTCAGGACCAGCTTACGTGACCTTTGTGAATGCAGCCATCTTCAGCGTCAGCACACTTATTCAAGGTGATTTTTTTCCTGCCGTAGACGCAGGACACAATAAGCCATTTTCTATAATATATTTAAAAATCACTTCTGATCTCCCAACGGTAACTCTAAAATGTTCAAACCTATAGTTTGAATTATAAGACAGGGCGCAGGAAAAAGGTACATATATTTCGGATTATTAGAATAAGGATAAACGCTATGCAATAAGATACATCCGAACAACATATAGCAGTCGAACTCCTACAGAGATATCATGCCCCAACTGCCCATTTTGATAAACATATATACTTTTCCTGAACTTTTTTGACATTTACATTTTTAAAATTGTATTGTGCGTCTGTAACATTAATTTTAATCAGCATCTCATCCTAGTACTCATTATTTATAAAGAAACTTTCTATCCGACCTAACAGCAGCTTGGTTGCTTCCAAGGCACGTGTTCTCAGACAGGGTTCTCAACCATGGGGGAATCCTCCCCCCTGGAGGGAATTTTAAAATTTTAAATTTTGAGGGAGGGAATTAAGACAACTACCCAGAAAATTGTTAAAAAGTGCAGAAAGAGCTATTCATACATTACTCTCATTTGTGTCAACATATCTCTTTCCGTCAGGTGTTTCAACTTAGTTGCAAATATAAACGAAGCAACGAAGTAGATTGTTGGTATACAAGTATTGACAAAAAAAAATCACAAGTTTCTCACTAACTAAAATGTTCATCGAATAAAACAAATTATATACCCCCTAAATGGCACACGCTAGCTTTTTTCATTTTACCATTATCAATCGCACTGAACTTTTACGCTTTAAAATCGCTTGCTTTTATTATCATTCTGTAATTCCATTAATGAGTTTCTCTACTGGCAACATCTGCGTAGGTGTATATTATTCTTTTTGCATGTAAAAATCATATATATTATTTCTAGTTGCAAATATAAACGAAGCAACGAAGTAGATTGTAGGCTGAAAATGACCTGCGTTGTACCCTTTCAAGTACTCCTCCGCGTATACAAGTATTGACAAAAAAAAATCACAAGTTTCTCACTAACTGAAATGTTCATCGAATAAAACAAATTATATTACCCTTTCATTCTATTTAACTTTTCGTTTATTGGAATATACATGAGTAACTTTAATCTGTTAAGTAATTAGTTCTGAACATATATAAAAATGCATTCATGTTTTTAAAACTATCAACATTTTCTATTGAAATTAAATTTGTAAAACTCTGCTATAAAAACAATCCAAATAAATGCGCTAATATAGGTAAAAAAATAAATATCATAAGCATATTATTTGGAATGAATCTTTTGAGTAGATATTCTTTGGAAGGGAGGAATGATATTCTGAACAATGGAATTTCCTCTACAATGGAGGTAACGGATTTTTACACCCCGGTCTCTAAGCGAGGACGGGTACCGATCCAGACTTACAACCGAGAGCTTTATTCCAAATTATGTGGCCTATTGGCAAATCTTAATTCGCAAACCCACTACATGTTTTAATTAATCCCATATTCGTTTGGAGCTTACAGTACGTGCTACGCGCGTACTAGATACTCTGTAAACTAAAACTACCTTGACCTTGACTTTGGCCTTGACCTTGATATTCTGAACTACGGTTAAAGGGGGAGGGGAAGCTAAAAAAGGTTGAGAGTCACCGTGATAAGATCTATATATATTACAGTCAAACCTCGATATCTCGAACTTGAAGGGAGAGACAAAAAAATTTGAAATATCGAAAATTCGAATTATCGAAAATCGCATGTTATGTCAATAGTAATAGAGGGAAAGCTTTTTTACATACCTTTTTAAAAAGTAATCCATATTTTTATTTTAATAAACACCATTTACAAAATTCTTTGAAAAAAGATTCAATTGTTGTTTGCTTCAGAGAAGAGTCTGAAATTTTATCTATTACAATTTCTAAGAGGACAATGGCTTTAAATGTGTCCTCCTACCTATTTGGTTGACTTTCAACATATCCCCTTAAAGCGTCCACTGCAAATAGTCCTTCTTTGTTTGTTACATTTGGTGGCAAATGGCGGATTTCGTCCTCCTCCTCTTCTGACAATACACAAGAAGCTTTCGTCTGACCGATGATGTCATTGTCCTCCCACTGACCACACACTATTACCGTATCATCTACGACGACAAATTCATTAAATTCCATGTTATCGGGGTGCATGAGCATCGAGGCACTAGCTTGAATGCAAGACAGCACAGGCATGCATTCACATCTGTAGTTTTTTCTTTCACTCCTTGTTGCAATGATAAGAAATTCTACAATCTTCGTGGAAGCCACCCATCTCTTGTTTTTTGTTCACGCCTTCATTTACTGTTTTGTTAAAACCACTCCAAACCCTCTAGAAAGTAACCTTGGAGTATAAAAGGAGAAAAATAAAAGAATGTATCGATGGTCACTGCATATGCATGAAACTAACTGAAACGAGATAAGAAAACAATAAACAAGAATTTCAACTCCCATCTTGGAGGGTCAAGAGAAGTTGTCATTTCATTGTGCTATCTTCCGTCTTTATGTCCCTCCTTTTTAAAGTTTATGCAGGGTTTTACCACTGTAATGTTTGAATAGCTTTTTTCTATTTTTTAAAAATTTCTATTTTTTGGATATTATTTTTTTGTTTTTAGAATTTTTTTTCTTCTTCAATTATGAAAAAAAAATTCAAGTTATCGAGGGATGAGCCAAAAAATATTCACCAAATCAAGGTTTATTTAACATTGAGTGCATAGGAAATTTGAAGAGAATTTTTATTTCTTCGAGATATCGCAAAATCGAGGGTTCGAGTTAGCGAGGTTTGACTGTATTTCTAAATGGTGTTTTTTTTTATCCCATTTTCTCCCCTTATACATACCAAAATCGATAAATGAGGTACCATTTTAACGATTAACATCTTCGCTTCGTGCGAATTGTTAATTTAGAATTACACATCTTATTGTTTGTTTAAAAATCGAATTATAAACATTATAAACAAATTTTCTTCCCCTAAATGGCACACGCTAGCTTTTTTTTTATTTTACAATTATCAATCGCACTGAACTTTTACGTTTTAAAATCGTTTGCTTTTATTATCATTCTGTAATTCCATTAATGAGTTTCTTTACTGGCAACATCTGCGTAGGTGTATATTATTCTTTTTGCATGTAAAAATCATATACATTATTTCTAGAAGGTGATTGTTTAGTGAAGATCTCTTTTAAACCCTTCATACTTTACCAAAATCGATAAATGAGGTATAATTTTAAAGATTAAGTTCTGAGCTTCTGACGCATTGTTAATTCAGAATGACACATTGTATTGTTTGTTTAAAAATCAAAGTGAAAAATTGACTTTGGGCCAAAGTTCTTTCCCTGGATGCGCCGAAACGGCACAGTCAAATAGTGTGCACAAAAAGGTTTCGTAATATAAATATCACATTTTCCACGAGTTTGTGTCATATTTAACTTTATATATTGACTACAAAGTGTTTTGGCGCGTACATATCTCATGTTCCCCTGTTTTATGCTTCACCTCCAATACTGAGGCCAAAGTTGTTTTGTAATTGGTTTTGTATTATAAACAATGGCTACAAATGAACCGGTTCTTCTTTCATCCTACTACAAACCACCAACCTCGTTATAAAATTTATCGTCTTTAAATCGCAGGCGAAAGGGTAGCACTGGCACCGTAGTCTATATATATAGAACAGTTCCGTAACTGATTGACTCACTGACTGACATACAACGCACAGACCAAACCGCTGGACCTAAAGGCTGAAATTTTGCATGGCGATTCTTCTTATAGTGTAGGGGTGCACTAAGAAAGATTTTTGGAAAATTCTTAGATTTTTTAAAATTAAATTTTTAAGCTGTTTTAGTAACTTTTTTAAGTTTTTATTTAAAATTATAAATTTAGGGTTATAAAATTTACATCACGAGAAAAACCATAAAAATTCCTTTAAAATGAAATCATTTTCGAATCTTTACCTCCATTTTCTGATTTTTGGTGAATTTTTAAAGATTAATTTTTAGAATTTAATTTATTAAATGCTGATTACGGGATTTCTTTTTCTGGTACTTTAAATAAATTTATCGTCACTTCCATAACACTGAAATTGTCAAAAAATATTTTTTCCCTCGCTAATCCGGCAGACGATTGGACTTTATCCAAAAAAATATTAAAATACAGTAAAAGATATGTTCCTCAAACTGTACTATATTCTTTAGTATGTCCTACTAGATTTAATTTGAATATTTTCTTCTACATTATTTTGTCTATAAAAATATCCCTTACGATTTTTTTTATAAATTTATTTTTTTTGTTTTTTTTCATCAGTTAGATACATTGATCGTCGTATTTATTATACATATATATATATATATATATATATATATATATATATATATATATATATATATATATATATATATATACACATATATATTTAGCATTAATTGCATACATTGACCGTTGTATTTAATTTGAATGTACTCCTTGGCGAAGTGCTGGCTTTCAGCTAGTATAACATAGAGTAGCTCTAACTAGCGGAAGATTTGTTTTTACTCGATTTTTTACTGTGGCAGGTTTCATTTCCAATAACGCTAAAAACTCTCATCTCAATTCAATTTGTGGAATATCGTCTTGAGTACAGCTTCTGAAAGGTCTCTGTTTCTACAGCAAGGTTGAGTAAAATGACCTCGTATCATTTCCGATTCTTAATTAGCTCATATTTTCTTATACTCAGCTTCTATAACAATGGTTTTCTTCTTTTAAGTAGCAGTTCGTGAAAAATGCCTGGCGCTTTGAAAAAACAGTAGGCGGCAGAGTAAATAATAGAATGCATATACCTCCACATTGCATATTTCTTATATTAACTCCATCATACTTTTTGCTAAACCTCTTGACGGAGGTATTATTTTTGATGACATTCTTTGAATTTTGATATCGTGTAGCCTCAAAATGCAGTGAAACACATGCAATCTCTATTATAGTGATATATTAATAAATTCTTATGAATCATCCACAACTATTTCTTAAAGCACTTATATCTACTTTTCTCAGGTGTTCTTTCGTTAAAAATCGAAAAGGTATAATTTTCCTGCTGGCATATTATTTCTATTTTCTCCTCTGGAGTAAAATGTCAATGATGTATGCGTCTAAGACCAAAATAACCGATAAAAATATATCAGAAGTGCTGCTGAAATGTGCAAGTGACAAAGTAATATCGCCAGAGGTTTCTTAAAAAATAGTCTATCTTGCTTTATTCATATGTATGTGCTGTAAAGCAGAAACTTGGAAAGTTTCATTCAAAAAATAGTCTCACTCTAGTTAGACTCAAATGTATGAACTGCAAAGAAGTACCATATTTTTTGTGCTTGAAAATATGTTCTATTTTTAAATAATTCTTTATTTTCAGTACTTAAATTTCTATATACAAGTATCAAAGAAAAAGCACCAATTTTTTTGTTCAAAAAAAGTAGTCTCCATGTACATTGAACAGACTTTGTGATTTTCAATTATAATAGTAATCTGGATATAAAAGAATGACTAAAGTGATTGAATTAAAGAAATTATTACCATGCTTTGCGAATAAATAATTATTTCTTTTTGATACTTCAGCTTTAGTTTTTTAACCGTTTTTCAACATCTTAGGTTTCATAATACAGTAACTACTATTGTTTCTTTGATAATTTTGTTATGAATACATATTCTAGTTTTAAATTACTTATAATATACATTTGGACGAATGTAAAATAATTGTATGAACATGATAAATTCTGTGCAACACGTCTTCCTAATTTTAATGTAACCTAAAAAAATGTAGGTTAGCTCCAAATAATATCACAACCAACAAAGTAAAATAACAATCATTTGCATTCATTGGTAAAACGTTTACCACCAGGCCAATTTGTCCATTTACTAATTCATTTTTGACTAATATCTTTTAAGAAAAATTAACACCATCCTGACGTGTCTGTACCTGCCACGTTAGATAGAAAATGTATATGTTCTATTTTATTACATCTTATATAATAATGGTCTTTTTTTCTGTTTTTAGAAATTAATTTCTCTATCGATGAGGTATGAGTAATTTCGATATCTTACATATTCTTTTAATTTCTTTAGTATTTCAAACTTTTTTTATATAAAATGTTACTGTAATTTATTCGTATTTCGACTGAGTTCCATAGTCATATTAAAGCTTTGTGGAGAGAATATTTAAAGGATTTGGTTAGTTACGTTTGAACTCAGAGATAGTTTTTCTCTTTAATGTAATTTGTTTTTAGTCAGAAAAGGTACCACAAAAATAGCATGGGTTTTATTTGAAAGCTGATATGCGCTGAAATTCTTGCACCAGCTAAATACAGAACGTCGTTCGAACTTTATGGAAACGATTTTTATAGTTAAGTTTTATGCATAAATGCCGGATATTTTGCTGAGATTTGCTTCTATCTGATAGCCATGGTTCTTGACAATAGGTCTAGCTCCAATTTCCCATGAAAGTAAACTTTCTCTTAGTACTGTCATGTCAATTTTACCCCATTCCTCTTGGACCGTTTGCCAAAGTCCGTTCAGTGTTCTTTTGTTGCCGTTTTCCTAAGGCTCGCTTTAATAAACCGAAAGTGCAAAAGTCGATTGGAGAAGCGTCAGGCGATTTTACAGGTATTTCATTAAATGGGATACACTTTATTCCTGTTTCTGATTCTTTCTTTGCGAAATAAGCGGCAGTTGATTTAGACGTGTGACTAAAGGCTTTGTCCATATGAAGCTCAACTTTATCAATGTCCTTTCCATATAAGATTGGAATTTCTTTTTCAAAAATTGGTTCTAAAATATTCTGCTCATAGTAGAGGGAATTAATTTTGGCTTTACATGAGACATTTTTTATCTTTAATTTGCTGTTGTAACAAAATTCTGCAACTATCATGAATCCCTTTGGAAACTTTTCTGTACACTGATGAAGCCATTTCGTACGGTAGTTCCCATAAGTTGAGTAATAGAAAATTAATCTTTTTTTATTACAGTCACTTAAATACACCCATGCCTCATCGAGTATTACCACAAACTTCCATTTTTCAGTAACTAGGTGTTTTTCATATAATTTTCTACAATTTGTTTTTCTTTCTTAAATATGCTTTGACAAAAGGAGATGAACTTTAGGTTTAAACTTCTGTTATAACTTCAAATCTTTATGAATGATTTTACTTACAGTACCAGAAGACATTCCTAGTTTCGATGCAATGGATCTTTGAGTCGGCGGATTTTCTTTTAGGATCAGGGACTTCACACTTCCTTAATATTTACCTTTCTTTATATGAGTTCTAACAGTCTTAGGATGAGGTTTTGTGGTCATGTTTTCAGTTTTACTTTCAGTTAAGACTTTTTTTCCTTTCAAATTTAATATATTATGAATATCTTTTTTTTTTGAAATGCTATAACCACGATTTTTACACCGCTTTATAATTTGATACGAACATTTCTCCTCGGAAAACACAGTTACGTAACCTTCGAGCCATCTATCAATTTTAGAAGCCATTTTCCCACTAAATATTCTATTTTACATTCCAATCAAAACAAAACGGTAGCAGACGATTATTCTGAAGTTTCCGAAATTTTATCTCAAAATACAAACGACAAAAATAAATTACAAAATCGTTTCCATAAAGTTCGAACGACCTTCTGTATACCCTCATTATTAAGAATATGCACAGAAGGAAAAATTAATAAATTAGTTATATAGTAGACTGGGATAAATACAATTTAATACACTTTTCAAATCCTAATATAAATATACCTACATCTCAAGGTTAAAAACTTAATGGTCAAAAAATATCTGTGGAAAAATTTTAAATTAGTTTACATAAAAAATATCTCAGGAACTGGAGACAAAATTTTAACGATATTACAAACAAAACTACGAATTTTTATTCTAAATATCTCTGAATGTTATCAGTCATACTTGAGAAAAAATGAGCTAATACGCATTTGTTTTTTATCATATGTTTCGAGACCCAGAAGTTTCTTTTCTTGATTCTTATCACAAACATATATCCTAAACTGATTTAGAAGCACTCATACTTTATTGGGTAGAAGTTCTATATGCAAGAAAAAATAGGCATTTTAATAATATTTCTGTATTGATGTGCTATAAGATACTATTTCTTAATTTTTAATTTCTAAAATAATCATTTCTTAGTAAATTTCCGTATTGAGTATGAAACGACTTTAAGCCGATCGCATGTTAGAAAATTGAATGATGATGTGGTAATTAGGGAAGCGGGTTACAAGCAGCAGATGAATCAACTAAAAATCAGAATAATTTATCGAGAAAACTAGATTGGACAATGCCCTGTGGTAGAATAGACAAAATTAGACCGTCTGGAAATGGAGTAAAATCAATCGTTGTCAGCTTCAGTTAATGTCTTACAAGATTCGAGATTTGAACTAATCCTGTTTTATGTTGTAGGTCAATTACTATGTTTGAATGAGATTTATTTATCTGAAGTTTTACTATTCGTCTTTGTTATGATATATCCTTATAAATCTACTCTCGTAACTATGCAAGGTACATAAGGTAAAGAGATATTATAGTCAGTATAACCTCCTCAGACCCGAGACAAAAATAAAAGCTAGATATTTTGTGAATGGTACTTAAATAGTAGTTTAGGTCATTATGAAGAAGAAATTAGGAATTTAAATTTTTCCTTTAAAAATATATGGGCTACAATCAGAACACTACAGTCAGAATTTTTTTTAATATTAGGTAAGACTTTTTCAATTAATTAATTCTGAGTTTGTATCACACAATATATGAAATAAATAAATGCTGTATAAAAAATAAACATAATCAGTATGCTGTGTTAAATTTATATTATTTTTTTATTTTTCATGAAATGATTTAAAACAATTTATTGATACTGTGAAATGCAAAAACACCTTGCATTCTGTATACAATATTGTGGTTAAGGCCGAGCACTTATCTATTCTGCATCTGCTTCGATGGGTTCTATAACCAATAATTTCTATATTATGTCTAGTCTCTTTGCTACATGCTGCTCCATGCGGTAATGCTTTAATTTTTCCTTGAAAATTTCTTTTATTGATATAAATAATTTACTCGTACATATACAAAGAAAATGTATATCTTAAAATTAGTTTAATATTTGGAAAATTAAGTAATAAATAAAAAATTGTTTCCACGGCGTGCAGACATCGTTCTTTGATTCAAAGACGCTACTATAAACACAATCATGGACAAGTACTGCCATCAGTTGAGGAGAAGCAAAAATTAAGGGAGGTATTTCACTTTGCATCACATGTAATACAACCGGTTTCAGAATCGTTGCTGCTGTTTAGCCTTTTTAAAAAATATGAAACTTTTGTATTACATGTGTTACAAGATAACAGGGGAGGAAAAGTACTGTTTCCTAAGTAGTTATGCTGAATAGGGTAGTTATACTGAATAAGGTAGTTATACTGAATAATAGTTATGCTGAACTGAATTTGTAATACCTTATTAGATATAAATTTAAGTTGAGTAGTGAATGCACTTTTCGTTTTTTACTGTGATTGTGTATTTATATTCTTTACTACAGAAATCTCATAAGATACCTGATGACTGGTTACGGTAATTGAAGATTCTTCAGGACAGGTTGGGAAAATTTCTTCGATTTCATGTGCATTCCACGCTCAGGAATGCTCATTGACTTATTGCAGAGTTAATTAATTACTACTCTTAATTCATATGTTAAAATGCATGTCAATTTTATCTACATGTACATCCTTTCAAAAGATTCTCTTTTCCATCATAAAAATGTTTGATTGACTAGAGAAGGAGCTAACGGAGATACAGAAATTTTTCTTTTAATTTGAAGATCAAGAAAATATACATCATGATTAAAACTAACAAATGACTACTTCTTTTAATTATACATTAAAATCATTAAGAAGAATACTATTTATGACTACACGCAAATCTCCACATACACACACATGCATCTATAGTTAGTATCTGATCACTCATTAATATATTTTTTTTTGCCATTAAGTATAATTAAAATGATATCTATTCTGTCAGCAAGTACTTTTTAATTGGATTTTAATGATATTGCCATAGATATTTTTCCACAGCCGATGATACTAATGATAATGATACTCTTTATTCTGCTTGCCCAACATAATATTTCAACTTTTGACAGTAATTATCAGCAAGAAAAAAAAACTATAAGTAAAGAAATAAAACCGGGATTTATCGCTGGATATATATTTTGGATATTAACTGACATTACGCTTCATTTTTAAGATGTTTTATTTTTCCGAACAGAAATTAATCTCATTTAATGACAACTCTTTAATCAACTGAAAGTGATTTATAACAACAGGGACTCGGTCACTTATCATGGAAATATATATTTGGCTTGAAAAACAACGTGGATGACCCGGGACTTATCTGTTCAATGCTGACCACTATATACCATAAAGACATACTGGATTCGCTTAGCTCAACGTTAACCTATGGAAAAACATTTTCCAAGGACTGTCGATTTGGATTAAAAGAATTTTGTTTTTCAAAATTGTACTATGTAATAGAGAAAGAAATTTGTGACTCTGCTGTCTTATTCATTTTAGAATTTTCATCCCCAAAAGTAAATTATGTGCGTTTAAAACACAGTACACCACATTTTTCCCCTAGTAAAGAATTAAAATTTATAAATATCTATATATAATTAAATTATGCTAATTATTCTATTTCTATATTCATATTTCTAAAATAATTCTAAAATGAATATTTATAACTTTTTATATAAAATTTATAAATATTTATTTTAGAAATTTCCTCCACAAAAGGAAATTATGTGCGCTTAAAACACAGTATACCACATTTTCCCTCCAAATAGTTTAAATTTATAAATCTGTGGCGTTATGGCAGATGTTGATATGTCCGAAAAATTCAATCTTACGTTCTCATTTGATATTTCACACTTAAAATTGGTTCTTTAATGTGGCAAAAGCTGATAGTGAAATTATGAAATAATACTAAGTTATTCGTACTGGCAAATGCTGTTATGTATAAAAGTGGTAATACTTGGTACCTAATTGATTATTTCAGTCCCTAGTTGAAATTTTTCATTGAAGACCAGCCATGTGCTTGAGGTGGAATGCGAGTATTAACTAAATAATATTTGGATTAGAAAACTCAATTGAGCAATTTTATATTTCACAACAAAAATTACTTTTTTAATTTGCCGAAAACAGGAAAAAATGACATATCAACAACTGCCATAAATGCCTCACAAATATTATTTTCTTGTGAACAATGATAAAGATATCCAAGTAAAAAATTTACGAAGTACAATTTCCAAAAAAACCTTTAAATTGAAGTCTACAAATATTGAAAAAAAAATTAAATTTAGGTTAACATTTAGCAGATATGGCTACCACCTAACAGCCTTAAGTCATGCTCCTTTTCAATCAAACTTATAAGCGCATTTTGTCAGGCCAGTGTCTTGAACAATGGACATTTTAGTCCGCATATAGATTACCATTTAAACTTCCCTGCGATATAAGTACGTTTTCTTTTTAATGCATTTCCTCACATAAGCCGCTAATATTACCACTTTTCTGGAACATTGACTTGTGTTTATATAATTATTATTTGTATATATTTTCCCGAAAGATTCTTAATTTTTTTATAATTTATTTGTAAACCATCCATTATATTCCATTTTCAACAATCGAATGCCATTCTAACTAAACGGTGTTCTGTCTGGGCTGATACTTCAATTAAGGACCTTCCGAGCTTCTAATGTTCTTACCAATAGAGCTACCTTGGTCATGTTAGATAATGCTATTAATGCTAACGTGTGACATCTACTTAAAATGTTTCCATTAATCAGTGACAGTATTGGCATAGCTCCCTTTAAATTTTAGATCAATAATTGATGTTCTCAGCGTTGCACATTTATCCTATTTCTTTAATTTCTCTATAACTTTCAATTTTTTCGCATTTTATCTGACTAACAATCCATAATGGTTCATTTTCGGTGGTCGGATGCGACAATGACAATTTTCTGCCAGATGTGGATGACTGAATTATTTCACACTTCATGGTCTTACAGCATACTTGAGCGACAGGATCGTACACTAGGATAGCACAGTCTGTTTCGATATTCAGATCCCACAGAAAACTATTCAAAAGCAATTTAGTTTCATTATATGCTCTCATAAACCTTTATTCAACTCTGTTTCAGTTACTAAGTAAAAAAACAAACTTTCTTTATCGTATTTTTTTATATCAGCAACCCTGTTAATTTCCTTTCACTGTGTTTTAATGATTTATTTAGATCTGTAGTGAAATATTACTTACATAAACCATACGGCCTACATAAACCAACAACAAGTTACACAACCCATTACATAAGTTTTACAACACATAGTTATTTCCCAGACGGGAGGGAGGTTATTCCGCGTGTTTGTCTCTGTGAGATGTTCTTTGTCTCTTGAAACAATTCAAACTAATTCTCCTCAGCCTGTTGAAATCAATGTTTATCAGTTAAAAACTTGTTGCCATACTCACTTTTTATTGGCAACTTTGTGAAGTCGTGTGTGAAAGTGATTAACAATGTCTGGAGACTTTTTACTTATGTCTGGAGACTTTTCCACGAAGAGAATACTATATATAGAAAAAGTTCGAAGAACTATTATTTAGAAATTTTGTAACAGAAATTTTGTTATAAAACCCGAAGACAATAAACATGATTTCTACTTAGTACAAAAATTCGTGATTCTAAAGCTGTAGTTCGTTTCAGGAAAACGATGCCGTCTTGGAAGGAAGACTTTTGAGTGTCTACAAGCCGAAGGAAAAGGAAATATGTTAGAGTATTTTGAATGATGGCAAACGGTTTTACAAATGATGGTTAGCCGCATGCAGAATCTTGTATACAGACAAAAATTAAAATAAACACAAAATCCCAGGGAATTCTATAAGTGTGTACACACGTTATTTCATATACAAGGTGTTTCATATTGAATGGGACAAAAATAATAGTACAAATTCTGTAATTGATTTACTTAGCCGAAACAAATTAATTCTGAAACTACAATACAAGTTTTATCTGGCAACAGCGAAAAATCTTCCGGTTACGAAATCGCCGCTAGAGGCACTGTCATTCAAAAGGGCACTATACATGCAGGAAAAAGCTTACTGTGTTTTGAAATACGCCAAAACATCTTCGTTTATTGTTCAATCAGTTGGAGGAAGCGGTTCCTGGTTTCATTCTGCTGCAAGACGGTGCTCCACAACATTGGAATAAAGACGTATGTCAGTACCTGAACGATAGCTTACTTCATTGGTGGATTGACCGTGATGGGTCAAACGATATGCCATTGCTTTGTTGGCCACCGAGATCCCCAGATCTAACCCTTTGTGATTTTTTCCTAAGGGGTTTTGTTAAAGACAAGTGTTCGAGCCTCTATTTCCCCAGGATTTATAGCAACTGAAGCAGCGGATAACTGAAGTGATCGAATCATTAACAAAGGACATTCTATCACGAGTGTGGCAGGCACTGGAATACCGCATAGATATTTGCCGTGTCACCGGAAGGGCACCCATAGAACATCTATAGAAACTTGAATAACTATAGTTCCACTGTAAATTTGATTTATCAAAATAAAGTAATTACAGCGTCCCCAGGTATGCTTTCTTTTTGTCTCATTCAATATGAAACACCCTGTATTTAGTTTTAAAATGTATCATTCACAGACAGGATCATATTTTTCTATGTTTTTAACCCCTATCTTCTCGCTCTTGTCAAAATTACTGGGTGAGGTTTCGCCTTCTATTTCTAGGGCCCGTTATATTTCCGGGCTGGAGTGTTTAAGAGTAACGCACCAAAAAGATTAAAACAATCCATTTCATTTACCCTGAAATTTTTGTATTTCTTATTTTACATACCAGATGGCATCATCAGACTATTTATAATGTAATTGGGGAGGGTTTTTTTAAAACTAGATGTGGCAGATCAAGAAAAAATAGAATCCTCTGGAAAAAATAGGCACTTTTATTACCATTTTCTTGAAAATTATGTGATCGTTAAGGGGTAAAAGCTATACGTGTTCGGCATGTTGATAAAGTTTTAAGTTATACTTTAAAATCACCTAAAACATTTGCATGTTTCATATTACCCAACAAAACAATAAGGAGTGTAACATTTTTCGGCATTACTTTATATAATTAATCAAATGATTTAGATAAATAAGCTAGAATACGGGACCTCTATGACTCTAATATTTTAATTAAAATAAATTCTTTCATTGCTCATGCATAACGAAAACTTTTTGGAAAGTTTTATGAATGAATATCTTTACAGAATTTTAATTAGTCTGTGTTTCCCCCTCTGGTAAAAATACGAGTTTTGATAATGAATTATCCAGAATTAAAGACCATAAATAATCAATAATACGTCTCAACTACAACAGCAATGTGAACTGATTTAAAAACAAGATTTAGATAATGAATTTTCCTATTTATAAACATTTTTAAATGTCATCTTCTGCGTAAGGAAAAAAAATAATGTTTACTTAATGAACGTCTATAAATATATCATATACACTTTTTATTAAAACATTTGAAATGTCCATTAAAATTTCCTAATCAGGTTTTTAATGGAATATAGATGAAGGGCTCGATAAATTACTTTCTATCTTTAAAGCTTTTTTTTCAAAGATAATTAAGTATTGCCCCATTTTACTTTCATTTTTAAGATTAATTACTGATTTATTTACTTATATTAGTTTCTATCCTCTTAATTTAGCCTACTCTTTGTAACATATTTTGAAACATTTGCCTAAATGTTACGCAAAAATAATATATAGGTATTTTCTATGCCAAGAGTATTGGTACTCATTTTTATTTGGGAAAATAACTTTACAAACTTGCTAGTAAATACATTGCCCAAACTTTACTCTATTACAGCGGGAAAACCCTCGAGCCTTTCTAAGAAACCCCGTTTATTGTACGTGCCGGCAGAAATGGCTTGCCTTATGTCGAACAAAACTATTGCCAGAGATAAGAGCAGTGACTGTTATTGTGTTTGATCCGCCATTCCTGTTCACCAGAGAAGAGCTCTATTCGATTCAAATCGGGACAATGAACTGGCTATTAATTTCTCCTAATTGGCAGAGAAATAAATTTCCAATGTGGTATAGAGCTCGATCGAGGTGAAAGGGAATCTTGTCATTACCCTAACAGTGTTCATTGTCAGTATTGTCTAGAGATTCATGGAACGTGTTAAATACGCTTCAGGACGGGGGATCGGAACCGGTTTACCGAAACCCGAACGTGAAGTTTAAAAAATTTAAACAATCCCAGACATTTGAAGAATTAGTCTCGATTTCAGTGTGGTATCATATAGTCTCATCCCTCGGAAACAACAACATGGCATTTTAAAGAATTCGCCGAACTTAATAATTGAAAAAAATACAGTTTCGTATAATTCAAACTCTGTCATCAGACTGGAAGAATGAAAAGCGTGACTATCACCCAAAGAGCAACATTCTATTGGTCTACATTTTAGGATACACTAGAGATACTCCATTTTTAGGATCCACTAGAGATACTCCATTCCGCATTACCATGCGGTGCTACATTTGAGGTTGTGTGTAGCTGCAGTCACGTGGCGTGAGTGCAGCAGACTATTTAACTTACTGCAGACAGTACATAAGTAATACTATAAAAGTGAGTCCCCAGAAGCCTTTCCTGCTTCATCAGGGAGAAAAATAACAAAATTTTTAGAAGATTTGTTATACCAAACTTGTCACATTTTCCTCATCATTTTTGGAATATAATAGCATCTTCCTGCTCCTATCACAATTCATCTACCATAAGACAGGGTTACTTTGTGACTGCAGGGGTAACTTTCTGACACATAGTAATTTTTCGTATTTAGGATCTTGCGCCGCGTCTGTGATACCGGGCAGGCAAAGAACAGCGCCAACAGCTTGTCCGACATACAGAGACACCTAGTAGCCAGTGTTCGAAGCTTCCGCGCGCCATTTGTCTTCGCTGGTCAGTGTATTATTCAAAACTGTTGGCAAGCTATTGATTTAAACTTCGGAAACTTTGTGTGCTGAAGGCTAACACCTTATACAACAAACTACTACAGATAATTATTTTTTATTATCAATATGTTGGTTAGATTGTGGAGCAATATAACTTTTGTGTCGTGATACTTCAGAGAGCTATGTGTACATAACCTAAATATAGAAAGGTGACTGGGTTACTTCGTGACTCATTAACACTCGTCACAAAATAACCCACAAAGTCAACCCACCTCCTTCAGCCGCTCAATGTTGCATTTTTTCGTCTTCTAAAATACCACTGGAGGGAAAAAAAGTGTTGACCATCTGGAGAAAAAAAAACTACCCGAAGGAGCAGAATCTGCGGAAAGACAAATTTCCTCATCTTCTCAAAGAACTTATGGCTGCCCTGGGCACCCAAGGTCTCTTTGATGTCAATGATGTAGATAAATCTATCTAATATTTGTAATAGGTATATATGATTGTGTATAAAGCTTTTGAAAAGTGTTTTACTGGCTAACTTTGTGTCAAGTAATTTTTCCTCTTGGATTTCAAGGTGAAAACACAGATGTTACAAAGTTGCCTCGCCGAGTGGGGCTACTTTGTGACACATTTTTACTTTATTTGCTTAATGTTAATTAACAATCCAGGTTAATGGAATACATTACTACGTAAAGAAAGGGTGTACCAATGTTTTGCAATTGTTCGTTTTTGGCTGCTTTTAAAACGGATCGGCTGGCATAGGAAAAAACTTAAAATCCGTCATAAAGTAAGCCCATCTTACGGTACTACAATACCATATTTTAATGTTCCATTATTAGATACAATAGTCTATTATGGAAGCATCGTTTAAGTGGCATTCTGGGCTGAATGTTTTCTTTAGATTGGAAAAAACAATGATTGGTTCCTATTACCTTCAAATAGTATAATAAATAGTTTACTTAATTAAATGAGAAAATAAACCATTCTTTTTGAGATAGCGTAACAAAATAAAATTAAAGGTTTAAAATTTCACATCGATATTCTTCCATACAATTCAGCTATATTTCCTCTTTCTAAATCGTGTTGAAATGATATCAGACTGATAGATCTTTTGTAATACTGATTCTTAGTTGACTCTTAGTTGAATAACAATATTTCAACGGATACTTTAAAATATTTTGAAATAAAGAATGATATCACCAACACTCTTTATATCAAAATACATTTTGAAGCCCATTATACGTGGGAGTGCAACATTCTTTTTATAATTTCCGAAATCTTTACATACAAAAGAAGAAAAATCTACATTCTTAAAATGAAATTTCATATATTCCACAGTATGTCCTGTGAATTTCAATCTAAATGCAAAATTATAGCAAAAGCTAGAATGAAGTAAAAGCTTTTTCAAATATTTATATCATACAAGTTTAAAAGATAAACTTTGTAAT
This sequence comes from Dolomedes plantarius, assembly GCA_907164885.2. Classification (NCBI taxonomy): domain Eukaryota; kingdom Metazoa; phylum Arthropoda; class Arachnida; order Araneae; family Dolomedidae; genus Dolomedes; species Dolomedes plantarius. The sequence goes on from OU015491.1 coordinate 57,074,068, forward strand.
ATAGACTTTTGATATAAGGGATAAAACCTGAAATGTCATCTGATGCTTTACTTCTTTCTTTTTCTTCGAAAAGTAAGAAAATTCAAAAGTATTTCATTCATATTCTATTTATATATTAGAAAATTAAATGTCCAAGAAGATTTTATAACATATTAATACAATATGAATTAAGATAAAATAAAAATGAAAATGTTAAGCAAGAATGTGAACCCACCTAAATGAGTTCAACATTTTACCTTTAAACATATGACTTTATTTCATCACCTCCCTATGGAAACAAAGAAGCGCACTCCCTCAGCGCTCTATAAGTGTCGGTATTCTATAAGTGTCCTTATGACCAGTATAATGGCCAGTATGGCGGCAAAGATTCTGTCTCAACTTTAGACTCTTATAATTTTTAGTCTTACAATCACTGGTTGCCATATTCTTTTAACCCTTTGAGGTACGCCGTTTACACAGTGCAAACGCCGAAATCGAGTTTTTTCAATTGCATTAAATGTATTTCAGTTTAATGAGCAGAAAAATTGTTAGTACTGCCATCTGTTATCAGTTTAAAGAAGTAAAAACAATTAGCAACCTTTTATTGGAAAAATTTCAAGATTCTTTAGGTTAAAAAAATCGGGGAAAAATTATATGTACACCCCTGAAAGGGTTAAGGTATCAGAATGAAAAACTTAATTATTAGTTGTATATCGTATGTATGAATTTTACAGAAAAAATATGTTTAGTGCATTAATTTTGTTTTCAACCCTTAAGTTTACCTGCAAGCATAAAGATTGTTCTCTAGAAATACTAGTAGAGTCAAAAATTTATAATTTCCTCCTCCAAGATGTCAAGGCGTCTCTTGAATGGTGTTACTTCTCAATGGTTTCATATTAAAGAACCCTAGATTTTTTGCTGTTTTATGCGTTCTTGCATAATAAAGGTAGTTATTAACAGATTGAGCGGTGGGTACATACTGTATAACAAAAATGTAATTAAAGTTAGTTTTTGGCTCATAAATTTTAATTTTATATGATGGGCATAAATTCTACGTAGGGATACCTGTGCTTCTCTTCTCCTTCCGCTGCCTGTGTCCATAAATGAAGCAATTTGTCTTGTATCCTTGTATTTTGTTAACAAATGATTTCAAGGGCAGTTTCACTACAAACACGAAATTATTGTCCCGAAAAATGATAATATGAATTTTCGATAAAATCAATTATTGAAAATACTGTGTTTAAATAATTCCACGGATGTTAGGAGATTTCGAAATTAGTTAATTATATGAAATACATAGTGAGGGGTGATATAGAAAAGTTTCTTACTGCTCATTCAATACATGCTTAAATTCACAATTTTTCGTTACAGTACACTCAAAAGTTTGCAAAAAATATAGTTTACTAAATTTTTCAATACTTTCAAAAGCTCTGTGAAGACAGAACACTAAAACAAGAAAAAAACCATAACTTAAATAGCGCGATAAATATTTATGCACCATTTTGATACATGAATATACAGCTCATGACGGTACGTCAAGTAACTACTAAACTAATAAACTGAAACTATCTAAGCTTCTAATTGGAGATCACACCACTAGTTCAGACTTCAACCACTTATTTGTCGAATAAACTTGCTATCATTCGATAGCTACCTCTCTTCTCATATAACTAAATTATCTAAATTTAAACCTTGCCTCATCAGTAAATGATAGAAACTATTTATATCCTGTTCAGTTTAACTGGAGCCAACAAAGTAGGATCTATTTTGCTTTCAAGTCTACTTCAGTGCGAAAATTTATTGCGTTAAAATTATTTTAGTTTGTAAGGTATGAATGTGTATATATATATATATATATATATATATGCATAATATTTTTTTTCCCCAATGCGGAGGCACTTGTATTCAAACATTGGCCCTTACTACGCCGCAGTTTTACTGTCCATTTTATTGTGGGGGCACCATATAGGCGGACAGCATTACCCCCTATGAAGGGACGACACGAACGGAGGCATTTTTCGTGGCGCAACGCTGGGACTCGATCTGAGCACCCTCAGCACCGAAAATCAGCGTGCTGTACCACTGGGCCGCCACAAGCCCATATGCATAATATTAAAATCACTGAATTTGTTAGTCTGTAATTCAATACCAGAATTGAATTTGTAAAGATGTAGAGCCCAATGGTTCCAAATCTTTTGTTTCTCAGGGACCACATGTGAAGAAAATCCCCCAACCAACCCTTTTAGATGATTAAAATGAGGTTCAATTTTCTGAATAAACAAACTATTTGTGTTAAAAAACTTTAGTGAAAAGTTACAAATAAACTCAATAACAGTGACAAATTTAAAGTGAGACTAAACTTACTAGAAAGCATAAAAGTCTAGTAAAAAATAAATGAGATTTTTTATCTTACATTTGCTTCATTGTCTGTAAAATGGCTACGACGATGCGAAATTACTGTGACCCTGCAACTAACTGGGCATCACAGAAATTATACTGCTGTTTTTTTTTTTTTTTTTTTGTTTGTTTGTTTAGCTCGAAATGTCAAGAAAATTAAGAAATATAGGACTTTTTAGAATTTTATGGAAAAATTCTGAAATTTTTTTCCCCAATTTTATAATTTTGTAAAATATAATTGTCAAACATATTATTAAAAAATTATAAAATGTTGGCACTACGAAACCAATTTCTCTTTTATCAAAGCTAACTTCACGGATTATTTCTTGCGTTCTCCCGGATCACGTCTTAAGAACAAATGATTTAGAGTAATCTTAAAAATAATTTTAAAAAAAGAACAAAAGAATTTTTCCTTAAACCGGATAATAGATTATCATGTTTCTCGTATTTTAAATTGTACATTATAGATTCCCTCATTAAAGTGTAACAAAATGCAAAGGGTTAACATTTTAATGTCATCTATAAGCTGAAAGAAAAACCCTTGGTTTCCGGTTAAGTTATCTCACGAAAAACGCTGGTAATGAAGCTTATGTATGAAGCTAAGAAAAAGAAATGAAAATCTACGAGTATGTCGATAAATGACAGGTTAGTGTATACGTTGGTGAAAAAAAGATATTAAGTAGTCCTCAAATAATATGAATGGGAGGCGTACGATTATCGAACTAGGAACAAAATGAATTGAATGAAATTTTTGATCAAAGAATCTAAAAATAAATATCTATTTTTGTTCAATATTGAAATTAGAGTGATAAGTGTATATTATGGTTTTTTTTCATAACGTATAAGTTGCAGGTAAAAGCCAAAAACTAACAGTTAGTCAAGGAAAAGGCAAAATTAACGATCTAGAAATTGTATGGTTTTTTTTTCCGCAACAACTCAGTTTCTTCGAAAATCTATACCAGGGATACTCAAACTGGTGCCCGCAGGGTGCATGCGTTCCAGCAAGCTTTTATGTGCGGCCCGAGACACTCACACTCACTACCAGGCTGGTGATTTTGAAAACATAATTTTCGAAATTAATGCCTGAAAAATACAAAACTGTACAAAAATAGCTCTCGTTGTTTGCATCAACATATCTTTGCGAATTATTCAATTCCAAAGAGAATAATTTGCGAGAAATATGCTAGATGATTGCAAGAAATATGCTAGTATGTAGAGCTCGGCTTACTGATTCTTACCTCGATGGCGTATTGAGAGAAGCATGTAGCAAGTATAAACCTGATTTGTCTAAAATAGTTAAATGTTTGTATAAACTAAAAAAATCACACACATTTTTAAATTAACGTTTGAATACACTTAGGTTTTGAGTTTTATCTTTTACACTACTGTTTTATGAGTTATAGTGCACTATGTTGTGGCCCACTTAACGCAAGAAACATGTGGCCCGAGAGAAAAAAAAAAGGTTCAGTATGGCTGGTCTAGCCATTATATAATAACATCGTTGAATTATTTAGTAGTTAGTGATAATCTGATTCTAATTTTCAGAGATTAATGGCTTGCCTAGCGAATAGTGAATTTAGCAAGAAATCTAAACGTGAGATATATCAATATACTAAGGAATTGAGGGAATCATAATTATATAATTATTTTAAAATTTGTTAAAAGTTAAAAAGGAAAAAAGAAATGATCAACATCTGAATGTGACCCGAGAGAAAAAAAGATTGAGTATGGCTGATCTAAACGAACGAAAAATTTTAGACTCCCTTCTGTTTTATCAATAGCTTGATAACTGCATTCATAATATTCTTAGTTTGGAAAGCCTTATTCGAATTACGTGCCAGTTTGAAGGCTGTGAAAGGTTAAGATTATATGGATAAAATTTTGTTTAATGACAACTAGAATGTGACCTTTAAAAACAGCTGGTTATAGATAAAAAAATATAATGTAATATTCTACACGGTTATGAAAAGTGAAAAGAATAGTTAAGATATAGAACAAACCGGTATATCCAATGCAATTCTGTATATTAATACTTTCATGAACACAGGGAGGCCATCATTGTAAATTGTACCTCACAATTCTGTAAATGTGGCAAGATCTAAATTAGGTCATTTGCAAAGAATATATTATAAAGCAAAAAAAAAAAACCTTATGCCCCCCCCCCCCCCCCCATTTTCATACAACTAAACATTGTTCGTCAATTTAGAACAAAACTCTTTAGAAATTTCTTTATTTAAGTGACTATAAAGAAGGAAACTATTTCCGCAAATGAAAATTTTCTAGATAACTGAAGAACAGCTATCTCTCTTTCATTCCACGTTCATAAAAGATAAGTTAAAATTCTCATTATTTCTGTCCCCCGCGTCATAAATCATTTATTCATACGTCATGAGGCAGATTTTTTTCGTATTTTTATGCTTCTAAGTCATCATTTCTTTAAATTTCTTTTCCCCGCCATGAACACGTACTTCACCCTCTTTTTTTATTCAGCGTGTAACAATGGCTCTTTACAACAATGAAATTAACTTTAAAAGCTTACTCTCACGATATTTTGCAGAGATAGTTTTTTTTTCGGTCCTGTTTTTGCTTTAAATATGAAAAAAAATGTACTGTCAGATATTATCACAGTTTTTTCCTAACTTTTCTGAGATTGTGACACACAAATGTTTTGAAATAATAACAAAAATAAAATACAGCTCCGCAGACTGCCTTTTGAAAATAAATTGCGCGGTGCAGGGGCATTCATGAGCGTATTGATTTTTTAATGTTCTAAATCACGAAAAACACAGATAAAAGTACTTTTTTAGAGTCGCTCGCGTTTCACATACCTGGTTGGGTATCTTTTTTTTGCTTCCTAATTTGTCCAGGTAAATAATTATAAAGATACTTCTTGCAAAAAATGTATTAAAACGTAAAGAGGTATAAGATAAATGTTGTCTCTTCTTTCAAATTTTACAGCTTTTTAAGCTATTTAAAAAATGTCTTTTATCTAGATAAATGGGAATTTCAAACTGTCACCGTTGTTATAACTTTTTTCCCATAACTTTGTTTTAAATGAGTTATTAACTTTGGCTACAAAATAATATAAAATTGTGTTCGGATGCAAAATAATAAAAATCTGTGTGAGTGTTTAATTCCAACTTTTTAATCTTAGTACGTAAATTTTGTATTGTTTTTATTTATTTTGTTTAATATACATAGATTATTTATAATATAAATATGTGTAAATATGTCCTTTTTTAGAGTCTCTCGTATTTCACATACCTGGTTGGGATTTTTTTTTGGTTTCTAATTTTGTCCAGGTAAATAATTATAAAGATACTACTTGCAAAAAATGTATTAAAATGTATAGAGGTATGAGATAAATGTTATATCTTCTTACAAATTTTACAGCTTTTTAAGCTATTTAAAAAAAATTCTTTTATCTAGATAAATGGGAATTTTAAACTGTCTCCGTTGTTATAACTTTTTTTCATAACTTTATTTTAAATGAGTTATAAACTTTGGCTACAAAACGATATAAAACTGTGTTTAGCTATATTATTATATAAATATGTGTGAGTGTTTAATTGCAACAATTTAATCTTAGTACGTTAATTTTGCATTCCTTTCTTAATTTTGTTCAATATGCATATATTATTTATATTATAAATACATGTATAAATATGTACATTTTTAGAGTCTTTCGTGTTTCACATTCCTGGTTGGGATCTTTTATTGTTCCTAATTTTTCCAGGTAAATAATTATAAAGATACTTCTTGCAAAAATGTATTTAAATGTAAAGAGGTATAAGATAAATGTTATCTCTTCTTTTAAATTTTACAGCTTTTTAAGCTATTTAACATATTTTCTTTTATCTAGATAAATGGGAATTTCAAACTGTCATATTTGCTAAACTTTTTTCCCATAACTTTGTTTTAAATGAGTTATTAACTTTGGCTACAAAATAATATAAAACTGTGTTTGGCTGCAAAATAATATAAATCTGTGTGAGTGTTTAATTATAACTCTTTAATCATAATTTGTTAATTTTGTATTCTTTTTCTTTATATTGTTTAGTATGTATAGATAATTTATTTTATAAATATGTGTTTAAATATGTACATTTATAGAGTCTCTCGTATTTCACATACCTGGTTGGGCTCATTTTTTGTTCCTAATTTATCCAGGTAAATAATTATAAAGATACTTCTTGCAAAAAGTGTATTAAAACATAAAGAGTTATAAGATAAATGTTTTCTCTTCTTTAAATTTTTACAACTTTTTAAGCTATTTAAAATATTTTCTATTATCTAGATAAAAGGGAATTTTTAACTGTCACCGTTGTTATAACTTTTTTCTATAACTTTATTTTAAATGAGTTATTAACTTTGGCGACAAAATAATATAAATCTGTGTTAAGTACTTCTGTGTGAGTGCTTAATTACACCTCGGTTAATCTTAGTACATTAATTTTGTATTGTTTTTCTTTATTTTGCTAAATATGTACAGATTATTTATATATATAATATGTGTGTATAAAGATGTACTTTTTTAGAGTTTCTAGCATTCCACATACCTGGTTGGGATATTTTTTTGTCCCTAATTTGTCCCGATAAATAATTATAAAGATATTTCTTGCAGAAAAATGTATTAAAGTGTAAAAAGGTATACGATAAATATTATCTCTTCTTTTAAATTTTGAAGCTTTTTATGCTATATAAAATATTGTCTTTTATCTAGATAAATGAGAATTTCAAACTGTCACTGTTGTTATAACTTTTTTAATATCGTTATTTTAAATGAGTTATTAACTTTAGCAACAAAATAATATAAATCTGTGTTAAATGCTTCTATGTGGGTTTTTAATTACAATCTTAGAATGTTAATTTTGCATTGTTTTTCTTTATTTTATTAAATATGTATAAATCATTTGTATTATAAGTATGTGTTTATAGATGTACTTTTTTAGTTTCTACCATTTCATATACCTGGTTGGGATTTTTGCGTCCCTAATTTGTGCAGGTAAATAATTATAAAGTTACTTCTTGCAGAAAAATGTATTTAAGGAGGTACAAGATAAATATTATATCTTCTATTAAATTTTACAGCTTTTTAAGCTATTTAAATCATTTTCTTTTATCTAGATAAATGAGAATTTCAAACTGTCACCTGTTTTATAATTTTTTACATAACTTCATTTTAACTGAGTTTTTGTCTTTGGTTACAAAATGATATAAAACTGTGTTTGGCTACAAAATAATATAAATCTGTGTTAAATACTTTCTGTGTGAGTGTTTAATTACAACAAATTAATCGTAGTACGTTAATTTTGTATTATTTTTCTTCATTGTGTTTAATATGCATCGATGATTTAGATTATAAATTATCATGCATAGTTATAATATGTGTATAAAGATGCATGATAAATCATATCAGACAGTAATTATTCTGTTAAGTGAATAAAGAGTA